>JAMJFZ010001258.1:16080000-16487727 GCA_026225945.1 Cricetomys ansorgei
TGCCAAGGTGAAGCCTGTTTTTTCTCTTCAAACCCCGGTACCTTCCCGTGTGTGGAGGCTGCTGTTAAACCCCGTTCAGGCTTCCATCCACCTAGCTATATTTTCATTCCTAGAATTTAGAGATAGAAGCGCCTGCTGCTTCAGTTGTCCGGCCTGCTCCTACCAAAGGGCCAGGCGTCGGCCCTCTGTGGCAGTCTGGACTCCCACACTGGCCGAGGCTGCCCTCCTGCGGAGGCTCACACAGCAGTGGGTGTGGGCAGGAGTCCGCATTCCCAGGGCCAGTTCCCTCCTCGTGCTCCTGTTTCGGCTCTTACGCCACACCGGCGCCTGCTCGCTCTGTCCACTGATTCAGCTGAGGGCAGATCTCCCAGTTCTGAACCAGAGCAAACAGTATTTTCTGACATACTGACAGGAATTCAGTCCCTGAAACATAGCCCTTGGGTGTGTATCTGTCCCCTGGGGCCGCGGGCTTCTCCTGCCACCGACCACCCTCCTCCACATGCTGGGCACCGTGGCCCCTGGTGGGCCTACAGTCGACCTGTTTGGGTTTTATTTTTCTTTCCTGTTCTGGGAATGGAGCCCAGGGTCTGGGGCACGCTAAGCTGGTTCTGAGCTCTCCTATGAGAACGTTTAGGCGGAATACAGGCTTTGGGGCATAGGAAGGTTCCATGCAGCTCATCCATCCTCCATATTGACTAAAGGTTCCTGCCGTACTTTAAGGCCTGCAGTTTTTAGAGGTTTTTGTTTTTTGAGAAAGGGTTTCACTGTGTACCCCAGTCTGGCTTCGAACTGGTGCCAGTACCTCTGGCACTCCTGCATCTGCTCCCTGAGCCCTGGGGTAGCAGCATTTGCCATCATACCCAGGTAGTTTGTTTTCTTTGCCTCTGCCCGTACGTTATGGAACACTCCAGTCATGATTAGAAATTCAGCTTTCAGCCTGGCGATGGTGGCACACCCCTTTAATCCCAGCACTTACGAGGCAGAGGCAGGTGGGTCTCTGAGTTTGAGGCCAGCCTGGTCTACATAGTTCTAAGACAGCCAGGACTACGCAAAGAAACCTTGTCTTGGAAAACAAAAACAAAAAAGCACAAAAAAGAGATTCTGTTTTCAGGCCCACGGGGGCTCCGCAGCCACACAGTTGCCTGCCCTGCCGCCAGCAGCCCCCTAACTCTCTCTCTTCCCTGGCACAGGTCTATTTTGCTGTCTACACCTTCAAGGCACGAAACCCAAATGAACTGAGTGTGTCAGCCAATCAGAGGCTCAGGATCCTTGAGTTTGAAGACATCACAGGCAATACAGAGTGGTGGTTGGCCGAAGCTAATGGGAAGAAGGGCTACGTCCCATCCAATTACATCCGGAAAACTGAGTACACCTGAGCCCAGGCTGCCCCCCACCCGCCCTTGCCGCCGCCGCTTTCAGTCTGCTGAAAGGTTCTGGTGGGCCCCCGGGGGCCTGCCCTGGGGCGCAGCCCCGCCGCACTGCTGTCCATAACTGGAGCGCAAGATAAGCTTTGTTCTCCATTGGATTGTATACCTTGATGCTCGCTAGAATTTGAAGTGGACCCCAAGGCTTGCCAGCGACTCAGTGGCCACATGAAGCGGGCCAGGTGCTGATGGGAGCTTTTGGAGATGAGAGGCTTCCGGTCAGAAAAACGGTATTGTGTGCGGGAAGCTGTGCTGGCGTCAGAAGATGCCGGCTTTGGCTGTTGCATACCCCATGGCTCCGAGCATGGAAAAGGCTCTGTCAAGATCACACTAAGCTGGTGCGTTAAAGAATCCGAGACTCCTCTGGTCCCGGCCTGCCTTCTGCCCCCCGACACGTGCCCCTGCTTCCCAGTTCTTAAGATGCCGTTTGTGTTTATTTCACTGCTCTCCCGACCACTTTGTCAGGTGTGAGCTTCGCCTGTCAGACGCGGTCATCTGCCTCTTCCCCAGACTTCACTCTGTTTGGTCTGTGTATGTCTCACCTTCCTCCCTGCACCCGGAGACTGGCTTTCCTAGACTAGCCGGGCCAGCACTCCAGCCAGCCACTGAAAGTATTAATTCTGCACTAACCTCCAGCAGTCGGCGGTGACGCACGGGCGCGGTCCTCTCTGCTGCCACCTAGCGGCGCCGCACATGCTCGAGACAACCCAGGAGGCTTCTTTGAAGTGTGTGGATCAGAGGCTCCAGAAGCAGCTTGTCCTGCACTTGGAAATAAGAATTTTCTTTCTCACCACCAACTGCCATACTTCAGAGACAATATTCAAAGCCAGACAGATCCTACAGTGCCTGATGCGACCGCTGACCCAAGGCTGGAAGGTGTTCGCTAAACCCTCAGGTGAAGAAACAGCCCCCCGAGACTTGTCTCAGCAGGGCTCCCGGACTCCAGGCTTTACCCAGACTCAAGCCTGCCGTGGACCAGCCTTCCAGCTGCACATTTGGCCTTGGCCTTAAGAGCCCCGTGAATCAGGGCAGGTCTGCACCACTGCTCGGGCCCCTTACGAAGTGTTTCTATTTAGAGGTGTTTCTATTTAAGTAGCTATTTTATAAATAAAAGCATTTCTATTGGCCAGAAGTGTGTTTTCTTCGTCTTGAATCCGAACCCTTTCTCTGATCCACTTTCTTCCAGCCCGTGTACAGTTTCTGGTCATAGATTTGTCTTTAATCGACTCTGAGGGTTTTTCTCTCTTTGGTGGGTGAGGTGATCTTATTTAGTAGCCCAGGCAGGTCTCAGATGGGATGCTGTCACCTCACATGGTGCTGGGGCTGCACGTGTCTGCCCCAGCAGCTAGCTTCGAGTTGATGTTTTTAAAGTGTGGGCGGTCGGGTGTGTGGTGCTCACCTTTAATCCCAGCACTTGAGAGGCAGAGGCAGGAGGATCACCACCACTTCCCATAGAGTGTTTAATTGATTAGAGTTTCCTCTGAATTTCTCTGTCTTTGCTGAGTTTTTCATCCACATTATTGAACTTCTCACCCTGGTAGTTTAGTTTCTTGTTCAGATTCTGAATTCACTCATTCCCTCCCCTCTTTCCTTCCTTCCACCCTCTGTTCATGACTGTTTCTCTGTTGATCACTGTTCCCCAAGGATCCTGCATGCTGCTGTGCTCCAGTACTATGAAAACTAGCCAGAAATCTCACTATGAACCCATGGTTGGGGAAGCTCACAGGACCCACAGATGAACCTAATTATTCTGCTAAATGCACATAGTTTAAAACTTCCCTCTAAAGTTCTCCCTCTAACCATAAGTTAGTGCGGCTCTCAGACCTCAACAGAGAACTTTCTTTGTGCAGTGGACAGTGGTGAACATAGAAGTTCAAAAGTGCAGGCAGTCTGTCAGTGGAGAACTCAGCCCCAATTGGGGCATTGGTAACCTCACAGCCCTGCCCTAAGGTTCGGGTGCCATCGAAGAAGTGGGAAAAGAAAGATTGTAAGAGCCAGAGGTCAGATAGGGCTGGAGTTATAGTGCCTTCTGGATGCTACGGGAAAGCTGCCTTCGTGACAAGTCCGAGCCAATCAGCATTCTAGCATGGAGTGGGAAGGAGTTCACGAGCCCCAACCCTTAATCAAGGAGCTGTGGGTAATTGGTGACTTCTGGGGGAGGAGACTCATCGTTTTTCTTAAAGGCTGTGGTTCTTAAAGATCAACCATACTCCAGTGGGGGCCCTGACCCCGTGAGTACACAGACAACACAAACTAGAGTCAGTAAGACAAAATGCAGGCAGTTGGAGGTGATCTTGGGAATTAGGAAGACTGAATGGGGACTGAGTATGATCAAATACATTATATGAAACTCAGATGTGTTTAAAATAATTGAGGCAATCCATGCATTGGGAGTTCTGCAGTATGTCCGTGATTGAAAACATGATAAATTTATGCAATTTTTGTCAATGGAAAAATGACAGCTAAATCGTGGACACAGTCAAGGACTTTAGAGCTGGCCACTCAGCAAACCCTGGCAAGCTTTGTTAAGGGACACTCCTGTGTTGGGGTGTGGACAGCCAGAGATGGACACATCAAGGCAGGAGAAGCCGTTAGAGGGGAAAAATAAGACTTTCCTAACTGACATAGGCAAAAGATTTATTGAAAATGTGGGAAAAAATCCTATAAAGAATATGAGATTGAAGAAATAAGGGAATCTTTGGCAAAAGGGTAATAATTGGGCTAGTTGCAACTATACGAAGAGTATGCGTGCTAGGCCTCTGACCTAGGAGCGCATCTGCATATCAGCAGGGTCACACCATCCCCTGGACGCTGTGGGCAAGGCTGGCCCCCCGGACCTGAGACTGAATGCAAATCTAACCCAACAGTGGCTACGGTGCTTAGTGTGTTCAGTAAGGGTTGAGAGACGGATCTTAGTTAGGGTTGCTATTGCTGTGAGAAACATTATAGTCAAACAACTTGGGCAGGAAAGGGTTATCTGGGTTCCATATCCTGAGTCACAGTCCATCAGGTAAGCCAAGGCAAGAACCTAAACTCAGTAGATGAGGCCATGGAAGAGAGCTGCCTATTGGCTTGCTCAGCCTGCTTTCTTACCCTGGGATCACCAGCCCAGCATGGTACCACCAGGCTGGGCCCTCCCACATCAACCACTAATTAAAATGGTCTACAGGCTTGCCCAATCTTTTGGAGACATTTTCTCAATTGAGATTTTTCTCCTCTTGAATGAATATAACCTGTGCCAAGTTGATGTAACATTTGCCAGCACGATGCCTATTTTCAAAAGCTGAACTAAAGAAAATATTAAATGTATATGTGTCTGTGTGAACGGATGTCATACCTGCGTCGGGTGCCTGTGGAACCCAGAAGAGGGTGTCGGATCCCTTGGGGTTGGAGTTACAGGCAGCTGTGAGCAGCTGTGTGGGCGCTGGGAACAGGACATTAGTCCTCTTCAAGGGCAGCAAGTGCTCTTAACCACTGAGCCATCTCCCCAGCCTCTAAAACGGAATTTTTGAAACAAGAGTCTATGTAGCCCAGGCTGGCCTCAAATGTGATTGCTGCCCCTCCCCCCATCAGTGTCTTAACTTGCTAGGACCACGGATGTTCCACCATACTCAGCCAAGCAGTTAATTGTTAGTAGGATTTTCCCTTTTTTATTTTCTTTTTTTTTTTGAGACAGGGTCTCTGTGTAGCCCTGGCTATCCTGTAACTCTCTGTACCAGGCTGGCTGCAAAGAGAGATCCACCTGTCTCTGCCTCTCCGGTACTGGGATTAAAGGCTACACCGAGCTTACTAGAACTTTACTGCTAGAAGAGACATTAGAACGAGGCTCCAACTGTAAAGACACTAGAAGTCAGGTCACTGAAGAAAGCGCCCACACGCCCACGTCCACCTGCTCACTGACTCTCTGGTCCTCTCCATCTGTCTGAAGGAGCTCTTTATGCTTCCATCTGTCATCACCAGGGCAGGGACCGACATGGGGAACCTGCATCTGTCTGTGCAATGGAGAATTCCGGTCTCCTTCCCTCTCAAGGCTATTCGAGGATCGCATGAGATGATGTTTGCAGACACAGGCAACGTGAACTGAGGTGCGTGGCTCCAGAGGAGGACGGCATTTTCTGTCCTGTTTTAACTGATTCTGAAGCTGGACGCCAGAATCAGGCCCGAAGAACACGCCCGAGAAACACACGTGATTAGAAACGCTCTCTCCAGGCACTGCACAACTCCTGTGCAGGATTTTAAGTTCTCTGTAGTCAAAAGCACCTCATAGCGATAGATTCTGTTTCCCTTTCGCAGGTGCAGCAGAACGAACGTAGTGCCAGGCAGGATTGCTAACCAACCATCTTCCCACCGGCCTCAGCCCCGGTGTGTTGGGCTTACAGGCATACACAACCCCTGGCTCAAAGCTTTGTAAAGTGCTGGGGTGCCTGTACTATCTATCTATCTATCTATTTATTTATTTATTTATTTAGAGGCAGGGTCTCACTGTAGCCCTGGCTGTCCTGGAACTCACTATGTAGACCAGGCTGGCCTCGAACTCACAAAGGCCTGCTGGGATTAAAGGTGTATGCCACCAACACCCAACCCAAGAGACTTTAAAGAAAGGGAAACAGATACGCGTGCTACCATCAGTTTGTAGTGGGATGTAAGAGGCGGTCTGATACTTCAAATCCCAACCACAGCAAGCTTGGATGAGATAATGAGCTTATCATCAGGTGCTATTTGGAAAACCTTGTCAGCTTTATCAGAGCCACTGGAGCTCACCGATCTTAGTGTCCTCTTGCAGCCACAACAAGTCACCATTAATCCAGTGGCTAAAGCACATCAGAATTGCCAGGCAGTAGCGGTGCGTACTTTTAATCCCTAGCCCGCAGAGACAGAGGCCGGCAGATCTCTGAGTTCGCGGCCAGCCTGGTCTATAAGAGCAAGGTCTAGGGTAGCCCGAGTTACAACAGAGGAACCCCGTATGAAAAAACAAAACAACAAAGGAGGAGGGAAGGGAGGGAGAGAGGGAGGGAGGGAGGGAGGGAGGAAGAAAACACATCAGAATTTCAAAATCAAGGACTTGTTTTTGTGGAACTCCAGGGGAGAAAGTGCCCTTACCTTTCCGACTTTGTTCCTCAGCTTGGACCTCCTTCCTGTAACTTCAAAACCGATCTGACTCAGGATTCCCAGCTGCCTTTGGTGTATCTCAGGCCTCACACGTGCTCAGCCCCACAGAGCCACGCCCCCAGCCTCCAGGCCCTCTTTTATAATGATGCTGTGATTACGTTTTATAATGATGCTGTGATTACGTTGGGCACACCTGACTAACCCGGGATCTGTGCTTCCTGTCTCAAAACTTTTAATTACAACGGCAAAATCCCCCCCCCCTTTTTGTAATAGAATGTGACATATTGTCAAGTCTGTGGATCCGACCGAGAACATCTCTATCATAAGAATTTTACTAAGATAAATCATCGTTTTGATAATGGAAATTATACACCTGAAAACTTTTTATACAAAGATCTAGTGAGTACGTATGTTAGGGAATGAAGGTCACAAAATCTGTTATGACGTCACTCTGCGATGTGAAAGCAAGCACGAATAATGTAAAAATAAAGGAACATAGCTGTGCCCCCAAAATCCTATACCCACAAAAACAGAAGCTGGCCAAACTAGATCCTTGAGATACATCCCTACTCCCAGCGAAGACGAAAAGATTCTGATGACTCTTTATGAAGGAAAATGACAGTCCAGCTGTAATCGGTTTATGATTTGGGATTAGTAAACCTGTTAGGGAGGTAATCAGGTCCTAACACACCAGACCACAATTTACCCGCAGATGAGCAGTAGCGAAGCAGACAGGCAAGCCAGGAGAGACCTGTGGTCAGCGCTAATCCTTCGGAAGACTCAACAATCTCTTCACAGGTACCAGCCAGAGAAGAACACGTGTGCATCTCCTTCTTCAACAGGAAATACATGTCCCAAAGATGGCTGCTCCAACAGAGGGAA
Source organism: Cricetomys ansorgei (assembly GCA_026225945.1). Classification (NCBI taxonomy): domain Eukaryota; kingdom Metazoa; phylum Chordata; class Mammalia; order Rodentia; family Nesomyidae; genus Cricetomys; species Cricetomys ansorgei. The sequence continues at coordinate 16,087,416 of JAMJFZ010001258.1, forward strand.
GCCAATGAACAGGGGAGATAAGTCTGAAGTACATGATGGTGTTTATCAGGCATAAAACCCTATGTATACTGTGGTAAGCATGGGTGTTACCCTGTGCCTTTTATCCCATCCCTCAGGAGGCAGAGGCAGGCAGATCTCTGTAAATTCAAGGCCAGCCTGGCCTACATGGTCAGTTCCAGTCAGGGCTATGTCGAGACCCAATCTCAAAAAAAAAAAATCTGTTTTTAAATATTAAAGGTTTAAACGAGCCTAAAGTCATTTTTATTTTCTTTTTAAAGGTCTATTTTTATGTTTATTTTGCTTAAAGAGTTGTTGCCTAGTGTACATTCTTTTATTCCACCTTTTCTACCTCTTCCATAAATGGTTACTTTTTTCCCCTATAAGAATTAAACTCAGGGCTGGGGAGATGGCCCTGGCTGTTCTTCCAAAGGTCCTGTGTTCAATTCCCAGCAATCATACAGTGGCTCACAACCGTCTCTAATGGGATCTGTTGCTGCCTTCTGGCGTACAGGTGTACATGCAGGGAAAAAAAAAGAATTAAAGTCTATAGCATAACAATTACTTGCATACGACCTAAAAAGGAAGGTTGTGAAAAAGGAATAATTCTTACATTTGGTTCTCTGAAGAATTTTTATATTCTTTTTATTATGTCATTTTCAAATAATGTGAAAAAATTTTTTAAAGTTCACTAATACTCTATATGGAAGACTAACTTATGCTTAAAGTAGAATTAGTCTTTGTTAACTAAATCTAAGTAGCACCAGTTTAAATATCTGTGTTTGTAGAATGTTTGCTAATTTTCACCAATGCCTGCTTAGTATGCGTTTGTGATTAAATATGTTCTCATTCTGTTGCCTATATGAAATTCAGTGTTTCAGATATTTCCAAAAGGATGCACACAAAATGAGCCCACACCACCATCAGATCTGGTCGGTGCACTTACTGTTGCTGTTTGTCAGTGTAGTTATCCTCTTGTGCTGACTGTTGCTCCTCTGGGGCGGGTGTCTCTGAAGGACACAAGGCGTTGGCTCAGAGATTGAGGACTGTAAACTAAATTCTATTGCTGCTTGTCTGAACTGCTGGGGCAGAAACACAGCTGCAGGAACGCTGCAGGAAGCAGAGCATGCAGGGACAGGGCTCTGCCTCCCCCAGGTCTCTCTGCCTCCCCCAGGTCTCTCTGCCTCTCCCCCAGGTCTCTGCCTGCAGCTCCTGATGTTAGAACCTCACAGGGTAGGATGTAAGTCCTAGCCACAGCTTTACAAAGCAGAGTCAGGACTGTAAAAGTGAAATAGCCTAGGCCCCTTCATTCTGAAACAATGATTCCCTGTCCCCAGAAGGGTCAGCAAGGACACAGGAAGAGCCCAAAGATCACTGACAACAATGGTAGCATCTTCAAGGGAATCCTAGTCCTTGGTACTTATCTAAAATTGTCCCCAAAATTAATTTGATGAAATAAAATTTGTGAGAGGGATATTGATGACACACAGAATTGAACGTTCATTTAAATAAAATAGTTTTATTCATATCAAATTACTTTAAAATATCAGACACTGTTGTTACTCTAAGTTCTCTAATGATAAGACTATGAGGGTCATCCCGGACCGTTTAGCTTGGAAAATAAGTGGGGAAGTTGGTGGGGCTCTCCTTCATGCTCTGCGCTGTCTTCAGGTTTGGCACGTAGCTCGCAGCAGGTGTAAACTGTTTCTTTGTCTTCCAAAGTCCCCCTCTTTCTCCAAATGCTGTATGTCTAGAGACTTGTTTTAAGAAGCAAGCTGGAGAATTTATATCTATTTAGAAAGTGCTTAAGAAGAAAAGAAGAAAATATATATATATATATATATATATATATATATATATATATATATATATATATATCAGAACAAGAAAGCACTAGTACTTAAAATTTCAGTGGTAGGGTGACAAATGGTGAAGACTAGTTATCTGGTGGTGAAAAAGAGATTGATCTGAGGGATCGAGGTGAGGGAGCCGATGGCGGTGGTGGTGCTGGAGCAACAAAGACTGGAAGACAGAGCAAGCATGAATAGTAGAGACGAGGGGCAGGACTTAGCTCTGACAGAGATTTAGAGGTACAGTACGACATTAATCCACCCCAAGTACATCCTCTGCCACAGAAAAGGGGTGTACCCCATGCAAAGCCGCGTTTAATCGGAAGTGTTCTGTGGTACATAGTAAGACAATGGGTATTTTACAGTTGAGAGAGTCTTAGGTTCGTGTATACTAATTTGCAGCTATAGGAGCTATACTTAGAGTAAGTTGGTAACATTTCAAAAGCTAACTTTGAAAACTAGCCACTAATTATGAGCTGTTTACAGTGTACCCGATCTACAGAGCCAGGGAAGGGGGCTCCTCCTTAAGCCAACAATCTGATGCGTAACAACTCTGCTGATCCCCATCATGTGCCGGGAACCTGTACAGTGATATTACATAATCTGGACAACTTTTAGAGGGCAAGGGAGGGCTATGATTGGAATAACAGATGCAACTGGTAACTGCGAGGGCAAAGGAGACCGTGCCTACTCTAGCTCTATACCCTTCCTCTGAGAACCTCACTACACAGTGGAGTGCCGGACAGATTCAAGTCTTCGGGATTGCACCCCCAAATGGAAGAATACAATGATCCTCCAACGTGACACATAAGGCACTGTGAGGGAGGGTCAAAGGTAGGCAAGGCTTCCAAATCCTGGAAAGTTTAAAGTCTACTTCTGTTGATAGTACAGGAAGGCAGCTAAGAAACAAAGCCAAGATCAACTCATACAGACTCCTCTGATAAACTTGAGTCTTGAAATAGCTACTCTTGAAATGGCCACGTAAATGAGGAACACATCTCACCACATAGAATTCAGATGTCAACAACAGCAACAAAGACCCGTGCCCATCTCCACCTTACTATTTAAGCGGGGAGTCTCCCTGAGATTTGTAAATCACAAACCGGGTCTTACATATGGTTGTGCTCTGAAGCTGCCTGAACTGCCTGGTTTGGACTGTTAGTGGAGAATTTAGTCCCAAGAAATCTGGATGATATCCCATGTGGCCGGCAGAAGCCTTCAAAATTTCTCTTAGGAAGAATTTAACTCCAAACTCCAAGAATATTCCCAGATCAAACTGGAAGGGAAATAAGAAACTCATAGCGAAAATTCAGAAGACACACTGTTAATTCCAAAGATGGTAAAGGAAAGACCACCAACCCAAATCACCATGGCCAATTTAATTAATGAAAGCAAGGTTTTTATTCATGTCCACGGGCTGCCTCCCACTCAAGGTGGGGTTCAAGAGGTCAGCATTGAACATGAGGAAGATAAAGGGCTTTTATAGCTCAGGGGTAGGGGGTTTCCAAATGGGGACTTTGGCGGGCTTCTTACAGAAGCAGAACATAACAAAGTGGTCAAAACAAGGTAGTTATGATAAGTAGTCATAATAACTCTTCTGAAACAAAGGTAGGGTTGTAAGACAGTTTTTAACCTTTTGAAACAAAGACATGGTTACCATCCCTGTTACAGGCAGTACAGAATCATTTGTAGTTGAGGTTACAGGTGGGCACAGCCCGATCTTCGAGAAACAGAGGTTTGATCATAAACAGGAAGGAATGTAGTTTGTCTTTACTGTAAGATGGCATTTAAGCCTAAGATGGAGGCAGGCTGGTTCTTCACTAAAAAGGAGTAAGACATCATAAATAAAAACAACAGATGAGGGGCTGGAGAGATGGCTCAGGTGGTTGAGAACACTGGTTGCTCTTATAGAGGTCTCAGATTCCCAGCACCCACATAGTGGCTCACAATTGTTTGTAACTCCAGTTCCAGGAGATCTGAAGCTCTCTTCTGACTTCTGATGCACTTGGTACACGTACATGCATGCAGGCAAAACATTCATACAATAAAACGAAATAAATAAATATTTTAAAAATTAAAAATAAATCAATAAGTAAAAATAAACATTAAAAAATAGACAAGAATCCAGATATTGAAATTATGAGATACAACATTGTAAAAACTATATAATTAACTCAAATGCCCCAGAAACACAAAAAGATATGACCCTCCAAAGAAGTCAGGGACATACACAGTGAACCCCAAATGAGGTCTTAATCATACTCATTGTTTACACTGGAACTGCTCAGGATGTGCATGTAAACATTGTATATGCTCATTTCCAAAATATACTTTAGAGAAACAAACACAGTATCCCAGAGCGTTCACAGCACTGCTGTTAATAACAGGATGGAGAAACCCTGGAAATAACTCTAATGCTCACTGATATGTCAGTAGACAGTATGATCTGTTCCCACAAAGCTGTGCTACCAAAGAGCAGGGACAGTGCTTAATGTGCTTGTGCTTGCTGTGCGCATCGATGTAGACAAACTGTGAATGTATTGTTGAACAAGAGTCCGTTTACATCGGAGAAAACAGCATACATTGCTTAAACAAAGGCGGTAAAAATGAAAACAGCAGACAAAACAATTATGAGATTTACAATGACAGTCATCTCTGGGATTGGGGGTGGCAAGAAGCTGTGATCAAGGCAGAGCAATGAAGGTCCTTTTGGACGTCTGTATGCACGTGTTTGTGTGGGGGACATGTGCGTGCTGAGGCCAGAGGTCAACCTCAAGTGCTGCTCTTTTGGCACTGCCCGCCTTGTGTTTTGAGATGGGGTCTCTTCCTGACTGGACTCACCAGCAGGCTATGCTGGCTGGCCAGGGAGCCCCGGCTGTCTGCCTGGCTCTGGCTCTCCAGCACTAGGATGATAACCATGTGCCACCATGCCCACTTAAAAGAACGGTTCTGGGGATCAAACTCGGTCCCCATGCTTTCAAGGCAAGCACTCCCAGCTCAGCTGAGGACTTTCTAAAGTATCTGATAGTATTTATTTGAGCATTCATTTATGATACTCTTTTAAATCTACATTTTTACGTGAGTGGGCTGAGACCAGAGATTGCTCGAGCCTAAGAGTTTGAGGCCAACCTGAGCAACAGCAACAAGATATGTGTCTTTGTACCCATGACATAGTTGCAAAAGTAAATAAGGATGCTCTTTCTAATCCTCTAGCCGTGGAGCCAGCTGCTAGAGCTCTGTGTTGTTCACATTCTCGATGCCAGCTTCCTTGGCCATGAAATAAAAGGGACCTCTGCTGGACAGCAGCTCTTCAGGACTGCCGAACTCCACAATCTTCCCGTTGTCCAGGACCATTATCCTGAAATAAAGAGGAAAGAACGGTTTAGAAAGTAGTGTCTCGAAGCTTGCCATTTATGAGAACAACCAGGACTGAGCTGCAGTCAACAGAACAGTGACAGCAAGTGAACTTCAGCAGGGAGCACTGACAGAGCGAGCCCATGTCTAACACACAACGGAAGGCACCAGTGGGGAAGAATCCTGTGAGCCACAAAGGACATGTTCAAGGATGCGTGGCTGAAAAGGGAGCTCCTTCCTCTCCGAGCAGCTGTGGAGTGCCAGAGCAGGCAGCCAAGTTGTGCTAGTTGGGGAGGTCTATGTCCATATCTGCCACATGTGAGACCAGGCCCCCTCCTTCCCATGCCCAGTCAATACGGTTTCCTATGCTGTCCTTGGCCCCGTTGGCTTTTATTAGCTTGATGTACACTTTTGGCTAAATGTATTAAAACTGCAAGGCCTCGAGGTTCCAAATGACATTGTTCAGCCTCCTGCCATGACGAGCCTCCAGGCTTCTAGCGGATACTGTAACTGGCCCTGGCTCTGCCCGCTCGCCCACCTGTCACTGTCCATGATGGTGTGCAGCCTGTGGGCGATGGTGATGACCGTGCAGTTGGAGAACTCATTTCGGATGGTCGTCTGAATGAGGCTGTCTGTCTCTAGGTCCACTGCAGCCGTGGCCTCGTCCAGGACCAGGATTTTGGATTTCCGAAGCAGAGCCCTGCCCAGGCATAGGAGCTGCCTCTGCCCAATGCTGCAGCCAACAGAAGAAGGCACACATTAGCCCCAAAGACTGGGGAAACACCTGTGGCTAGGGGTCGGGTTGCAAACTTCCTACTTCAAAATCTCCCACTGTCACCGTGACAGGCAATGTTTTTAAGATTCCCTCAGAAAACTTACCAGAGATACTTGGTAAGAAGTTTATTTTCCCGGTCTCCCAACGTACAGAGTGGGGAGCAGCCTAGAGCTGTACATTTCTGATCAGCACCCCAGATAATTTTCATGTTGAAGCGAGTTTGAAAAACATTGGCCCAGAAACGGTGCTTCGCATCTGGCCACAGAGACAGCAACAATTGCAAACCAACATGGACTCCCCCAAGTTCCCTGCAGCAGTGTGTGACCTGCCGCCATGAGACGGGCGCCAGCAGCGGGATGCCCCCGTGCCATTTCTCCGCGGCCTTAGCAAATGCATTCATTATTTTAATGTGTGATTCTAGTCTCAAGGCTAATTATTTGTTCAAGGCTTTCTGCCTTGATTAGAGACAAAGCTATCTAATGAGCCTGGTGTCTCGGTGTGAGATGCAATGTATGTGGAATTCAAATATACTTGTACAATGCAAATAGCTTTAATTTGGTAAAAACCCATAATGAAAGCTGGACCTCTTGCTTACATAAAGGAGCTTTGGGAAATGGTGTGAAGGAGATATTTGGAAATTTGCTAATTACTCCTCCCTGCTGTGGTCATTAGGGATCGTATTAAACAGGGGGTGGCTAGACTAACGTTCCATAATTCTCTGTGAGAAAATCTCTGCGGGAATGAGAAGTCGCCCGGGATGAACTTCCAGTATCTGTAAGACCAGGCACACTGCAGAAGTAACTTAGCTGGCTCCAAACTCCTGGGCACCGCTTCAGCTTTCAACTGCGCTCCTGTGCGTTTACCCATCATCCACCGCAGACGTTTCGAGCTGTTTTGCTCCTCCCCTAATATATATGGAAGCTTTTTAGTTCTCTAAACCAAGTCTGAAACACAGGTCTGAGGTCAAGGCACTGGTAACAGCCGTGACGGTCTCCCAGCACACACGAGGAAGGACCGTCCCCATCACGTCCTGCATGAACATCCCACTTGGCCCCCCGCGGTACCACAGCACTGCCATTTGCACCTGCAAGTCTGTCTTTGTAGAAAGGAGAAAAAAGATAGGAAGAAAAAGAAGAAATCTTCACTGCCCTTCACTGCAGCCTGGAAAGAGAGAAAGAAAGAGAGAAAGAAATATTCACAGCCCTTACTGGCTGTCCGAAGCTTGGAGAGCAGGAGCTGGGCTCCTCAACTCCATATCCCCAAGCCTAATTCTTCCAACCAAAGTCCCTCCAACCTCCAACCAGCCAACCAGCCAACCATTCCTGCCTCTGAGCAAAGTTCCCAGAAGTCTAAGCAGCACACAATCATAAGAACAAGCTGCATGTGGCCAAATTGTCTCTCACAGTGACATGCAAACAAATCATAGCCACCGGTAACGAATAATCTAAATCAAACTTACTGTCACTCACTACCCCTGGGATGGACACAAAAACACATTCCAAAAGCCATTCTGTGTTTTTAGAGAAACCGAGATCACAGAACTCCTTCAAAGCATCCCACTACGTGTCTCCTCAACTATGCTTGGAAGTCCTGGTTGCATTGTGTTGTTTGCCGCTGTGTCTCCAGTGCCTGGCACATAGTAGGTGTTAATATATATTGACTGCATATTTGAATGGTCTTTTACATCAGGCTAAACAACTATTTAAGCCAAAGGAAAAACAAGACAGATGCTATTCACTATCAGTCCATAAAGTGCCCCCTGGGTGAAGTCACTTAGTCCTGGGTTCAGTTGGTCTGGAGGGCAGCCTGGACACCGAGACTTAAGTTCCCTGGGTGAGTCCCTCAGTCTAGTTAGATACCAGGACTCTCTCTAACCAAGCTTCTCAAGTTGCAGTATGCACACAAACCACCTAGGAATCTTGTCAAAATGTAGGTTCAGATGAGAAGGCATGGCGTCTGGGATTCTGTGTTCACATGAAGCTCCTAAGTTTATCTAGAGCTTCTGGCCCATCGTTTGAGCTACTGAATCCCCATCCTGTGCCTTAACTGTCACTGGTCTGCGCCTTTCCTTCCACTGAGGTTCCTGAGTCAGAAGCAAGAACTGTCCATGAGCACCAAGTTTTGTCTAAGGGCTGAACTTCTGTATGAGAAGGAAGACCCCAAATTGTCATGAGGCGTGCCAGAACCAAAAACTAATAGACATACAGTAGAGATGAGAGACAGAGAGAGAGAGAGAGAGAGAGAGAGAGAGAGAGAGGGAGGGAGAGAGAGGCATTGTATCTATCTATTTAAGATGTTTATGCAATGCCCAAGGGATTTCCAGACAGTAAATCTCATCCACACGCCCTTTAGATCGGTAGTTCTTAAACTGGGTGCCTTTGATAGCCTGTGAGGGTCTTCATGCTTCCATATTGTCTGTGTTTCCTAACAGATAGCTCAGCTCCGGCTGGACCAGGGATCCAGCTACTGCTCTTGAGACTTTGTTGAGACTCCGCTTTCTGTGATTGTCCACAATAGTGGCATTTGTAAACTCACAGGACCCAATGCCGCGCAGAAGACACATTCAATAGCGAAGGTTGTCCAGTGTCTCTGAGCACTCATATCTGTTCTATCGTATTCTCACACATTAGGAATTAGACCTACTCAGGGTAAATCCCACAATGTCAGACATCATCTAACACAGAAACACAGAGAACGGCTCCCTCACGCCCTCTCATTGCCTGTGGAAGAAGTAGGTTACAAGACATTACCTCAGGTTGTCACCACCCTCTGTCACTTCATGGTTCAACCCAAGTTGCAGGCCAATCACGAAGGATTTGAGATGAGCCAGTTCCAGGGCCTTCCATATCTCCTCATCTGAGTGTTTGCTGAAAGGGTCCAGATTCATCCTCAGATTCCCAGAGAACAAGATGGGATCCTGCAAGCCAAAGAATGGGGAGCTGTGAGGGCCAACGTCCACTAGCTCAGACATTCTTTGTGGCCAGGGCAAGTAGCTAGGAGTGGTCTGAGATGAACTCTAGGCAGGAAGAAGCTCAGGATTGAGCTTCTCTCAGCCCCTGAAGCCCTGGGACACCTGCAGCTGGGAGCTAAGCACAGGGTTGAGAGGGGTCCTTGGTTTGCACTTGCTCTGTTCCATTCTGGGATCCACCTGTAGATATCCAGATTTGCTATTGTATCTCTTCAGATGAAAATAATATCTCTTCCTTGAAACAAAAACTCCTGGCTCAGAGATAGAGAGGCCAAAGAAAAGAATGCTCTAAACTAAGAAAACATGGGAGCTGAAGAGACATTTTATGCACAAGCATGAAGATCTGAGTTTGCGTCCCCAGCACCCAATCAAAAGCTGAGTGTGGCCTCTCAACCTGTATGCTCAGCACTAAGAGAGAGAGGAGCAGAGACTAGAAGATATCTGGAGTCACTGACCACTGATCTAGTCAAAAACAATGATCTCCAGAGGCTGGACAGGTGACTCTGTGCTTAAAAGCACTTGCTGAGCTGGACAATGGTGGCACACACCTTTAATCCCAGCACTAACAGGGGACAGAGGCAGGCGGATCTTGTGAGTTCGAGGCCAGCCTGGTCTCCAGAGTGAGTTCTAGGACAGCCAGAGTTACAACAGAGAAACCCTGTCTCAAAAAACAAAACAAAACACAAAAACAAACAAACAAAAAAAAGCTCTTGCTGCTCTTGCAGAGGACCTGGATTCAGTTCCTAGGACCCACATGGCCGCTCGCAACTGTCCTTAACCCGATGACCTGACATCCTCTTCTGGCCTCTGTGAGAACCAGATCCACAGCAGCACACTTAAATACACACAGACAGACTACCCATAATACATATAATAAAAAAATCTTGTAAAACAAAACAGCTCCAGGTCTGTGAGATCCCCACTCATGGGACAAGGTGAGATTGACGGAGATCTGGTGACACGCTGCACGAAGCAGCGTCAGGCAAACAAAGGCCCCCACAGACACTTGGACAGTGCAGAGAGGAGCAACGGCTCTGTGCCTCCTGAGAGCATCCTTTATTAGAAGGGTCCTTAGAGCAAGCCGAAGGGAGGTCTTTCTTGCTGATACAATAAATGTTCTGCTTGCTGGCAAAAACCTGCAGCAAATTCCCTCCTCTATCTTTTAGCCACATCAAATGGGGGATATAAAGCTTAATGGCTTCAAGCTTCAGCAGCAAAATTGCTACTGCTAATTACAAAGGTCTCAAACCATGATGGGCTACAGAAACGCCAAATAATCATCTGCTCTATTTGACTGCTGTTGTGTTGCTGCCACCTACTGGTCAATTCTAGCAGCCACAAATCACGCACAAAAATTCAGAACTCCCCTCCTAGAAAATGTCTTAGGGAATTAACCTGAAATCCATGTGCGAAGATGAATCTTGACAGCCAACTTGACAGGATCTAGAACTATCTAGGAGACAGATCTCTGGGCAAGCTTGGGAGGAAGTGTCTAGATTGGGTAAACTGAGACGGGAACACACCCTGAGCCCCGGCAGCACTCCTGCCTGCTTCCTGAGTGCAGACGCTGTGCGGCCACCACCTCACACGCATGCACCACGCCTTCCACTACGACGGACTGTGTCCTTCTCAAACTGTGAGCCCAGACAACCCTTCCTCCTGCAAGTTCTTCTTGTCAGGTAGAATCACAAGAAAAGTAACTAATATAACTACAGGAGTTGTTTCCCTACTGTGTGCCAAAAAGTAAGTTCTAGAACTGACCTGGGGGATGATGGTGAGATGCTCTCGAAGGTCATGCAGCCCAATGGAAGCAATATCTATTCCATCAATGATGATCTGGCCACCTGCGGACTCTAAGATTCTGAAGAGGCAGTTTGTGAGCGATGACTTCCCAGCTCCGGTCCTGCCCACCACACCGACCTGTGAGTATAGTTCATTTACATCTTAATTCAACATGCAATTCTTAGAGAAAGAAATTAGCCTTCATACTCACAATCACAGGCAATAAAAATCACCTCACAGCTGACATGTAAAATGGCTTTTGGCTTTGGTGATAGAAAAAAAATTCCCAGATGTCAGAAAACAATTGCTCTCCCATGCTCTCTCCCCCGCTGTATGCTAGAACCAGCAATCGGTAGAAACGGACACACCTTCTCAGCAGTTGTTATTAGCTATTACAGCTGATTCCTTCCTTTTTTCAGTTTTTTGTTTGTTTGTTTGAAAGGTAGAGGGAAAGGGACCTTTGGGATGACTCAGTAGGTAAAGGCACTTACTGCTAAGCCAGATGCCCTAAGTTCAATCCCTGGAACGCACACAGTGGAGCAAGGTGTCCACTGCCCTTCACACATGTACATGTGCATGCACACATGGGCACACACATGTATACTCACAACATAAATAAAAACATTCTAATTTAAATTTTTATTACTTTTATTTCTTGAGATTATAATTAGATCATTCTCCCTTTCCTTTGTTCCCTCCAAACCCTCCCATATTCTCTTCCTTGCTTGCTTTCAAATCCATTGCCTCTTTTTCATTAATTGTTGTTACATGTATATCTGTGCATATATGAACACACAAACACACACACACATACACATATATCCCTAAATATGCCCTGCTTGGTTTGTATAACATTACCTGTATGTAAGCTTACACGGCTGACCATTTGGTACTGGATAACCATTTGCTGTGCTCGTCCCTGGGGAAGACTATTTCTCTCATCCCTAGCATTCCTTAGCTGCCTGTAGTTCAAACTATGGAACACTTCACAGATTCTTGTGTCATCCTTGCTCAGGGGCCATGCTAATCATCCCTGTGTTGCTCTAATTTTAGTATATATGTGCAGAAGGGAGAGCATGGTTATCTTATTGTTACTGTTGTTTGGTTTGGTTTGGTTTTCAGGAGAAAGAAGGAGAGGCTTGTCACCAGATGAGAAACAGGCCACGGTCCTCAGCCTCCTTGCCTAGACTGGTTGATTGATTTGCCTGCTTTAGACCCCAGACCCTGGGAGAACAGCACTCCCACAGGAGGGCACTAGCTCTGTAGACCAGGAGAAACAGTAGGTTATTCCCTCCTTAGGACAACCCTCTGCACCACTGTTCTCAGCAGTCCTTCCTCCAGGCCTGATGCTCCCTTGTCTCTTTCCTGAACTCCTTACCACACATTATACCCACAGGCAATGAGCCCCAGTGGGTTGGCAGGGAGACCGGTATCTCTTGCTGACACCCAGCTCTCTGGTTGCATTCCTTACATGTCCCCAGAGTATAGAAGTACCCTAATCGCCCCCTGCACCCAAATGACGAATACCCTGCTGCCCTCCTTCTGTGCCAAACTAGTCTCTGATTGCAAGTCCTCACAGCCAGGACTGTCTTCATCACCCACCTTCTCAGTGCCCTTGATGTCGCAAGTGATCCCTTTGAGTACAAGATCCAGCTCAGGCCGATACCGTACTTGATAGTTGTTAAACCGGATCTCACCCTTGCTGGGCCAATCTTCTGGAGGCCTCTTATCCGTCACCCAGGGTGCCTAGCAAGGGGAGAGGATAAGAAGTGCCACACACAGTAGTGACTCAGCCAAACAGCTGACACGAGACTCCCGTCTTATGACAGAAGGGTAGCAGGGCCCCACTACTGAGTGAACTGGGCTTTTTCCCTCTGGAGAGTTTCTAACTTTATTCAATAGAGAAACCCTGTTCTACAAGGTTGCTGTATGGATTTCCAGAATGACAGCACCATTTATTAAACCGTTTCCTCAACTTAAGTTTGAGGAAATTAAGTCCTTTGGGTTAGAGCAAGGGAGACTTGAAAAGAACATGATGAACCCACACAAGACAGTTTTTAAAAATGAAGATGACCTCTCAAAAGAATGTCATGGATCTGTTCCTGAGTTTCACTAATTCTCACCTCATTTTCCACATGTATGTATTCACTTATCCGCTCAACTGCCACAATGTTGGTCTCTGCCTCTGAGGTCATCCTTACTAGCCAGTTCAGGGTTTGTGTGATCTAGAGAAGAAAACAAATTACACACACACACACACACACACACACACACACACACACACACACAACCCTCCAGGCTCAGAACCAGCTCAATTAGTTGTACCATAGGTTAACTGAGGGGTTCCTTTATACTCGGGACTGTGGTGAGCTCTACAAGAGCCCGCGGAAGAGTAAAAAAAGATAATTCTTGTTTTTCTTAGAAGAGAAATAAGACCAGTGCACTCATTGACTGGGAAACAGCTGAACGCTGACCGTGTGGTGCTCACACAGAGGGCAATATGAACGTGGAATAGTTCAGGGATAAGTCTTGGATTGAAGAGGCTGGCTCTGCTGAAATGGTGCCAGGGTTCAGGTCTCCTGCCTGCAGACCTAGTGCTGTTGTGGATCGTTGTAGATGGCACTCTACAAACAGGGGATAGCATGAGAAAAAACTCAGGGCACAAACAGCCTTTCAAAAGCTGACTTCTCTCTCTGGTCTCACTCACTGTTAGCCAGCAAGGAGGGGTCCTTATGGACCCTTGTCCTCCTTTACACCAACAAGCTCTAGATGCCTCCCTGCTACCGCACAAATGTACCCAACCACTAATAAAAGATTTGTCATGACGCAGGCCAGTGTACAGTACGGGCATGACTCAGGGGTAAGCTTCTCTCAGGAAAGGAATCAGGAGTTTGCATGTATGTACAGGAGCTTTTGTGAGGAGAATGGTTAATTAGAGAGTCGAAGCCACACGATACAGGATGAGATGACAGAGGCTGAGAGAACCACGGGCAGCTGCTGACTCAGTCTAATGTGTTCTGACTCTGCCTGGACTGTCCTGGGGGTAAAGGACAGGGCACAAAGGACCAAGTGACTCCAGAGAACAGCACTCTTTTAGGGTGCCCTCCCATGAGCCTCCTTGAGCCTCACTAATTTCTAATGAAGACAGCACTATATAAAGCACACTTATGGCATGTAAACCTCTGGAACATTAGTTAGAAGAGCTGCACAGCAAGCTGGCCAAATGTCCTGAACAGCCTCTTTGGTGCCAACCATTGTTTCAGATGCTGGGGAATAATGTCAGCATTTACCCCCAAGTTAGGCTAAGGTATTCAGTGAGATTCATTACATGTTTCTGTCAGATTCCTTATTATAATTTGTTTCTGTGATATAAGAAAAGCAAACTCAGGAGTTATTTGTCCAAAGGATTTTCTGATTACTCTTATATTTTGGAGAAGAAATGTATAATCTCTGTTGGCTAGACCCAACGAGGAAGGCAAAAAGATAAGAAAGCATTGCATAGAAACATTAAAAACTGCCCTTTAAGTCATAATGACAGTAAGGGCTATGCCCGGTTAGCCAGATGCTACTGATGCATACTTAGGGTAAGGAGTGCATTCGTGGGTAAAGATATGGAGTCAGGGTTTGGGCCCAGTCTTCCTAGTACTTCTGGATCAGAAAATAATGAGAGACATGGGCTCCTCAGTGCACTTCAAACTCAGTTTGATTAACTGACTTAGCCAGACTTTCAATTTTCAGACTCACATTGAGGGCGTTGGACAGAACAAAGCCCACTGTGTCCCCAGTTAAAGAATTTTTATAAATAACCAGAAGCAAGGCTGCGAAGAAGACAACCAAGTTTCCAACAAACTCCAGGCGAACTGCAAGCCACCTGCAGAACAACAGAACCAGAAAGAGAGGGATTATTAGACTCTACTCCCTCATCTGAACCAGGAACTTGGGAGCTTGTGAAACATTCTTAGAGGACTTGAGTCGGTGTATTGTGCTCTTAGGAGCTACCTCATTTTGATTTAGAAATACTTCAATTCTTAATAACCCATTAAATTGATTTTTTGAGGGAAATTAGTAGTATTTTAAGGGTTCTAGAGGAGTCTTCTAAACTAAAGGAACCCTATAATGCAATATCTTCCAAAGTTCTAAGTTATAAAAAATTTCACAGGACAAGTGCTCAAAATATAGAAATTTATCTAAAACATTCTTAGACCTTTTGAAGGAGATTCTGATTCAAGAACTACATATGGGTTAAGCATCTACATCTCTTTCTCTTTTTCTTTTTTCTTTTTTTCTTGACAGGGTCTCACTATGCAGCCTTTGGCTGGCCTGGAGCTTGCTATGAAGGCTCTGACTCTGCAGAGATAAAGGCATGAACCACCATTCTGGCGAGCACCTGTGTTTAAGATGAATGATGATTTCTTTTGGTTAGCATAAGGAAGCGATGACAGAGCGAATTCACGTGCATAGCTATAAAGCTGGCATCACAGCACTGTCTAGTGTTTGTTCAGAGTGGAGAAAAACTGGGAGTAGAAACAAGTTAGGTATGAGTTGGCTGCAGGGAGATTATCTGAGTTCTTGCAGGGAACTGAGGAATACATAGCTTAACATCATTAGTAAAAGTTAACTTTCTCAAAGAAAATACATTTAATTAAATTTGCACCAACGATTCCAGCGGGTACTATGATAAGAACTCACTGTGTTTACTCAGCTGTCTGCTCCTTCTTGGAAAGTCTCTAAGGAATCAGATCTCTGCTTCTCAATGTTCTGATCATCCTGATCACCACTAGCCCACCTGTAATATCTCAGGATATTCTGAAAGCCACTGAAGAATTTCCCATCCCCCAAATCTTTCTCTCTCAATGGCATACCTCACTGCTTGCCACAGTGGACTGATTCTCAGTTTACTCAGGTGACCTTTTCATTTCTTATCATCAATGCTTTTATTTAAAAATTCCTAACTCCCCTCACTCCAACCCTGCTTCTTTTCTCACCCTAAAAAGAATATCATGCCTACAGAGAGTCTCACCTCAAGTCTCAGGAAACCAAACAGATAATGATCAATTTACCCAGAACTTGCATGGTACATGAACTACCAAATACTCACAAATGTCACGTGTCTTTCACCATAACTGTAAGACACGTTGTATACTAACCTTTGAAAAACAAAGACACTGACATTTTTCTTAGAGAGGTCAAGGCAGTTCACCTAGTTTGGTCAGTGCAGACCTGACATGGAGCACCAACCTCTGACCCCAAAGTTCATACTTTCTTTCCTCACACAGCATGACAGGCATGCATTCGTGTGGCCAGAATGACTATGCCTGCCCTCCATGCCAAATGACAAACACGCAGAACCCGGAAACATACATTTGAGAAAATACATTTAAGTAAATACTTAAGGGAGGGATCCCTCACCTGTTGGAGGTAATCCAGGAAAAGACACATTTCTGGTTGGTGTCAATCCCCTTCTCACTGCCTGCTAGAAATCGCTGCTGGTGCTCAAAGGCACGGATAACAGACAAACCTGAAACTGTCTCACTGAAGTGAGAATAGATTGGGGATTTGGTGACAGAATCCAACCGTCTCAGCTGGCGGGAAGTAGCCACATAAAACATCTGAACACAAGAACCAAGAGTCAGTTAGTCACATAGTCATGAAGCGTATGCTGTGCTTCCTCTTTCCTGCCCATGACCCAACATTTGTTATTTGATGGCTGTGGCTCACATCTGAGCAAGGAAGGAGGCCTGAAATATTGTGTCTGGCCAGAAGAATGATGAGGAGCAAGGAAGAGAACAGTAGGGAGACTGGAGTGGCAGGGAACGAGGAACACAGAGCTAAGGAGACTGCACTGCAGCCTTAGAGATCTGAGTCTGAACCACAGGAGATGTGCAGTGAGGTCCACACTCTCTCCTTGGATGTTATCCGTGGCAGTTTCTGTACTGGCTAGAGAAATGGCCACCAAAAGGATTGTGTAAGAGATGCTGGGACCCATGGAATGTGTAATGTAGGGAAGAGGTGGCTTAGTGGTTAAGAACACTTGTTGCTTTTGCAGAGATCCTGGGTTCAGTTCCCAGAACCCACTCGGTGGTTCACAACCATCTGGAAACTCCAGTCTGTGGGCCCAGGCATGTATGTGGTACACATGCGTACAATGCAGGCAAACCACTCATCCACATAAAATATGATAAATAAATTTCTTAAAAATAGTAGGGAATGCTGAAGTTTGAATTAAAATGAGGATTGACCAGTGGAGTGACTAAAGTTGCCTCCATGGTACGATGGTGAAGACAGTCCTGAAGGCATGCAGATGCTGAGGGGATGAGCACTGCAGCTGGCTGCAGGAGGATGCAGGCAAAATGTCCACATATGAAAGGCATGGTGGCTGGTTAGCAGTGCTACCAGATTACGTAAGAGTTTGTTGAAGTCTAAAGAAAAGCGGAGCGTTTGAGAGTCAGTGCAAAATGCTAGGCCTCAGAGTTTCTTCAAAGAACTCCGCCTTACTTGCTGATTTGTTATGAATAGTTAAGGCTGTGCGAACATGGAAGTGTACCTGCAGAACTCTACATGGTCACAGGAGGTACTGTCTTACCACAGGATGTCTGTCCGTCTGTCCGTCTATCTATCTATCTATCTATCTATCTATCTATCTATCTATCTATCTATCTATCTATCTATCTAATCTCTCCATCTGTCTGTCTCCGTCTCTCCCTCTGTCTCTGTCTCTCTTTCCTTCCTTCTCCCTCTCAGTGCCAGGCAAGTGCTCTGCCACTGAGCTATAATCCTCCCCCTCAAATAATTTGGAATCCAAACACATCTTCTACTCAAATTCTCTGGAGGGCAGTCTGAGACAACACTCGCTGTGACCCACACGCTAACTGATAGCGACAATTAAACTTTGGATAGTCCCTGTGATTTCTTGGCATTATCAAGGATGCTGGAGAGGAGTGACCAACAGTAGATACAAATGAAGAGTCTCAGGGCTTTCAAAAGCAGAGTGGAAGGGAGACCCAGCCATTTCCAAATCTACCTGAACAGACACGTAAATGATGCCGAGAGGAATAATGATGACAGTGAAGATGGGAGTGGCCATGCAGATCATAACCAGAGTGCTAATTATGCCAAAAAAGCACATGATCCAGGTTCGAAAGGTCATGGGGAGCATGTCATCCACAGTAGAGATATCCTAGGGATACAAGAGGAGAGAAAGTCGATCAATACATTTCTAAAACATTGCTCATCTTACTGGTTCCAGCCTGGAATGTTGACTTTTGTTGTTGTTGTAGTTCCTTAGGACTTCATCATTTAATCTCTTCAAGCCATCCATTTGTAATAGAGTTTATTGATCACCAATAAATTCATCAAATTTCTGTGATTTCCTTATTTTTTCAAATTTTCCCAAATATGTGTGGCAATACTCTTCAGTTTTTCAGTAGATTTGGTAGATTTTCATTCTTCTTACTCACAACTCCATTAAACTACACATTGTAACTAATAGAGTCTGTCAGATAAACCCTCCCATAACCAAGCCAACTCAGTTTACAGGTTCTATTAAGTGCCCAGTGGAGAGTCTGCCACATAACAGGCATTCAATATACATTTATTTAAAAACTCTTGTCTACAAGCTTTGCCACTCACCTTTACTTAAAGAGCCATCATATAGTGGGAAGTTATAGAGTTTCAAGAGGAGAGGAAATGGGGGCTGAATGTGTCTCCTGGCTTGTCAGTGTCCCAACCAAGGAACTCAGCAGTGATAGATGGTTTAACTGTCATATTGTCTTATGTCATGAGAAATGAATTGAGAAAGTGAACAGATGGGTAGACAATGTGGAGCACACCCAGAAAGCCTTGTATGTTGGATTACCCTTGCCAAGCTTTCTTAGAGAATTATGTTGATTCTATATATTAGATACATGTTATTACTAAGACAAGTCCAAATTAATTTCTGGAATTCCCAAATGTGGCCAGGGACACTAGTTTTCCAAGAGAGTTCTGAATTGGGGATGACTTCTGAGTATAATCTACCTGTCCCGTAGCTACATCAAGTGCAATATGTTAACCACATCCTGGGCTGGCACAAAAAACAAATCCTCACTAGCTACCAGTTCTATGAGATTACTTTTGACCCTTACCTAGAATAGACTCCCCACCTTTTCTTCTTCGTCTCTCTCTTAAGGATGCAGTCACCGTTTCTAGAAGACCCCACATCAAACTTCCTCATCGGCCTGAGACCCCTCTCCAATAAGACTTACTACATGATCATGAGTTTTCTCTTCCAGGGAGAGCAGTCAGCAAATCTGACTGTAGCCTAACTAGCTCGCAGGAGCCCTCAGTGTCCTTTCCCAGAAGGCTGACCTGGATGGCACTCCATTAGATAAGAAGTGAGCAGTCTGCTATTTCAGTCAGGACAGGTCTCTGTCTGGAGGGGAGTCTTGTAATTTTTACTCTCTTAACTTTTCTAACTTCTAATTTTTTTATTTTTATTACTAAAAGAAATGCATCAACATACAAAAGTGTGTCTGTGCATGTCATTTAAGGCGCGAAAAGTGCAACATATCGCGTCCCATAGAAGAGTGAAGTACTGCATTCACGTGCCATAACTTCATTGTTCATCCTCCTTCGTGGAGACTGAGAACCCCGTGTGGACTAGAGCTGGTCTCAACTCCAACACCTTTGTACTCTCAGAATGCCCCAGTACAGGCTGTTGCTATTTTTAATATCAT
Source organism: Cricetomys ansorgei (assembly GCA_026225945.1). Classification (NCBI taxonomy): domain Eukaryota; kingdom Metazoa; phylum Chordata; class Mammalia; order Rodentia; family Nesomyidae; genus Cricetomys; species Cricetomys ansorgei. The sequence continues at coordinate 16,106,856 of JAMJFZ010001258.1, forward strand.
AATCCCTCTTTTCTTTGATTTTTCTCCGTCACTAGATGGTAAACTACTGAAAGGCCAAAGATGTTCATCCCTAGGCATCTTGAGACTCCACACAAAGTACCCCAGAAACATTTGCCTGCTGAGTAGACAAAGAACCCAAATTGCAGAGTTGGGTCAGGGTGAGAACTCTCTCTTATTAAAACTAGAAAGATCCTTAGCATCTGAGCACCCCAGTGTGTTGAGATACTTACACCAGCAAATCTGTTCACAATCCGGCCTGTGGGGGTTGTGTCAAAAAAACTCATGGGTGCTCGAAGGATGTTAGCTAGCAGTTGAGAGTGCAAATTTTTTGATGCGTGCTTGCAAGCATATACACACAAGATACTTGCAACAAACATAAATATACCTAGAAATAGAACCAATATTGTCAATATCATGCATACAGACTCTGAAAATCTAATGTAGGACACAGTAGCAAATGCTTTCCTAGGTTGAAGGAAATGTACAAAATGCAGATAGATTCCATAAAGACATCTGTCCTAGGCACCAGGCATACCTTGTGCTAATCCCAGAGCTCCAAAGACCCCAATTCTCATGTCCCTCTGAGAAGTTGGATAGTTGGTTGCATTAAAGGTTTGAGAGTCACTGGTCCAAGCACTCAGCCAGAGGTTAGATCCAATAAAACCAACATAATTCATTGCATAGGCAAGGATGATGAAACATATTGAACACCATCCTACTGCTTGTAGATATTTCAGGTAGATGGAGAACTTGACCTGCAAAGATCCAATCAACATTACCCCTAAGGGCTTTGAGTAAGGGATTATAGATACTAATCATAAGGAGGACTGTGCTGGCTTGTGTTTTGTTTTGTTTTTGTTCTTCAAATTGACATGAGCTAGAATCATTTAGTAAGAGGGAACATCAATTAAGAAAATGCTTCCATCAGATTGGCCTGCAGATAAGCCTGTGGTATATTTTTTTGATTGATGACTGATGCGGGAGGGCCCAGGTCACTGTGGGTGGTGTTACCCCTGGAGTGATAGTCCTGGGTGCTATAGGAAAGTAGGTTGAGCAAGCCAGGAAGCACAAACCACTAAGCAACCTTCCTCTATGGCTACTGTTTGAGTTCCTGCCTCTAGGTTCCTGCCCTGCTTGAGTTCCTGCCTTGACTTCTCTCAGTGATAGATTGCTACATGGAAGCTTAAGATGGAATAAACCCTTTCCTCCCCAAGTTGCTTTTGGTTGTGGTGTTCTGGCTAACTAAGTCAAGGAGTGATGTCCCCGGGAAAGTTGGTAGAAAAGTTTAATAGTCTGTGATCACCAATTCTGCACTTGCTCAGGATAATATGTCAATGCTAAGTACAATGCAAGGTAAATAGCCACCAAGTCACTAATAAGCATTTAAATGTGATGAACAAAATACATAAAACAGCATGGGAAAGACCAGAATTACCGAAGACTTTGGGATTTGTGGTTTTAGTGTCATTCATTTGAGCTCTGTGCTCTGGGCCTGACATGTTAGTGCTTCCTAGGTCCTGGAATTGCACTTCAAAGCAGTTTCATTGGATAGAATCAAACAGTGATCCTTCATAGGGACTTGATTTTTCTAGACAGTCCCTATCTCTGCTTTCATTTAAATAGTGAATTTGAAGATTTGCACAAGAACAGAGCATGTTGCCCCAGTAGATACATGTTTAAGTTGAGAACTAATCTCTTTTTTTTTTTTTTCAGATTCCAAGCCTTGCCTCGCCTCAGGCATTATGTTCTGCCTGCTATGTTTACCTTCCCGGTTTCCACAAACTCCTTCTTAATTAGTTTCTGCCCTTTCACTGGCTCTTCTTTCTCCTTCAAGGCGTTCACATTCTTAATTTTCAAGGAATTCTTGAGGGACTTCACACGTCTGCTGCTGGACCTGGAGCTGAGGTAGAGAAGGGAACACCCCTGAGCGTGTAGACACTTTCCAGGGGTCTTCTTACAGCAGGTGTCACAATCACTTAAAGAGCATCCAGGGCTGAGGGCTAATAACTGCCACAGCCTAGCCCTCCCTCCACCCACCCAAGGAAACAAAGGAAGAGCTGAGAGTGTTCACCTGTCCTCTCAGGAAAAGCCCACAGTGAACAAATAAAGATCAAGCAGAACTAAGGAAGCAATAAGAACGACCGACTGAACCCCAGGGCTACCTGCGGCTCAGTGTTCGGCGAAGACTGTTTTCTCTTTTCATGGTCAAGGAAGCTGCGTCTTCGGGGATTTCCTCTGCAGTTGACATCAGGCCGCTGTAATCTTCTTCCTCACTGTCATCGTTGACTAAGGAGACATGTTAGGAGTTAGAGAATAACACAGGACTCGTAACACTAGAAGGAGAGAAAAGCCCTTCTGTATATGCTCATCAAGGGAGCCCAGATGTATATGCAGGCTAGAATATTTAACCCCACTAACACCAGTTATTAGTGCATATTCCCACTGAGAAATGCTAGGATAAAGAAGGGATAGGTTAATAACCCACTGGAAGAGAACAGTCAAAAGGAGACGAAAACCCCAGAGCTTGCTAAGTTCCTTTGGAGCAGAAAAGAAGTTTTAGAGATTATAGGACAAAACAGATTATAGAATAAACAGCAGTAACCATGCACAGAATCTACTAAATGGAGTATTATGAATTATAAACACTAATTTTAAAGTTCAAGTACTTCCACATACTTTTACTAATGGAGAGACTAAAATGAAAATGAAATGAAATAAGGTACAAAACATAGCATGGGTATCAGTGGGAATGGAGAAGCAAAGATCTCCAGAAAGCTGCTCCTCCATGGCAATGAGAGCGCTGGGGAGGAAAGAGGCTGTCAGAACACAACTCTTTTCAAGGCTCTGCAGCAGTCACAATTCAAAGATGTTTTTAAGAGACTGAAGCTTAGTAACTGAGCACCATGTGGTAGTTTATTGTGCCCACGTCCATCTCTCTCTACTCAGCTGATATAGCTCACACACCAAGTGTAAAAATCACGGTAGACATGAAAACTAGCAGCCTGGCAGCCATTTAAGGAGACAAAGTGGGTTTAGTACCACCCCTAAAAGCCCCATCCTAGTGTCTAAGGACTGGCTTCCATGGTACCAGAAGGCTCTACGCAAGCTTCCAAGGGAGAGAAACAACCAATAGTCCTACCCAGCTATGAAAATACGAAACACAACAATGACCAGCACGGCATGACAAGCCTAAGGTACGCCAGTGTCCGACAGCACTCTAATTGGCCTTGAGGCCCACTCAGAAAGAGGGAAATTTTGGGCACTGGAAAGGTGGCTCATGGTTGAGAGCATGTGCTGCTCTTCCAGAGAACCTGAGTTTAATTCCCAGCACACATGGCAGCTCACAACTGTCTGTAACTCCTGTTTTATGGGATTCGACTCCTTAACACAGACATACATGCAGGCAAAACACCAAAGTACATAAAATAAAAATAAATAAAATATTTTTTAAAAAGAAAGGAATTGTGCCTGGTATTGGAAACCGCTCCAACTCCCGGGGCTGGTGAGTCATGGACCGCGGAGGCGAACCTCTGACCACTGCTTCACTAAAGCAGCGTAGTCTCTCTAAGTATTTATCTTTATACCCACGGATTAGTGTAGTTCTCACCCTTATCAAAGTAGCTTTTCTTTGCAGCAGATGGAGACCATTAGAGAAAACCACAACCAATCAAAATATAAAGAACAAAAAAGTGCGTGGTGCCCATTCCCAACTTATACATCTATAACACAACTCCTGAAATTAAGGCCCAAGGATCATTGCAGAAGAAGGAGTGGAAAGATGACAAGATGCAGAGGAACAGGAATAAAGTCTTATAAACATGGCTGCCTACACAAGATCAGACGACAACACCAATGGAAATGCTAACATGGGGATGGAAACCCCATGGGGCCTCAGCTCTAGACAAGGAACTACAGGCAATTGGGGAGCTCTGAGAGTGGGAGGAATGGTCTTCCTCAGGGAAGAGCCTCCCAACTGATTATCTAATACTAAGTGGTCAGACCTGGGATCATGAACATACAGGTAACATTACACAGACCAAACAGGCTGTATTTAGGAATATGTATGTATATATATATATACATACATATATATATATATATATATGTATGTATGTATGTATGTAAAATAATTTTAAAAAAGAGGCCAAGAATTTGAAAGAAAGCAAAGGGGGTGCATGGAGGGTAGAAAGGGAAGAGGAATTATGTATAATAATATATAAATTATATATATAGATATATATATATCCTTAGCACCTTAAAAAGGAGCAAATTCTGCTGTCATCTTGATCATACCTATATAACTTCTAGACGTATAGACAGTAAATCCGTTTTTGTTTAAGCCATTCAGTTTACGGTGCTTTGTTACAATAATTAATAGGAATTTAATACACAGAGCCAATATCAATACAACTCATCTTTTCCTCCCTCATTCCAATTGAATTCCAAGTCTCAAAACCAACAAAATAACATGTTATGCTCAAGGGCTTACATAACTACTCAGAAATGGCCTCTTAATATTTGCCAGAAGGCCTAATTCCTGGAATACTTTTCTAGATCTTTCTTTCTCAACCCTGACCCTTATCTGTGACCACCACCTAATGTTGTACCCAATACAACTGTTGGGAGATCTTTGGAATGAGTTACAGTACACAGGGCTCAGATGCTAACCATGACCAATCTGTGAGCCTGATGGTGGTGGTGTTAGGGATCGTTTCTATGATACACTGTAAGACTATGCAATTGCTTGATTTTTCTCCTGGTTCAAACATACAGCAATTTTTAATATATCAATCAATATTCCTTTGCTAAGGGTTATCAAAACTTTACCATATTGTGACGCTATCCATGATTTAATGGATTTGAAGAAGTTGGGGTAGGATATGTAACTCGAGTAAACAGGAGCCCGACATCCCTACAGTGGGTTCCTTATATCATTGTTGTATGTATGTATGTATATATATATATATATATATATATATATATATATATATATATATATCATAGGGGCTACTCACGCAAACATTCAGTTGTATACTCTAAAGTATCTTTTGATTCCATGTCAGAGGTAGCGGAGTACAAAGTGCCACCCATTTGGCCCAGGGACAGAGTTTCAATTTCTGTGTTTCTTACAGAGACACAGAACACAGAAAAATAGTTTCAATTTCTGGGCAATTCAGCTCCAAATGTAGTTAGATACTAAATAGTTCAGGATATAGACACTGGTTTACCATTCTACTAAGACCACAAGTTCCATCCTGTTCCAATCCTGCTTACATACCTGTGGCCTCTCCTTCAGGCCCCGAATGCTTCATGAATGTCTTCAGATTCTTAGCAAACGCTCCTTTCTTGCCTAACAGGTCATGATAGGTTCCTTTCTCTAAGACGGTGCCATTCCCCAGAACTACAATTTCATCCACTTGGGGAAGGAAGTGAATGCTATGAGTAACCAAGATTCGAGTCTGTAAAAATAGTATTGAATTGCTTTGATTATTCCATGGCCACCATATTCCCTGGATTGCTCTAAAAAGAGAAAACAGACTTGTCCATTCACACTGGCTCTTTACTGCATTCTGAAGAATGCAGCCCCAACCACTTGGCTTGTTTTACTTTATCTTCTGTTCCCAGCATCTCATCTTTACATATTACCTATGTGTGAAATGAGACTCCTGGAGTCATGGATAATAACTCACAGAAGATCTCACGGTTATTTTCCTATAGTGTCCATGAGATTTGCCTGACACATGCTCTCCTCTATGTTCCTGAATAACAAGACTGAGCTAAGAGAATCACTTAGACCAATGTCTAGCTTTATAGAAAGATAACTCGTTCATTGTCTCTTTTCTCTTACTAGACTCTCACTTACCAGCTAATCAACTGTATCAAAAAGAACAGCCCAGATCTTTAAGTTAGGGAAACTGTGGAACAAGAAGCATTATTTTTATCCAGACCTCCCTGGTGCTAGAAACTTGACATACCTTGTATTCATATATTGACTATAGACAGGAACTCCACTCACAGAAAAACTGGTCAACCAATAATGGAGCTGAATTAGAGCATACGGGGTTGTAACAGGCTTAGGAGAGATAACCTAAGCCCACTGCATTACTTTCTACCTCACAGTCCAGTCTGGAGTCTTCTTAACTGAAATAGCTAAGAGATGTTCATCCCTGTGTCTACACTCAGAGTAAACCCCAGGTTCCTTTTCCAAGTTCCTTCATAAGCATAAGTGTCCTCCAAGGTTTCCACTGAAGCTTGTGCAGACTACCATTAACACACGTCTTTGTTTTCTTCAACAAACTTGCCACAGGGTAGCTGTCAGCTCATGAGTGAATGAAACCAAGAAGGTCTAATGGATAGAAGGCAGCACTAAGACTAGGAGGAAGACTAATTCCTGCAGACCCACTGAGATGACAAAGGCAAAGGGCCTTTGTAGAACAGCATATTGCCTCATCAACTCTGTCATCTTCTGGCTAGCAGAATTCAAAGAATCTTGAAAGAAAAAAGCCAAATACAGTTAAAATCTCCCTGCCTGTTGCTAAGGAAAATGCTCTTATCAACAGAGAGACATATATATATATATATATATATATATATATATATATATATATATATATATATATATATACACACACACACACACACACATATATACATATATATACACACACACATATAGTATATGTGTATAATATATACATATATATTATATGCATGTACATATGTATGTGTGTATGTGTGTGTGTATATATATATATTTGTTATTATAACCACACATCTAAATTTCCCCCCAGTATCCCAAGAGGCTCACTATCAGAGTAACAGAGTAAGCCTCTTAATAGCCAGTTTCAGAGTGGACTCTGACTTCACAAATGAGAGCCTTCATGGAACCAGTGAAGAGATCATAATGAGACCAGTCTGACAGGAATAGGATAAAGAAGAAAATCTTCGGTACAGCGCTGTTCTGAGACATGTGTGTGACACCACCTCCGACCGCCCCGAGCGCCTTCACTGAACAGTTCCTCACCTTGCCACTCAACAGGCCATTGGGGCCCACGACCTTGTCGAAAATGTGTTTTCCCACGTGAGCATCCACGGCCGACAGGGGGTCATCTAGAATATAGATGTCTGAATCCTGATAGGTGGCTCTGGCCAGGCTGACTCGCTGCTTCTGACCGCCGCTGAGATTTATACCCTGAAGAAATAATTTCTATTAAGCAGTGCTACCTGGCCACACCTTCACACAGTCTGATAAAGAGGGTAAAAGGAAGAAATTGCCTCAGGAAGGTATTAAGGGCTTTAAAATGTTATTTTTTCTTTATATCAACAAGTAATTTCTATTCAGTTTTAGCCCAATTAGTCATGCCCAACTTCCCGCCTCCTATCATGCAGGTAGCTTGTCTACCACTCCTGGCACTTTCCACTCTGTGGGAACGCAGCTAACACAAGGGCAGAGCACCCGCCGCTCAGTAGCTGCTCGATCAGTGGATTCGGATCGAAGGAGCAGATAATCATAAACTGTGTTTGCACTCGTGTCCTAGTGTCTCAGGATCCTTGCCCCAGAGGATTGTTGTGTTGTTTTTTTTTTTAAAGGGAGAAAGGATAAGAATATTTTAAACATGCAGTAATCAGAAATTTCTAAATGAATTGTGGCATATCTATCCAATGGATGCAATATAGTTATTAAAATCAATTTTATCAAAGATATTTAATAGTACAAGCCAACTCTGGGCCATTAAAATAAATTTAGCCTCTTGGTTCCTTTGCTCTATTACCTTTGATTCAGATTATAAATTCTTGTATTTGCTTCTAGGTTCAAAGTTTTAAAAATTGGAGACTGGGTCTGGGTAGCAGAGACAGGTGGATCTCTGTGAATTTGAGACCAGCCTGGTCTATGTAGCAAGCTCTAGGTCAGTCAAGGCTATATAGTTAGACCATGACTCAAAAAGCAAACAAAACTGGAGTTCTCCGTATAAAGTGTGCGGCCCTACAGACATGTTTTGTCTGTGCCCGCTGTGACTCACCAACACACTTTCCCACTACTACCTCCGCTTTTCAGTTATCTCTGCACCTTCAAGCTTCCTTGCCCCAAGTACCTTCTCTCCAATCTCAGCCATGTCTCCTCCAGGCAATATTTCCAAGTCTGGGAGAAGAGCACAAGCTTCAAGAACTCGCTGGTACCTCTTTTCATTAAATTCTGATCCAAAAAGGATGTTGTCCTTGATGGTCCCATTCTGAATCCAGGACTGCTGAGGGACATAGGCTGTGGTGCCCTGCATGGGAAAGGATCAGTCACACAGTAGCCACACTTAGAGAAATGGAATATAGAGCCAAAAGTGACAAGGAACAAGCAGAGCTTGGGTGTGAAGAGCCGTATGTCAGGCTCCCTAAGCATCTGATGTTTATTAAAGTGCTGACCAGAAAGTAAGACCCAATGTTTACATACTCTTCTCAGCATGCCTTTTTAAACTATCTTTTTTTTTTTTTGCCATGATGCAGAAAATCAGAAGGAATGTTCATGCTGCTTCTAAGAACAGAGTTTTAGTCAAATTCAGTGACTTGATTAGAACTAATACAATGCTAGCACTTTCAAATGCCATAGATGACACCCTAGGAAGAAAACCCAAGAGGCTGAAATTAACACACCAAAGGGATAGCGACTGAGAAATGCCTGTTTGAGAAATAACTGAGTGTTGAGTGAGCAATAAAAAGTATCCCAAAAGAAGTTAGGAGACAGTTAAATCTGTAGTCCACTTTGCTATAGCACATGTTTTTAAGATGCATATTGGCTCGTTGGAGATTGACAAGTAAGAGGGTGACCTCAGGGTGCTGTGGAAGAAGAAACGTTTCTTAGATTTTTTCAGCAGGTTAATGCAAATCAATCAGAAAGCAAACTTTCTCATAATTAAAACAAAAACCTTAGAAGAGGCTGAAAAGTTTCTTTTGTCTTTTTTATTTCTTGTTTTTTTGTGACAAGATGCTAAGCAAAGAGACAGCTAGAATATAGCTCAGAGATGGAGCATTTTCCTACTCTATACAGGAGTTTGGGTTCAGTTCTTCTCACTGGGAGGAAGGATGGTGAGAGGTTCAAGACTGATTATGATGTTAGGCACAAATGTCAGTGTTGATTTTATAGCCATTATTGATTTTATTACTGTTCATTGCTGGTACTATGGTTACAAAGTTTGTTGCTGCTTAAGGATATGTCTTATTGTATGTGTTTAAATGGTTGGCCTTCATGTGTGTTTGTACACCATATGCATGTCTCGTGCTCAGAGAGGCCAGAAGAGAACAGTGGATCCCTGGAAATGGAGTTACAGATACTTGTGAGCTTCCATGTGGGTGCTGGGAACCAAACCTGGTCCTCTGCAAGAGCAGCAAGAGCTCTTAACTGCTGAGCCATCTCTCCAGCCCTACAACGTTAAGTTTTTAGTAACCTATTACAACTTTTTCCTAGATCCTTTCATTTGTATTACACAACTTTGCAGAGGTTTTCAGACACACATATACATTTACACAGAAGCGTCTATACTGAGAAGGAAGACATCTCTAGCCAACAGTTTCAATACCTTGGTATGCATACAAGGCTCACACAGACAGCTCCTCAAAGTCTTAGGTTCTACCCCTAGAGTCTGGGGTTAATCCCTAAGACTGGGATGAGGCAGAGAATCTTCAGTTCACAGTTATACCTGATGTCTCCAAGACCTCAGGTACTAGCGTATTGTCCCACATGAGGAAACAATGCTGATGCCCACATTTGGGGATCAGAAATCTTCGTTACATTTCCACTCACCTTAATGGTGATGTGCCCATGGACATTTTCCATTTCTCCCAGCATAGCTGATACCAAAGAAGATTTCCCAGAGCCTACAGTGCCTACCACAGCCACCAATTGGCCTGGCTTTATATCGAGGTTCACACTGAAAGAGAGAAATGTTTTTGAAGGAAATGGGTGGGTGGAGGTACTAGTTCAAGCCACTTCTCTGACTCTATGAAATCTGCTATTAGATAACTTCCCTCTCAGGACTAGACATTTTGCCATGGATGTATAAGACCCCAAAGTGCTTCTTTATTATTGTTAAGCTTTAAGACACTGAAGAATGAGCTCTAGTTTTCAAACTCATCAAACCAGTTACTGCCAACGGTGCATTTGCAACAGTAAAAGTTCTCTAGGCTGAAAAAATTCTCTTAGGATCCACCATTGAACAACATCCTCTCAGGAGCCTAGATACCTGATTTTGTTCAAAGCTCAACTCTGATGCTATTGGATTGGACAGTTTTGAAAGGCTACTCCCTCTGGACTAAGGTTTTTTTCTTTTAAAGTAGTGGAGTTGGATTCTGCTCCTAAACTGAACTTGTTACTTAATGTTTCTCTTGCTGAAAACAAATTCCCTTACTTAATGTAAAGACCTGACTTCTTTGGGTGGGGAGGGGTCTACATTGGGCTAGAATCTCAGGAACTCTTTGTGCCAGCTCAACTATTTGAGGTTGTAAAGCACTTGGAACATCAGCAACCTGCCTCATAGTCTTGCCAAACCTGCCCTGGACTGCAGCAGTGAAGTGGGAACTGTGTCCAGTTTCCTCTCTACAAAGGAAAGCTTTGGCTGCAATGTTCAGAGCAGTGGCTTCTGCTCTGACTAACCCTGGTGCTGACCTCAGAGTGCGTTTCCAAGCTATAGGAATAGGAGAGAAGGGTGGGAAGCCATGGAAGAAAGAAAATCAGGTATGCTTGGAGAGAAAGAAAGACATGGACGTCTTGGGCTCTTTTACACTCTGTGATGTGCTCAGTGGGTGAGATGTGTTCTTTGCTTGAGGTGAAAGAACACACAGGTTCTGAATTGGAAGGTCTCCATATCCAGAGTGAACAGTGGATCTAGAGTCCAAAATGGGGCGGGCTCAACAGACAGTACACAATATATGGGCTGGTTTATAGCTGTATATTCACTGAAAAGTAGTCTACAGTGGTAGCACCACCACCCCTTTTTTGAGACAGTCTTGCCTGACAGCCTAGACTGGTCTCAAACTCATGATCCTCTTGCTAGAGCCTCCTGGGTGCTAAGACTGCAGGTGTATACCACCACACCTAGCTCTGAAATCTTTAGCAGTAGTTCCCGTTGTCTAGACTGGGAAGAAAAGCTGGATTCTAAAGTTCAAGGTCTCAAATGTATCCTCTACCGTATCCAGAGAACTATACTGTCTGCCAGCACTGCACTTTCTCCACCGATTAACAAATGTCTTCATGGCTTCTCAGCTGAAGAGACACAGACTTGGGCATGAAAGCAGACGGAAAACGCGACCATGGGGAAGGCTCGGGATCTTGCCTTTCGGCCCATACCTCCAGGATTAGCCTAAACCAGCATCCAAGTGAATATACCACAAAGTCTTTTCTATGCTCCACTGCATAGACTCTTCTGAGAACAGGGCAAGGAGGAGGGAGGATTCTAAGGAACAGCTAGAAAGCAAGGGGACAGACTCACTTTCGGATTGTGGCGGCTTCTGCATCCCGGTCCCAAGTAAAAGAGGCATCTGAAAACTGCACAGCTTTATCTATTGAGAGAAAAAAGCCCTCTCTTTTAGTTACACGAAGGTTCTCATGTGACTGTCAGCCTTTACTCAGCCTGCATGTGATTCTTCTCTCAGCCCCTGAGATCACCTCTGTTAGGTGCTGAGCTTACACTAGCAGGAGGCAATGAAAGTTCCTAGGATAAGACTGGAAGTGGCCTGCCTATTGGAAACGTAAACTTGGGATCTCAGATTCCTTGGATCTCTAGATGCCCTGCCCCCTGCCCCGCCCCATCCCCACCCTCCCCACTGCCCCGCCCCCGCCCCACCACACACAGGCCCTGTGTTACCCGGTCCTCTACGTGAATTCTGTGCTCTTATTTAAGCCCTCCCTATTTTGGACTCTAGGTCCACTCTTCACTCTGGCTGTGGAGGCCTTCCATTTCGGAACCCCTGTGTTCATTCACCCCTAGCTACCTTCCCAATCCCCACACTTGACTCCAGCCTGACTTCTGTTTTCTGGGTCCCTTGCAGGACTCCCTGCTTATCTCAGAACAGCTAGCTATGTTTTGCTTAGAAATCTTGCTAAGCACTTTCTTTTAGGTGAGAATATAGTTTGTATTGCTTATTATAAAATCCTAATTCAATTCAAGATGGATTCCCCAGCTTTCTTTTCATTGGTTGCTGTAGTTAAGCCCCTGCTTATAAACAATTTGGTTCCAGCACTATAAATAATTTGTGGAAATAATTTCCAAATTTGTTTACCAAAATTGCAGACATGGTGAATGGCAGATGTGTCTAAGTCATCTCCTCCCAAGTACTTTTCTATCCGTTCTACAGATACACTGGCCTAGAGAACGACACAAAAGATCTCAAGAATAAGACATTCAATATCACAGCCAATACAAATTGGACTCCATTTTTTCTTGTTAAGAGAAACTGGAAGAACATGAAGTTGGGTAGGTAGGGAGGTGGGAGACAATCTGGAAAGAGTTAGGGGAGGGAAAATATACTCAAAATTTATTGTATGAAATTCTCAAAGAATAAATAAAAACATCATTTAAAAAAGTTGGCCTCAGAGAAATAAAACTAAGAGCAAGAAAAATAATTCAGTAACAAAATAAATACAGAGAAAGAATTTTGACTTTGTTATTAGTCATGACTTTGATACAATTGGAAACTCTTTGAATACTGTCACATTCCTGCATCCCTCCATACCTCAGCCCTGCCAGCTATCCCACATACCTCAGCCCTGCCATCCCTCCATACCTCAGCCCTGCCATCCCTCCATACCTCAGCCCTGCCATCCCACATACCTCAGCCCTGCCATCCCTCCATACCTCAGCCCTGCCATCCCTCCATACCTCAGCCCTGCCATCCCTCCATACCTCAGCCCTGCCATCCCACATACCTCAGCCCTGCCATCCCTCCATATCTCAGCCCTGCCATCCCTCCATACCTCAGCCCTGCCATCCCTCCATACCTCAGCCCTGACAGCCACCCCACATTAGACAGAAGTATATAAAGCCAGCATTTCAGCTTTCAGAGACTCAGGGAATTCAACTCAACTGCTATTTCTCTCCAAACTTTGGTCTCATTTCCAGAAACTGTCTATTGTCTTCTATGACAGAACCCAAACTTCTACCTACTTCTGGTACCTGGGCCCCAGTCTTGCCCCTAATTAATTGAGTCTATGCCTTGATGAACCAGTCAGCATTGTAACTGCTTTACTTCAGTATCCTCTATAGAGGAACTGGCCAAAGATGAAGCTTCAGCAGGTCTAACTACTGGCAGAACACTGTGAAATTTCTAGAACATGAGGACTTGGGAGGTTTTCAAGGAGTACCCACATGGATGTTTTTCACTGTCCTTCCTATCGTCTAGGAGAGCTGTCATGAGATTGTTTTTCACAGATATCCAGCCTCTGATGAAGTATGAAACCTTAACTATTCAACTGCTTCATGGATCAGCACCTCAGAAACGGACTGTCCTACTGCCGTGTTACAACATCATCAGACCGTTTTTGGTTCAGTGTAACGTGTGTGAAAAGGAAACAAAGAGAGTGGACACTTGTGTAATTAATAAACTATTGCGAAAAATAAAGTGCTATTTCCTCGCTGGCCAAATGGGCTACCCTTTCTTCATGCCCTCTTAGAAGGAAGGCCCTCTCTTTGACCTCAGTCCTTGTGGCCGGAGGTGTCTGAACCTAGCTACCTCTCAAACGAATGCAGGTTGGCTCCACATCCTGACTCTGGTCCTGTCCTCAGTCTCTCATCAGCCCTTTGGACGTCCTCTTGAGGGTTGGTCCATGGTGACTACGTTCTCAATGATTATGTTCAGTTTTCAGAACGTAAGACATCCCCTCAGGTCCAGGTAAGGTTTCTGAGGTCAGCTTGAGGGTCCCAAACTTACTACCGCACAGGTGCATGTTGTGCCATATTTACTTATGGCTGTGTTAGCACTTCAAGAGCTTTAGAAAGACAAGGGAGAAGCTAGTCTGGGAAAATGGCTGTGACCAGGCATAATCATAATAATCTCAGTAAACACCTGTGTAAGATTGACTCTCTGTGAAGTGGATGAGGTTAATATGATCCACATGTTAGTCAGAGAGCCAAGTAAAATGGGGCTCAGATTGCTGACAATTTTACTAAGATCGAACCATTGGTTTCCAAAGACTAGACGGACTTTTAATTTAACATTTACCAGCTGAGGCTAGACATGATATATAGTAGACTAGTAATTTGCACTATAAAGCAATTCAACAGTCGGTAGTGGAATTCCTGTGTACCTGGAGTATTATAGAGATCACCATGGGAAGACTGCTGAGAGGAAAGCGTAGGATGTTGAACAGGGTGATGGAGGTGAAAGCCTTCTCTGCATCCAACACATGGCTGCTATCCACCAGGACATAGACAGCAAATGTGATCACAGACACCTAGACAGAATAAGGTCATAAGAAACTTACTTCTGAAATGGTCCAAACATCTTTGTGCTAAGTTTCAGGAGCACTGTATACCAGAGTCAAAGGAACTTTTGGGAATATCCCAATCTCTTCTGATCACCCATAAGAAAATTGATCCTGTTAGAGGAGAAAATCGCTCTCTCACGGTGACAAAGTCAGTTAACGGATTGCTCAGGTCAGAGCTTGGGCCCTCTGTCTCCTTCATCATGCCCACACTGTCCCCCACGGAAGACAAGTCCTCCCGTGTAACTCACTCTCAGAGACCACATTCATGATGATGGACATTCTGAAACCACATCAGCCAGCAGTACATAAAGGGTAAAACTAGAGTTGATTTTGTAGGGATGGTGACACAGGAATTTGAGGAAGGGAGAACAAATTCCCTGAATTTGGAGATCAAGTCTATGGATGCTTAGAATCTGTTAGGAACAGACTTTCCTTTTTAGAATATGATTTCAGTCCATGCTCCCATTCTACTCACCAGCACTGGAGTTAATTGTAAAAGGAACATCATAGTAGCCTGAATCTGGCCAAATTTCAGCAAGTTCTTGAGTTCTTTATTCCTAAGGCTGAAGACTTGGTCTTTGAATGAAGATTCCCAGGCAAAATATTTCAGGATCTAATGAACCAGAGAAGAGCAAAACTCACAGTTATTTGAAAGAGCACAGGTACATATGGTGTACCCTTATTTTAGGATAAGCTACCAAAAATTTTGGTGCTGGAAATCTGTATTATAGGGAGGTAGCTTATATTAATTGACAACTTGCTCAATGTGAAGCATTTCATACACATGCTTCACTTAATTTTTTTAAACAAACTGTCCTAGCTTGCCTGTCTAAATAAATTTGCCAAGACACAGAACTTCTCATGTTAGCATTTGGAAATTTCGGAGCAAATCAAAGTGAATTAGTCACCCTGATTATGTAGAGTATTGTTTCAAATTAAGCAATAAGGGAAGATAGAAGCTCTGTGGAAAGTTTCTCTAATAGATCAAAGAGGTATCAGAATATCTGAGCTTGAAGAAACTGGAACAGTTTCAAGGGATCTGATAATCCTGGTTTCCATGAGCACCTGCACTCACTGACCCAGCCATGCATAGAGAGACGTAAATAAGAATAAAACAAGTCTTTTCTTTATAAAGCAAAAACCCAATGGCTTTGGAGGTCAATGCCTTAGGGGGACCTACTACTGTGTTTTGCTAAATGGATAGGCCAAACTACCTTCTAAGTGTTTACATTCATACCCACAGGTTGGTACTGCACTCATCCTTGGTCAGAGAAGCTTGTCTTTGCATGAGGTAGCAATTAATGCAGAGACTCACAACTACTCAGTGTGCTAGGAATAAGTGACTACTGAGTGGTGCTCAACCCTAAATAGTGGTTCTAAAGCACTGCCTTTCTACTCCCAAGGCCCAGGGAGCATCATGGAAGAGGGGATAGAAACAACTTAGGAGCCAGAGGACGGGCTGCAAATCACCGTATTCTGTATATGACACGGACATGGCACTCATGAACTCACAGCCACTATCATTGTCTACAGATGGAGACTGTCAACATTTCACTGTAGACAGGGAGGGCTCATAAGGTCTTACTCTAAGCTGAGAAGCTATTGGTAGTTAGTGGCTGCTATGGGGAGGGGAGTAATTTTCTTCGAGTGTGTAATTTTTAATTTTTCTTCAGTGGTAAATGACCATAATTGAGCAAACAACTCTACACTCATGTACATGCAAAAAATCCTAGTCAAACTCAGTGGGTTGTATAGTTTTTAAAAAGATAGGAAATTAGGGGGTAATGTGTCTAGAAGACGAAAGGGTTCAGAAGGAATAGAGGGGATAAGGGAGGATGTGAGGGGTAAATTTGTTATTTATAAAATTGTCAAATAAATTCTACGGTAAAATGTAAAAACAAATCATTTAGGGTAAATAAATAGAAACCAAGGCTCAAGAGTATCTGGAAGGGATGCCCTGATACCTGGAGGAGGCCCTGGTACCTGCGGGATGTCTGGGCACCTGTGATATGCCTGAATACCTGAGGGGCGTCCTGGTGCCTGTGGGATGTCTTGGTGCCTGAGGGATGGCCTGGTGCCTGTATGAGGTCTGAGTGCCTGTGAGATATCTGGGTGCCTATGGAAAGTCCAGGTCAGTGCATGGTATCTGGGTGTGTGTGAGTGTTTGGGCAGTGAGACCCAACTTTGGGTTGAACTTGGTCATGCTTGATCAAGGATTGCGTGAGCCTGGTGAGTGTCCATGATTTGAGGATCCTGGAGGGGCCTGTTATCCATGCTCCTACCACATAGGCCAGACTTAAATTTATTGTTATTGTTTTTTCTTTTTTTTTTTTTTTTTTTTTTTGAGGGCATAGGGGTGGGAGGGTGAACCAGGGAGGAATGGAAAGAACTCAGATAATTTAATAAAAGTATTATAAGAAAAAGAAAAGAAACAGGAGCTTTGTAGGTAAATGAGCCATGAGTCACAGGACACTCAACAGGCTGAAACAGTCACTGCTTCTGTCTCTGCACCCAGAGAACTTCCTCTGTTTGGCTTTTTTCTTTTCTTTTCTTTTTTCTTTCTTTCTTTTCTTTTTTTTTTTTTTTTACCTTAATTCCATTGAGAATCTCATTCATGATTTTTAAGCGCTTGTCTTTACACTTCATATTTTGTACCTGCCAAGAGAGAAAGACAAAATCAAAATGTACTTCTGTGAGAGCGGATCCAGTTTGCTGCTGACGCAGGCCCTAGTGGAAACTGTGGCTATCATTTAATCAGAACTTGAGGTGCCCAGTGATGGCACCTATTTCTCTCCAACTCTTCTTGTGTTCCATTTTGTTTCTTCTATCCTGACCCTTTCCTGACCCTTGAAGATGCCACGCTTGTTCCTACCCACCCTCCTTTTAGCCTTTTGCCTGACCATACTCTCTCCTCAGGGTGTTCATCCCTTGCTGTTCCCAAGGCTCATTCCTTTACTGTCAGGATGTGTCATTCAGAGCCGGCTTTAGATGCCCACCTCACAGAAGATTCTTTTGACACCCTCATTGAAAATAGCTACCCACTCACGATCATTCGCTTAGCTCTCTGTGTAGTACTCATCATGAATTGATTTTTTTGTTGTTATGCATCTCTCCACCTTGAAAGCAGAATATACTATCCATGAGAATAGGACCCTTGTCTAATTTGCTGTTGTATTCTTGGCAAGACATGAAATAAAGTTTTAAGACAATATTTGCTACTAAATTAATACAAGTGACTGAATAGATCATATACTCTAGGGAGACCATCTACTAAATTTGCAATTCCTGCAGCGCTAAGGACTGTCTGCCAGGAGGGCTAGCACCTGGCAACAACAGGCAATTGTCAGAACATAAGCTGAAAGTTGGGATTACCCATGTGACTGCTATGCACGGTTGGTTTATTTTGCTGTGATTGAGAAACAAAATTTTAAAAATCACTTCTGAATGAAGCTCAGCAGAAGCAAGGCAGAAAAAAATTACATACTGAGTGATCAGAGGCCAAAAGGGAAGACATAAAAATCTAAGTACATTTGGGATGGCAGAAAGTCTTTCATAAGCTTTACTTTTCCCCAGTTACCTGTAAGAATTAGTAGTACATGTCAGAGTTTAGATGTTAAAAAGGCACATGCACACAGGTGACTACTCCTTTACCTGAATCTTCCTGCTCTTGGTAGCCAGTACTGCATTAACTGGGACTAGGAGAACCATTATCCCAACGCCTGCTAATATTGAAGGTCCTAACTCTCTCCACAGGAAGACGATGGATAAGACAATCTGTAAAACACTTGACCAAGTCAAGTGCATGTAATTGGTCACATCCATTAGCTTCTGGGCATCTACAGACATCAAGTTCACTGTTTCTCCAATGGTGTACTGCCTCCTGGCCAAGTTGGATAGGGTCAGTGCCTAAAGATAAAGAATAAGATAAGACCAAAGATGCTGGGGAGCAGAAAGGGACCTCAGGAAATGAGAATACAGTAGAAGGAGGGGCTCCATATGGACATAACTTTATTCTGGGACTCTGGCTTCTTGCGTCCAAACCTTAACACGCAGTTTATCTCATTTTTTAGCACTGTTCCTCTTATTTTCACCTTCATTAAACCTTACCTCCCTATACACTTCTTGGCCCAGAAAACTCCTATCTATCCTTTGGTGTCAACTTATATGCAACTTTTGAAATGATTTCCCAGACTCCAAAATTTACAAGAGTTTTACCTCTTGTTCACCCCTGTAATGTCCTGTGGTTGACTCTTTCTTAACTTAATTATAATGAACCATAGTTATCTTGTTTTTCTATTTATTTATCAGATGTAAACTGTGAGGACAAGGTCTACATTTGCCCATTTCATTACTGTATCCATGGGGGATTCAATACTGGAGACTGAACTGTGCCTTACATACTAACTACAGTAGCTTATGCCTGTACTCTCAGCACTCAGGAGGCTAAGGCAGGAATATTGCTGGAAGTTCATAGCCAGCCTGGGCTGCACAGTGAGTTCCAGGCCAACCTGAACTACAGTGAGAGATGTGATATTTTAGGGTTAGTTTCTGTTTCTGTTTTTGGTCTTTTGAGACAGGGTTTCTCTGTGTAGCCCTGGCTGTCCTGGAACTCGAGCTATAGACCAGGCTGGCCTCAAACCCACTGTCTGCCTCTTGCTCCTGAGTGCTGGGATTAAAGGTGTGTGCCACCACCATGCCTGGCTGTTTTTAGGGTTAGTTTTAATATCAACTTGGCACAAATTAGAATAGCTCAGGTAGAGAGCCTCTGCTGAAGAACTGTCCTGATTGCTTTAATTGATTAATATTAAGGCCAGAGAGATGACTTAGCAGTTAAAAACACTTGCCATCCAGCAAGTGACCTGAGTTTGATCCTCAGAATCCACATAGTGTGAAGAGAGAACTAACTTCTGCAAGTTGTTCTCTCACCTACACAACACACACACACACACACACACCTACACACACATATATATGTCCACTTATCCACACAGATATATACACATACCCACAAATATAAACACGCAACCCTAATCACATTCACACATGCATACCTACACACAAACATAGTCACATACACATGTACACAAATGAAAAAAATAAATGTAATTAAAAATTTTAAATAATGTATCAGAGGAAAGATGAACAAAATCATCTAAAGAAAATGGAACACCTCCCTAACCTAGAGAATTCAGTAATAAAAGAATGTAGTTGAAATAGATAGAAAGATAGATAGATAGATGGATGGATGGATGGATGGATAGATAGATAGATAGATAGATGGATAGATAGATAGATAGATAGATAGATAGATAGATAGATAGATAGATAGATAGATAGATAGGTAGGCAGGCAGGCAGGCAGGCAAGCCGAGGAAGGTTTGATTGCTGCTAAAGATAGAAGAAGGAATTAGTAGGCCAAGGATGTAGCTCAGTGGTAGCATGTTTATGTAGCATGCATAAGGTCCTGAGTTTGATCACCAGCGCTTACAAAACAAAACAAAACAAACATAGAGAGAAGAAAGAACCAGAAAAAGAAGTTTCTAGGAAAAATATGTTTCTAGGGTGAGGGGCCACCACTCACACACACAGCACTCTAACCCCACTGGTAAGGCTGTAATTTAGGACATGGATACCAGGTCTTTGAGCCTGTGTTAGTAAGTATTTAAATTAAACGTTGATGGTCTGGGGCTGGAGAGATGGCTCAGTGGTTAACACTGGCTGCTCTTCCAGAGGACTCAGATTCAATTCCCACCATCCATATAGAGGCTCACAACTGTCTGTAACTCTAGTTCTAGGGGATCTGATGCTCTCTTCTCATCTTGGGCACTGGGAAACACATCTGGTGAACATACAGACAGGCAAAACTCTCATATACATAAAACAAAAATATTTTTAAAAGTAAATGTTGATGGTTTTAAGTGTGTGACCCTCAGCACCCTCTTTTCCAACTTCGGCTTATTTCCTGAGGTTTTCATTTTGTCAGGAGAGGCAAAGAGAAGGTGTCTAAGCTTTCAGAGTTGAATGGCAGACCCTCGGCAGCTTGCCAGCGTCTCCCTAAGATGCTCAGTATCACAAACACACCTCATTTTCTAATTTCCCAGGAAGCATTTAGGGGAACCTTACTAACTGTTGACAATAATTTTCATAAATTTCTATCAAACTTTCCTCAATCTTGGAATAGATGTCATGTTTATTAAGTGTTTTTTGTTTTGTTTTGTTTTGGGGGGTAATACTTGACATAATCACTTACCTTTTTATATACAGAAGCCATGACAGTTGTCCGTACACTCATTCCCAATATAAAACAAAATTGAAAATAACTCTGAAGGCAGAAAGATTGGATGAGAGACACAATAAACATTAGGATCGCAGAGACATATCCAATCCATGCATATGTGTCAGAGCTGCTCACAAAGGCAATGAGAAGTCTGCAGGAACAAAACCAAATTGATAACTCACTCATTAGGTCCCCAAGAGCCCCTCACTCTCCACACAGCCAACAGCTAAACTCTTGTACTGTAACAAAACAACCAGAACTGTTCCTGACACAAGTTAAAGTCACCTGAGATGAGAGAACCTCAATTAAGAAAATCCCTCCATGAGACTAGGCTATAGGCAGGCCTGTAGGAAATTTTTCTTAGTGATTGATTGGGGAGGAACCAGTTGATTGTGGTGGTGCCACCCTTGGGCTGGTGGTCCTGGGGTACTATAGGAAAGCAGACTGAGCAAGCCATGAAGAACAAACTAGTAAGTAGCACCCTTCCCTGGCCTCTGCATCAGCTCCTGTCTCCAGATCCCCAGCCTGTCTGAGTTCCTGCCCTGACTTCCTTCAATGATGTGGAAGTATAAAGCAAATAAACACTTTCCTCCCAACTTGCTTTTGATCATGGTGTTTCATCATAACAATAGTTATCCTAACTAAGACATATAATCCCAGGACTCAGGAGCTAAGGGAGGAAAATCAAGAGTTTAATGTCAGTCAGCCTGGGCTATATAGAGAGACTCCAAAAGAAGAAGGAGGAGGAGAAGGAGGAGGATGAGGAGAAGAAGAAGAAGAAGAAGAAGAAGAAGAAGAAAAAGACCATTAGAGAAATGATTCTATACACACACACACACACACACACACACACACACACCCCTGCCCTGGATGTTTCAGCCCTATCACAGGGAGTAAGATCAGTCAATTCATTTTTACACAATGCAAGCCAATACCCATACCCATACCCATATGCAATCAAAGGAGTCTCTAGTTGGTAGTTCGTTCCACACTGGGGCGGATTGCAAAGCCTTGTCACGAGCAACCTGAACCTCTAAGAAAAGTGCTGGCTATGAAGAGATGGAGACAGTCACTGTCCTGAAGGGTGCTGCCTGTATCTTAGATGTGGCTCAGTTTATATCAGCTCCGTTTAACAACAAATCAGTCTTATGAGTATGTGGTCTCCTCTTAGGAGAGGGATATGAAAAGAGAGGCTAAAGTGTCATCTTAGATCTTGAAAAGTGCCTTATGCTTTCCGTGTACATGAGCTGGGAAGTGGAAGAAAAGTGGAGTGTCTTTCAAGAGTAGGAACTCAGTGAACACTCTTACCTACATACACAAAGGGCAAGGGGAGGGTAGCAGAGAAGGTCCCCAAAGGACAGCAAGGCCTGGGTACTCACTTCAGCAGCTGAGGATTCAGAAACACAAGAATATCATGAAAGAATTTCAGTATAAATGATTTCAGGATCACTCCACTAAAGGTTTTGAAGAGCGTCTTGGTCAACCAGGATCTTGGATAGTCTTTTGTGGTCCCAGACTTCTTTTTCTTCTTTTTAGCTTCCTCCTAGGTACAAAACCCAAAACAACCATGTGAATAGAATTTTGCAAAGCCTGGCAAGACTGTGCTTTGAATGATTCCAGGCTTCCAGCAGGACCTATGAGTCTGTTGCCGTCTATATATAGCTGGAACCTTCTCCTCATCTCCTTATTGCTGCCCTCCATCCTGGTTTTATCTTCCCCTTCTAACTTATAGCATAATTTCTTTGGCTTTTTGAATGGAAAAGCAGACAACTAAACTAGAGAGAACGCGTCATAAAGATAAGCATGGACAGACAACTGGAATTCCCAGTACTCAGGAAGCTAAGGCAGAAGAGGATTGTGACTTTGAGGCCAACCTGGGCTACACATTGAGTTCAAGACCAGCCTTAACTACATAAAAAGACTATCTCAAAAACCCAAAGTCTGAAGTTGTATCTCAGTAAAATAGTACAAGATCCTGTGAAGATTCCAGTATGAGAAGGGGTTTCACATGAAAACAAAGCACAGATTCTGAGTGAGGTCTCGTGCAGCTCTGAGAATGAAGCAATCTGCTGATCTGTATTTTAGATACTCAGAAGCCTTTCTTGTTGTTTCTTGTGGTTGCTGGACGATTTTGTGGTTTGGATTTTGTCTCTCACAGACGGCATATTGAAGTCCCAACTCTCGGTATGTTAGAATATGCCCGTCTTTGGAAATAGAATCCGTGTAAGTGTAAGCAAGCTGATCTTTAAGGTGGACCGTAATCCAACATGACTGATGGAGAAGAGGAGAAGGGACAGGGAGAAGGTGGCTATGTGACAGTGGAGGCGGGGAATGGAACGATGTGCCTACTAGCCAAGGGAGGCCTGGGATGTCTAGCACAGAAGAGAAGTAGAGAAGGCAGAAGTCATTCTTCCCTCCACACTTCAGGGAGAAAGTGACTCTGCTGATAACCTGAGTTCAGACTTCTAGCTTCCAGTGTGTGCGGTGGTACACTTCCCTTTTCTTCTTCCTGCTCCCATACCATCTTCCTCTTCTTTCTCTGTGTGTTTGTGGCACTGGGAATCAAACCCAGGGTCACCCACACATGAGGCAGGTACTCTGCCATCCTCCCTTGCTGCCCTTCCCTCCCATCCCCTTCCCTTTCTCTCACCGTGGGTCTCACTATGTGGTCCAGGCTGTTCTCAAACTTATCATCCTCCTGCCTGAGCTTCCTGAGTAATCTCTGTACCATGCTTGTTTCATTTTCTTGATAGTATTTATACTATTATAAATATATTCTAAATATATATATTCTAAATATATTAGACTATGTTAGAATATTAGAATATATTCTAAATATAGTATTTGCTTATTGCTTTTTTCCTAGTTCTCTAAAGATGAACTTCCTATTAGACTTGTTCCTTGTACCCAGTACCCAAATAGATACACATCTGTGCTCAGAAGATATATCTGAATAAGTGAATTAATACATTAGCTGCTAATCTAACTTCCAATACAGTGCAGTTTTTAGTAATGATATTCCCTGTGTGTGCATGTGGGGGGAGTGCGGGTTGCAGGTGTGCCAAAGCGGGCAAATGGACATCAGGATGCCTTCATGTGTTGGTCTTGGCTTTCCTACCTTGTTTGAGATAGGGTCTCTTCCCTGATAAATAAATCTGGCATGAGAGATTCTGCATATTTTCCTGTCTCCACCTCCTATCTGCTGTAAGTACGCCAGGATTACAGATGCTTGTACTACTATGTCTGGCTTTTATGCAGGTTCTGGGTATTCAACTCAGACTTATGTGGCAAGTGCCGTCTCCCTAGCTCTAGCAACACTGTTGCTGTTATTTACACTCTGGAAAATGTCAAATATATTCCAAAGGAGAAATAACAGTATATTATACACCCATGCATCTACCACTCAGGCATTTCTAGAATTGGAGATACCAGTAAAGTGCAGTAGGAACTAGAAAGTATTATGAAAATGTGAAAAAAAAGCCAGTAATGACACTGCTTCTTGCCGGAGACATACAGCACATACAGAGACATGTGTGTGAGAGTTACCAGAACGAGAACGTCTTGGCTTTGACTCTGGTTCTTGTCCAAACTGTGCAGTGCAGCCTCAAGGTTCTTCCGGGCCTTCTTCTGCTGCCGCCTCTGAAGAGCCCTCTTGGCTTTCAGCAGCTCCTTTTTCATGACTATTTCAAACTCGCTCGAAACTGACTTTGTTTTAAGCCTTTCTTCAACATCCCAGATATCTTCTAGCGTCAACGGGTGCTTGTAACCTTTCACAACAACGCTGAAACAAGATGGCCCTGCGTGTTACGTCAGAAGCCGCTCTACCCGAACCTAGCCTCCAGATCTGAGACAGTGGGGTAAAGCCTTGAACTTCTTTCCTGTCCCAGTGCCTCCATCTCCTGGCCCTCTGATCTGACAGAAGAGTGGGGAGAGCGCAGAGACAACAGATTGAGTTAGAAGACAAAATGGAAGCTGGACTGTGGTGGTTCACGCCTTTAATCCCAGCACTCTGGAGGCAGAGTCAGGTGGACTTTGAGTTCGAGGCCAGCCTGGTCTACAGAGTGAGTTCCTGGATAGCCAGAGTTACAACAGAGAAACCCTGCCTGGAATGGAGGAGGAGGAGGAGGAGGAGGAAGATCATCAAAAGTTAAAGGAATCACCTCTTGGGCCTTAAATTTAACAAACTGATTTTCAAGTACATGCATTAATATATCCCGATTGCTTTCTTATTTTACTTTAAATGATGTATATATGTGTGTGTGTTTATGGGAGTATGTGGACATGTATGCAGGTGCCTTTACAGGCCAGAGTCATTAGATCCCATTGGAGTCATGGGTAGTAAGTGAGCCACTTGATATGGGTGCTGGAACTGAATCTAGGTCCTCTGAAAGAGCATCAGGAATTTTAGCTGCTGAGCCATCTCTCCAGCCTCACAAACCTGCTTTTTATATAGTCTATGTTTAAAAAATATTTTACTTGTTATAGTCTGTGTCTTTAATGTATATAAAACATTTATAAGCATCACCAACCAGTCAGAGGGGCCACAGAACTAGAAAGACCAATGATGCCGGTTCTACACCTTCTGTAGCCTCTGCTGCTGGGCCTCCCCGCCCCTCCAAGCCTTGCCACACAGCCTGCCTCCACAGTCCTCCTCTCCTGTCTTGCTGTCTCTTTCTGTTTTTCCCGTGGAACTCTCAGGCTACCGAAAACGATTATCCTATGGTTTCTCCTCACCCTGGTGAGTCCAACAAAGGGCTGAGCTGAACTGCAAACTGCCCTATGAATCTTAGTGCTCTCAGCCTCAAACAAGAGGGAGATGGAGGCCGCAGAGGCATTTTTAAAATTGAGCTTTTCTTCACTATCAGGGAAGCATATGAGGACACAGAAAACCCATAATCCAGGCACTTCCTACCTGTCATACCAACTAAACGTAATGCTACTCAGAAATGAAGCCGTGGATGATGGAGTCTGAAAGATATAAAATGTTGAAAAGTGAATCAATCGGAAATAGGAACTCTATGGGACTCTAACAGTAGACATGGCTTTAGATTAGACATGGCTTTAGAAACTAGCTCTTATGCTGATGTTGGCTGATCAGCATGCTTATTTGGAGGCTCTGGCATAGGTATGTGAGTTGGCCGACTGTGCAGAACATTTACAGGTGAACATGGAAGCCAGTATTTCTATAGAAACATTCGGCTCCTTTACATATTCTATACTACAGGTTGAGTAACCCTCATATGAAATTTGGACTAAAAGTGTTTCAGATTTTGAAGTTTTTTCAATTTGCATTATTATACTTTTTTTTTTAAGTCTCAAGTTTGGAGATTTTTGGATATTGGAGTTGGATTGATAGCCAATCTGTACCTTATTATGGGCTCATGAGACCTCCATGAAACCTAGACAGCTCCAAGTTATTGTGTTCAGACATACTCCAGTTAAATAATATACAAAATAAATGTATTTAGAATCTCACATTAGATGAGTTGCTTGGTTCTGAAAAGGCTGAAAGAACCAGGATGAGGATCTGGAACCCATAAGAGACGAAGAACAGGTAGGAATAGGCCACGTTAGACTTGCTGTCCTGTAGAGGAGGCAAAAGAATGAGTCTTTCATCACAGTCTAAACAACCCATGTGTACCAGTGCTGATGATTAGAGACTATTATTAAGCACTCTGATATAATTCTATCCTGGAACTCAGGTTACTTGAGACAATTTCCTCTGACTCAGAAACTGCTCAGTACTTCTTACTGTCACCTCTCTTACCTGCATGAGTGCTCGAATCAGAGTCTGAAATTGGAACGTGCTACAGGCTACCGAGAGAATCCAGAAAAGGGACAGGAACCAAGAGTTCTTCCGTATGCACCATTGCCTGCTGTGTTGGATCGCCAAAACCAGGAGCTATAGGAAAACGTACATAAAACTCTGAAGAACAGTGTCACCGACAAGGATAGGAGAAAGAAGATTGTCAGAGAACATGGGAAGGAAGGGGATTGCCGAAGCTAATTTGGCCAGGCAGAGAAATATGAATGTCAAATTTACATTTCTCCCATGATGATACTGAACCTTCTCTTCTAGTATTCTATCTCTACACTTAATTGTAATTGGGTGAAAAGTTAGCAAGAAAGTATTATTATTGAATTTTAGTGGAGTTACTTCAAGAGTTATGGAAACCTTTCCAAGACCCAAGGAAATTAATACCAGGTAGCATTCAGGTTGCAGAGGCAGATCTGATGGATAGCTACTGGTTGATTACATCTTGATTCTATAATACTGTTCTAAGAAACTCATTTTTTTTAAAAGCCCAGACGTTGCCTTGTATAATTTCATTCAAACATGTTGGTTCCTGTACCTATTGCTGTGCTAGCAAACTCTGTTCTGGGGAAAGAAAAGCCATGATTTGTAGCAACTGTCAATTGTCCTGGTGTAAACAGTGCTACTGTGGTAGATTTCAACTTCCAACATGATGTCACTGAATGAAGAGTTGTGGAAAGATCAACCCAGTCAGCTCTGTGTTGCCTAGCTTCAGGACACCACAGTCTGAGCAGTGATCACAAAGATTTCTGAATGAAGGAAGGGCAAGGAGAGTCCAAGATTGTATTGAACACAGAAAAATCAGAAGTCCTCACTTTTTGAGAAAGTTCACAAATCTAAACAGTTTTGTGTCAGCTCCCTCTTTTAATATGATAGCAATTATTCAATAGTTAAAAAAATACTCTACGCTCCTCTCCAAAAACAAAACATGCCTACAGGAGAGAAAGTATTTTCCTTCTCTTTCTTTTCCCTTCTCTTTTTTTTTGAGCTAGGCTGGAGTAGAAGGCACCATCCTCCTGGGTAACAGGGGTGCATCGCCATACCTGGCTTAGCAGCTTCTGGTATCAAAGTTATGTACAACTTCAGACTCAGAGATCTGATTAGCAAACAGTCATTTAAACTAGTGTTTACAACACTTAAAAATTATTTTACATCATGAAACTTAGATCTCATTTTGTTGCCCTTAGATGGCAAGATATGAGGGAATGAGATTCGAGAAGATTCTGTAGATTAGAATTCAAAACAAGAAGAAATTTGTTTCGCTCCTTTAAAATCAACCTATATTTCTTGTGAATTCTGGTAAAAGACAGGTGAAACTGAACTGAACACCCAAGAGTACATTTTGGCTGTTTATGGATTAAGAGAAGATAAGAAGGTGGAAGTGGTATTGGGCCTTACCCATGTACATATGTAGAGAATTGGGTTAGCATATTTAACAGGAGGAATTTCAGCTTGTCCAGAATCTTCTGTGAGTGCAAGGGCCAGATCTATGACTGCTAAAATAAGAAGAAACACGACGAGCACCTGAGAAGAGACAAGACCACTATTAGGGGTGTGTCAACTGTTTATGAGGCCCTCAGAACCTCTTGGAATGGAATGGTTTGCAATGATGGATTTGAACACTAGTACACAGCGATTCACACTTAATAAATATGCCTAGTGTACATAATTAAGATAAGAATAAAGTTCAAACTATACCATAATAACTGTAATCCCAGTACATGGAAAGCTAAGGAAGAAAGATCATGAGTTCAAAGCCAGACTGGGCTACATAGTGAGAACTTGTTTTAAAACAAAGTAAGCTAAGCTGTGATAAGCATTTTTTATGTGATGATTTTAAAATTAAGTCCGTGATTCCTGTTACTGCTTTCTTGGGTGGCTCACAACTATTAAAAAGGAAACTCCAATTCCATTGGATTTGTTGCCCTCTTCTGGTCTCCATAGATACCTGCAGCATGTGGCACATACAGAGGGATATATACACACATAAAAAATCTCAAGAAGATTAAGTTTCCCTCTTGGGCCAACCATTCTGAAGAAGCCTACTAGCCTTGTCATGAAGGTGTTCAAAGTGCTCTAAGGGAACAGTTCACTTGGTAAGGAAATGAAACCTTTTTATAATAGCCAGTGAGAAACTGAGGACTACTGCTAACACTCATGTGGATGAACATCTTAGAAGCAGGTCCTCTAGCAAGAATCTCATGAGAGAGAGGCCTTAAAGCAGAGTCTAGGCAAACAGATCATAAATTCCTGGTCCATAGAAAATATAAGGTAAAAATGTTTATTCTTGGGAAGAATGTGTTCAGTATACAATTTTTTTAAAAAATGTATTGCACAGAAAGACAAAGTTATATACTAGGCTTATAAGAATTTAACCCTAGAAAGAGCCTGTAATCTCAGCACTCAGAAACTGAGGAAGGAAGACTGAATTTCAGGACAGCCTGGGCTACAGAGTGAGTACCAGATCTGCCAGGCTACATAAAATACATTTCAACTTCTTTGGCACTCTTCCCTTTCTTTGGTTGTGGGCCCCAGTCACGACCTCACAGAACCTTTGAAGTTAATATTGCAAAAAACTGCAATTATTTCACCTCAGGGTGCCCTTGTGCCTCCCCCACCCCAACTTCTTTGCTCTATGAGCTCATAAAGCATTATCCACATTGTATTAAAGACCCATCTAGCACCAACTAGGAAGGAAATTATTGCTTGTTTTAGGAAGTTATTCCAGTATCTTCGTCCCCAAATGACAACTTTTTCTACTACCATCCCCTTCTATCATCCCTTTCCACTCCAACCTGCCATATATACATGACACACATAAACATATATTAACATTATATGAATGCTAATTGTGGCCTTCTTTTTAATAATGACGTGTATGTGTATACAGTGTGTACTTATACAAATATGAACATATGCATGCATCCTTCACTCTCTGCTTTGTGACTGTAGATTCATTGTGACCAGCTGTCTGAAGCTCCTCACACCGGCAATTCCTTGCCACACTTAATTTTATATATCCAAAATAACTTTTTTACCTCTTAAGTTGATTTTCAGGTTCTCTTATGATAACAATAGTAAAAGTAACTAAGACATCAATAGAGCAGATAGTTTTAGAAGGAAAAAAACAACCAACAGTGATAGACACAGTAGCTGGGAAACCAAAGCTCCAGATGCACCTCTACAGAACAGGACTTCAAAGTGGGAGAATGAAGAAAATGTTGCTTTTGATTTGTACTTTTTTGTGTCTTTTTAAAAAAATAGAATAAATGACAATATATGACAGTGTTAATCTGGGGTGTATCAGAATGATATAATTTTCAGTGGGCTTTATTTTCTTGCTATTTTTCTAGAGCTTCCATTCTTCCTGTAGTAACCACATATTTCTATTTACCATTAGAAATGTGCACATATTTCAATTCACAATAGGAAAACACATGGTTGTTTAATGATTTACTAAGAACCTAATATTCTTTTATCCTGATCTCTGGTTTTTTAGAGTTCAAACAAGAACTTTCTAAAACTCAACTTCCTTTTTAGTTGTTTATTTTTAAGATTATAATTCAATCACAATGTTTCTCTCTTCCCTTTCCTCCCTCCAAATCTTCCAATATACCTCTCCCCACTCTCCTTCAAATTCATGGCTGCTTTTTCCATTAATTGCTATTGCATGCATATGTGCATTTGTAAATACACATATAGTCCTAAACATAACCTGTTGAGTCCATGTTATTTACTTGTATGTATGTAAAATGCAACTTTCTATAACGCAATTCATCTCATTGCTATTAAGGAAAAGGAGAATATTATTTACTCATATTTAATGCCTTTCTCTGAAAAATCTTCTTTTTCTCAGTGCTTTATGAATGACAAGCCACTCCAGCTAAGTCTTCTACTTATTGCCAAGGGTGTCTACTTCTACTTCCCAACAGACAGAACACCTATTTCAGTTTCAACATTTTCAGGATTATACTCCAGAGAAGCTCTGTCTATTATGAGACAGCCATTTTAACTAGATTTTTTCCTCTGTTTACTTAGCTAAAACCTTTCACCCTGGAGTAAACTCCGTTCTCTTATCTTGGTCTTGCTTACTCAAACTTTTCAGGACAAGTTGGGCAATGTTTTATCTTATATTATGCCCGGATCTCACTGGTTCATCGTCAAGCTTATTTTGCTCTACCTCTCACTGTGGGTTCAGCATTTCCACAGCTATCAATATTTGCTTTTAAACTCAGTTTGCTCAATTACCTACTGTTTTCTGTGTCTTTCACCGAAGATGAATCTTCAAGCAAACACACCTGGTGAGTCAGTCACATGTTGCTCAAGAGGACTGACTAAGTCCAGATGAGATAACACCTTACTAATGGCCAAACAGCTGCAGCAGTACCAATTCAGGAGAGTCAAAGGAAAAAAACAGCTCAAAGGTAGGGGGAGGAGGATGCTGGGAAGAAAAACAAGTTAAGACTGAATGGAGGTTTTCACAGAAGAAGTGAATTTTTACTTAAGGATGAATTATTTTTCTACCATTTGAGGGGAGGAACCAATTGTTCTGAAAAATTTTAAGAAGTTAATTTATACCTGTCACCCTCGGAATAGACATCAAAAACTTAACATATAAATTTTAAAAGTGTCTCCAGAGACTGGGTTAAGACAGGACCATTAGGAGTGTGTAGGGGGTAACACATTGTTTTTCTTCTCTATAGAGATTCGTACTTTCAAGTTAAACACAATGTTTAAACAGAGTGTTAACTCTATATATTCATACAATCTTTAGCCATAGAAAGGAAATGAAGCACTAAATATACTTCACTAAGCTAAGAGAAGGCAGTTAGGAAAGACCGTGTATCGTACGTCTTTACTCATATGTCAGAGGCAGCAAGTAAACCAGCGTTGCTGAGGAGCAGGCAAGAGAGACAGAGACTAAAGGACTTCTTTCCGAGTAACGGGAAGTGTTCTAACGTGGACTTATGATGATAGTTGTACAAACCTGTGAACATTAAAAAACCTGAATTGTATTTAAATGGGAAAATTATATGGTATATGAATCACATCTCAAAAAGTGGATTTTAAGAATTGATGAACCTTACTAGGATGAGATTCTGATTTGCACACTGCCCATTGTCTACTTGGAAACTCAAGAAAAATGGAAGAAGCCTCCTTAATTAACTGACAATAACTCCAAGCTCTGACTTATCTGCAAAGGGGCTGAAGCCTGAAGCCCAATATTTAGTGTAACATATGCTTACTCAAAGCCCTCCACTAAGGTGGATGCCACCATTTGATATCAATATTAAACGAATGTTGGGACCAACCTAAGAGCTTGATATCTGCTGTGTCCTGTGCTGGGCGTTTAGAGCAACAAAGGAGATAGTAACTCTGCCCTAAGCGCTCAGAGACTGTTCTTTTCCATTTTAAAGTCTGACAAAAACCCACTTCCGGCGCCTAGGCCTCACCCAGAGTATTCGTGTGAATCCTACTTATTTCATTTTGAAGTCCTAGGCTGTGATAGGCTGCGGTATGTAAGCTCACAAACAAGGGAATCCAATTTGCTTTTCTAAAAGCCTCTTTAAAAATGAGGACAGACAGAAGAAGACAGACATGAAAAGCAGTGGAAGAAGCAGACGGTAGATATTTATAAGGTAACTTCACTGCATCGCGGACCGCTCACGGAGTTGGTTCCTGCAGCTGGCCGAGATGTCTTCTTCCATTACTTCTGGGTCCTCTGCTATAGCCTACATTCTTTCCCATTATCCCTTGCCACCATGCATTCTAACCTTTCCTCTTTCCACTCGGGTGATCATCCTGACTGGTGAAGAACTTTGGAAAAATGTAAAATCTTATTCAGATCTAAGTTTGGAGAGAAAAGTGATGGTTGGATTGGTGCAAAAGATAGGTTATGTAGTTCATTTGCATTTCATGGTAGGTGCCAATTGAATTACAACCTTCTGATTTATTAGAGCAGCTTAAAGATGGTATCCATTGTTCACATCTCAAATGCATAAGACATAATTCTTATCTGACCCCTCATTTGTGCTTAGGGAACCTAATATCCACAAGAATTCGTAGTCACTTTTCTTACATGAAAACCAAAGGTACTTTGACTAAGAAATATGACCAGTGAGACTTAGCAAGACCATAGGATGGTTCTACTTGAGACAGTATTACCTGGCAAAGCTATTTAGAGACTTTGACCAAGACACTTCACTCCCCCCCCAAAATGTCTTACCTCTACTCCAATGAATTAAGAGTTTGAAAACAGTGGAGTTACTGTACCTGCTTAGCAAGGTAGAATTTAGTTATAGAAGATCTCTTCTTGGTCTTGGATTTATATACACTGAAAAGCTGCCAAGGGGCCAAGAGCCAAAGAAAGCCCAAGGGAATCCACACGAGAACAGTTTGTTCAAAACAAAGTGGCAGGTCTGCTTCTGGTCTTTCCAGTAATGAGAGATTCTGGGGGATCAAAAGGGAAAGATTGTTGGATACATACTTTTAAAAAGACAGCCCATTCTCTGAACTTTCTTCATATGCTTCCAAACAACTTGAGTTCAATTCCATA
This sequence comes from Cricetomys ansorgei, assembly GCA_026225945.1. NCBI lineage: Eukaryota > Metazoa > Chordata > Mammalia > Rodentia > Nesomyidae > Cricetomys > Cricetomys ansorgei. The sequence goes on from JAMJFZ010001258.1 coordinate 16,139,970, forward strand.
TCTATAACAAGCTTTACCTTCCAACTCTCTGTATTTTTCCTGCTCATCATTAATATAATGCAAATTCACCATTTAGTGACATTTAATGGCTTTTCTGGCAAACTCACCTCTAAAAAATTATCTTTGTGTGATTCTAAGTGAAGTTCTACACTGACTGGTCTGAGTAAAACTCATTAAAATATTTACCAAATTATAGGAAGAAGAAAGACTACTTCTCTCCAAAGGGGAGAGTAGCTTCCCAGGTGTAAAAATATGTTACTTGATTTCTAGAACTATTTGAACACACTGGCAGATATTCTAACATGCAGGCACCAGACAGATAGAATGTTTACTTATACTATGACATTTAGCCTATTATGGCTGATAAGGTTTATATCGAAACCAAGGAGACTTTGTACATTTCAGAGCAAGGATGACAATGCACTGCTGGACAGCAGGCAGGCCTTATACAAGATTTTGCGTGTAAAAAATGAAAGTCTTTGGGGATGGATTTGGGTGGAGGTAGCAGTTCCTGGATCTGAATCTGGTGAAGGTAGATTTTTCTTTTTTTCATAAATACTTTAAATGGTTTTGTAGAAATATCGGTACTGATGTTTAAAGGAAAGGTTAAAGTGCCTGACATGATGATTTGCTGAATAATTCTCACAGGGGATTCTCAAGAGAGGGTTCACTACCTTCCACTAGTCTTCATGTCCTGGCCGTGAGGGCCTGGGAGCTGAAATTCTTGATAACATATTAAGGGATGTCTGTAATGTCATTCCTGCTCCTCTCATCACTATGGAAGCTCACTAAACTTTAGAATTCAGAAAACTCATCTAACATATTTGAATGTGATGTTAAGAGTTTACAGACACCAGTCAAAAATCTCACTCTCCATCCTCTAAGCCTGATAGTGGGCTCTGTCTTGAAAGTCCCTGCTACCTCTGACTCCTCGATGTGATATTCTTGTGCACACCTCAGACACACGGGCCTTTCTTCAGTGCTTTTCTCTCTAACACAGCATTAACCCAACACTGTTAGACAGTTATCTCGGGCCAGGTGTTGTGTGGCGCACACCTTTAAGCCCAGCACTCAAGAGGCAGAGGCAGATGGATCTCTGTGAGTTCAAAGCCAACTGGACTACATCGAGAGCCCAGCCAGAGCTATATATAGAGACCTTGCCTCAAAAAAACCAAATACAAGTTTTTTCAGTGTTTGATAATGCCCAAATTTATAATCCTTGTCTCAATTCATAGTCCATAGAATCTCTAGAACATATTATTATCATTCCAACATCAATGCATCCCCAAAGGGCTCAGACATGTGCCTTCTCTTCCTCCTACTCTACAAAGTGTAATTTACCGATTCCCATTCCCAGCACTGAAAAAATTGCATTTTTCCTCCATTTCTCTGACAGAAGACACTTCTGTAGTTATCTAGTCCAAGAAAATCATCTGTAATCAATAAACATATGCTAAAGAACGCACTGTAATATCTTTCCCAGATGCTATAATCGTGTGGAGAAACTAAGATTTTTTTCTTAAAAAACTGAACTTTAAGTCAAATACTCTTCTAAATTTACTGGTTCATAATGGTGGCCACTCTTGCTTAAGTTTGAGAAAAGGAAAAATGAGAATAAATGTAATTTCTCACCCAAAAAGTAGAGTGGCAGAACTCCTCCATCTTGATTTCCAAAGCACGTTTGTATCGAAGACTTCTATTCTGATCTTGTTTCTTCTTTACCCTATTCCTCAGAGAAAGCAGATGTTAAGGAAAAATGAGCTTTGCTCATTCTCATGTCCCAGTTAAAGGCAGTGCTCCTGACCTTCACCCTAATAACTTAATAGTTAACTTTGCTGGGTGAATGTTTAGGTCATCCGAATTGATAGACATGTGATTGTGAATCTCCAGATGCGGGAAGGTTACCAGTTCTCAAGAGTCCCTGCAGTGTGGCCAGATATAGAAGGGACCGATCAAAGGTGTTAGTGCAGCTGGCGAATCAGGAGCCTAGTACGAGTTTCTTCTCCTGAGTACAGTTACCTACAGAGCATCCGTACAGGGACATGCAGCCCTGCATGTGGAGTTTCACTTCTGTTCCAACTCTGTTAAGAGTTCACAGAAATGTTAAATATCCATTCCTCTGAATTTTTTAACTAAGAACATATAATAAGCATAAAACATGGTTTAAAATAATATAAACTTTATTTTAAAAGGTCAAGTTATATAAAAGAGCAAAAGCATTGTGAGCGAATGAACATAATTTAGGCAATAAAGTGTTCATCTTAGCTGGAAAGATTGCATTTTTTATTTTTCCATAATTATAAAGTATTATTTTATAATATTTAAAAGTACATAACATAAAATCTATCATCTTGACTAGTTTTAAGAATATAATTCAGCAGTGCTAAGAGGACTTATATTGTTAACCAACTTCTAGAACCTTTTACCTGGCAAAACTAAAATTCTACACCAACTCTGCATTGCCCCCTCTCTCCAGTAAGGCACATGGCAGTTTGGTGATAATGTAAACAAGTTAATGTATCCTGTCTTTAAATTTTTTTTTGCTTCTTCGAGGTGGAGTTTCTCTGTGTAGCCCTGGCTGTCCTGGAACCACTCCATAGACCAGACTGGCCTCAAACTCTGTCTGCCTCTGCCTCTCTAGTGCTGGGATTAAAGGCGTGTGCCACCACTCCTGGCCTTAATATATTCTTTAATATAGTCATGTTTTTTGTTTTGTTTTGTTTTGGGGACAGGGTCTCACTGCATAGTCCTGACTGGAACTCACTGTGTAGTCCATGCTGGGCTAGAACTCACAGAGATGTTCCTGCCTCTGCTTCCTGAGCACCACCACAGCTGGCTTATATTCTTGTTTATTGAAATAAGACATTCTAAATGAGTTCCTCCATTCAACTTCAGAACTATGTTTGCATTTGTGTTGATAAGAAAAATAGTTCTACATAATCCTACAAATTATGATGCTTACATGTAAGTAGGCACGTCTTGGTATTCTTGACTTAGGATGTTCTGTGTTAAGATGACTTCCTTGTATATAGTAAATGTTTCCAAAGCAAAATGTCTAAAACTTTAGAAGATATTCAGCATATATCATATTTGCATTTTCTTTTTTTCTAGCAAAATGCAACACACACACACACACACACACACACACACACACACACACACACACACACTAAGGGCTTTGATACATTTGCCACAGTCCTGAGCTAGAAACAGTGGTACTCAACAGAGGCAGCTAAACTCAACAGACTCTGTGATAATTTACAGGGACCCAAGTGGGTATCCAGAGATGGTACCATTGAGGCTAGAACAATATCTGCTAGATCTTAGAAAGGTGCTGATTTCTGATGGGGGGATGGCACTTGCATGAAAAAGCTGGGTATGCCAATAAATGCAGGAAATGGTTGTGAGAAGATATGGCCGTGAAATTTTCACAATTCTTCCCACAAGAAGAATTTATGTTCCCACTTTTTGAGCAATTGGATGTGCTTTGATCAGGGAAACATGACAGAAATGATGTTGCGTAAGTTACAAAGCCCAAACCCGAGTTCATGTAGCTTTCTTTCACTTTCACGCATTTCTTGAAATGTTATACTATGATGAGGACCTAACTACCAAAAGATTAGATAGCATGTGGAAAACAGATCAAATAGAGAGAGATTAGTAATTCATCTCAATGACTCTGGCTGTGGTCCAAGGTTGTAACTGACACCTTCCAAGATCATCCACCCCTTAGTTGACTTTCCAAATAAATGCTGACCTAAGGGTAATCTCGGGAAAGAGAATCAGAAGAATCACCCAATCAGCACACAGAATTATGAGAAATAGTAGTATATTGTTGTTTAAGCCAGCAAGCAATTAAGCTGCTCTTTTGCAGCAATATTTTTAATATCTTATAGTTTTTTTAATGCTGGTCATTGACCCTCTAAATCATTTAAATGACCTATAGCCAACCCGGACATTAATTATTTTATTTTTAGGACTGGTGAGATTGTTCAGGAGGTACTTGCTACCAAACACAACAACCTGAATTCAATTCCCGGGACCCATATGGCAATAGGAAAGCACTAACTCTAGCAAATTCTCCTCTGATCTATACACACACACACACACACACACACACACACACACACACACACACGACATTAATAAGTGTGTTTTTATTATCATATGTTATTTGTACAATGCAAAAGTTTTCATCATGAGACTTTACAAGTACACACAATGTACTTTCTTCATAGTCAACCACCCTCCAGTTGTTTTTCTGTCCTTGCCTTCTCCAGATAGTTCCCTTGTTTCTTCAAATAGGACCCTTTCTACTTTCACGTTTTCAAAATTTTTAATCTTGATTTCATAAGATAAAACATGCAGTATTGTCTTATTTGAATAGGGGCGTGAGAGAGTGAACTCTCCCAAATTTAAAAGAAACACTTTTATGTTTTCCCCCATTTAGTATAATGTTGGCATCAGGTTGTTTAACTGTATGGTGGTATGGTATTTTTATTCATAAATTTCTTCTCAGATTTTATCATGAAAGGATATTGAATTTTGTCAGGGTCTTTTTCTTAACATCTATTAACATGATCAAGAGGTTTCTGTCCCTGAGTCTGTTTATACCTTGCATTACATTTACTGATTTGTGTATGTTGAAACTTCTTTGCATCTTTGGAATAATGCCAACTTAGTTATGGTATATGATTTATTACAGAATTTGGTTTGCAAGTGTCTAATTGAGAAAATTGTGTCTACATCTTTGTTGCTGTGTCTCTATCTGTTTTGACAATGAAGCAATACTGGCTCTAAATTTTGTTAGATTTTTTTCCTCTTGCAGTTATAAGGACTGAACCAGGGTCCTGCTCATGCTAGACAAGTGCTCTACCAGGGTGCCACGCCCCATTAAACTGTTTTTAAAACAAGAACAGGTACATGGACTAGAATAGGAAGAGTACTTCTATGCTGTGTTGAAGTTCTGAACAAATTGATGATAGTGAGAGCCTGTGGGAATTAGATTATCATTCTTAATGGAGGTGCCTGCTTATTCATAGGCCAGTGAGTCCTGGAGGAACTTGGGTTATAATAAAAAGAAATAGAAGCTTAGCATTTTTCCTTTCTTTTTTTTTTTTTTTTAAAGGGTGTTAACACAGATGATTAGCAACAAGAGCAAAAGCGCTACCAAGCTAGTCCGATCTTACTTCCATGACAAATCACACATGGTTCATGAAGTTTTCTTTCCTGTTTTGGAATAGAAACCTTATTTAACTGCTATGACAAACGAACGAACTTTTGAATTTTATCCTCATCCTGACTATGAAGAAAGACAAACTCAACCTTCAGAACTATGAAAGGTTTGCTTTAAAAGGGCCAGGTTTTATCAATCTCTTAAATGGCTTTTGTTTCTCCGGTTCAGGGAAAAGGTTCGTAGTATCTCTGTGATAGACAAGCTCACATATAGTGCCCATTCTCAGATTAAATTACCAGTCAAAGCACACTTGTACTGACATTCCTTTTGATACTCAAGCTTTAATTTTGTAGGACTGATGTCATTAGGATGAACTGATCAGTTTTCTAATAAGTAGAAGGGAGTAAACTGCAAACTCAGACGCTCTTTAACATTCAGTATTTCAAAGTCGACAATCTAATTATTGCTATTAAAATTATTGTCAGAGCTCGGTGGTGGTGGCAAACGCCTTTAATCCCAGCACTCAGAGACAGAGACAGGCAGATCTCTGTGAGTTCAAGGCCAGCCTGGTCTACTGTCTCCAGGACAGTCAGGGCTACACAGAGAAACCCAGTCTTGGATATATATATATATATATCCAAGGATATATATATCATTCCATTCCACTGTTAAAACCAACATTTCCCAAAGTGTGTCAGGACTAAGCTAATCAGTAAGCGAACAGAAACAATTGCAACAGTTTAAATGCAGTATGATTGGTACGACACTCAGCAACTCCTTATGTTCTGGAGCATAACCAAGAAATTGCTAAATCTTTTCAGTTAATTAAAATACTTTTAAATTACAAATTAAAGAATGGTAGGAATATCCAGCTCTTTGCTCTTAGGATAGGAAAATCTAGAAGACATTAATCTTCACAATAGAATCTATAGACTTAAATATGCATTTAAGATAGAGCTAATGTAACAAAACTCTGGTTGGCCAGAATGCCCTGGCAAACTTTTAATAGCTCTAAGACTATGTCTATCCTTTTTTTTAAGGATAAAGTATTTTTTCAGTTGAAATCTGTGGGAAGTTCAAACAAATCTGACAGTTTTTCAAATGGAAAAGAAACAGATACCATTCTGGCCCCATGTTACTTCGAAGATAAAAAACTCAGTTTGATATATAAAATCAGTTTAATGACTGTTATAAAACCTAATAATTAAATAAAACCTAATAATTAAAGCAAATGAGGTTACCATAGAGACTCCCAATCTTCTTTCAGTATTTGACATCTCAGTAAATAGCATTTCTCTTACTTTGCTTTGGTGAAATATAGAACAAATTTTGTAAGATATAGAAGCATTGTAAAGAAACACTAAGAGAGTCTAAAGTTTGGGTTCTGGAATGCTAAATGCAATATATAAATGCAATATATAGCAGCTTCTTCATATTCCCTATACTGTAGTCTCCGTGTTACCTATATAGTAGTCTCTCTCAGAAAAAGATTAAAGTGTTAAAAGTTAAAAGTCATAAAGTGTTAATAAGATCCACTGGAGTAGACAAGTTTTCTATACCAACAGAAGGAAGGTACAAATGAAGTTGGCATAAGACTCTGACCTGGCTTGAATTTTAATCTCAAGCTACTGCTATTCTCATTAAATCAAAAGAAAAAGGCAGGAATTATGTGAAAATCAATAATTCTCAGAAGTCTATCAGGAAAGACACACCAAAATTCTTTAATATAAAACCAAGTTATCAAGTTACGAAACAAAAGCTAAATCCACCTTGCTCAGCCCAGTTTTGTTGAAATACTTCAGCAAACCTGAAGCTAAGTATGCTTTCAATAAAACATGAACAAGAGAGAGGATAGTTGATTTTCTATTTTACCCCACAAAGTCCCTACAATTTATGAGATCCCTTACAAAAAAGTTTCCCAGCTCCTCAATTGAACTTTAGAAGTGACCAGAGAGCTGCACCAGCTTCCATCTCTGTAAGAGTGAGTGAGAAAGAAGAGAAACCCACATTAGATGGAGTTCTGAAGATTTAAACTCACTTCTGTCAAATTTCCAGGCCATGAGTGGGGCTGGCACAGCAGCTTAGAATCTACAGCAGCAGCCAGACACAGCACCCTGAGCTCTTCTGCTGCTCGAGACTAGCAAATGCCAAGAATAGTAGGCACATGTTAGTGTAAGTTTATCAAAACCTATAGAATACATAAAACCAAAAGGAATGTAAACTGAGTTTTGTGGAATATTACTCTACGATTATAGAGTCATTAAATAAAACAATCACAATAATGGATGTTGGAACTGAAACGGGGGGCTGTCCATGTACAGGAACAGAGTTTATGGAAAATCTCTGTATCTTTAGCTCAACTTTTCTGTGAACTAAAACTACTCTAAAAGCAAAAATTTAAAAAACAAGTAGCAGAACAAATGTGTTACTTCTTTTTGATAAAAAGTATATATTTATAGATTCAAACAATTTGACTATTGTTACAAATGAGATGGTTTCTATTTGTGTTTTATTTATTTTTATGTATCAGTGTTTTGCCCACATGTATATGTGCACTGTAGGCATGTCTGGTGTCACAGAGGCTACAAGGTGTTGGAATCCCTGGAACTGGAGTTACAGATGGTAGTTAGCCAACATGTAGGTGCTGGGACTTGAACCTGAGTCTTCTGGAAGAGCAGCCAGTGCTTGTAACCTCTAAGCATCTCTCCAGCCTCTTGTTAGTTTTTTAAGACAGGATCTTATGTAGCTCAGGCTGGCCTCAAACTCACTATGTATCAAGGCTAGACTTGAACTCCTTATCTTCCAGATTCAATATTCCAAGTATCAGCCACTATGCTTGGCTTTCAAATGAACTACTGATAGTAGCTTTTCTTGTGGGGGTGGTGAGAAAATCAGGCTTCTGAGACTTGCTTTTTATGTTGTACATCGAAAGCCAGAGAATGAATAGCAAAGCTTTTATAGCCTAAAATAGATTTTATGAGAACTTATAGAAGTTATAGCAAAACCATTATCTGTAAACCTCTGGAATCTCTGAGAATAGTAAAAGTATTGTAAGACTGAATGACAGTATTTTCAACAGGAAGGGATAGAAAGATGATTTAAACAAATTGCACATAAGAAAGTCTGACTAACTACTGGAAAGAACTAGAATGGTTTGTTAAGTAAAGAGTGTTTGGGGAATTAAAAAAGATGATAACTAAGAATCAGAATAAATACCTTAAGAACAAACATATAACCTTAGTTTTTTTTCCTCTGTGAGTTTATTAAATAATCAGCAGGCATGTAACATGAGCTCAACAAGACATTTGACAAAACATATGATTTCTGAATTGTTTAAGATTAGAATATATTACATGGATCTTTGGTTGAACAATTACACGTTCAAAGAAATTAACAGAATGAAGTAACAGGTATTCAAGAGGCTCTGTTAGAAGCTCTCATCACCCTCATTGTTTGTAAACTTTGTATTAATTACTATTATTGTGTATGAGAGGTGTGTGTTGTGCAAACATGTGCATGCCACAGCATAGATATAGTGGAGGTCAGAGGACAACTGTTAAGAGTTTGTCCTCTCCCTCCACTGTGAGTTCTGAGGACTGAACTCAGGTCAGCAGGTTTGTATGGCAAACACTTTTATCCTCTGAGCCGTCTTACCAGTCCACCTTCACCATCTTCATCAACGGCTTACAGGCATTAAGAAAACTTGTATTTAGTGGATATCTATAACATGACAGCACCATTACAATGTTCTTTGCTATGATTTTTGGATAGTCTCTCTATGTAGCTCAAACTGGCCTCCTGCCTTAGCCTTCTGTGTGCTGAAATAACAGGTATGCACCGTTATGTCTGGCCATTATAGATTTCTTAAACAATAAATCCATTTTTACATTAGGCACTTTTTTTTGTCTCCTTTAATTCTTTCAATAATTCTATAAGGTAGGTGCCTGTATTCTTGTTTTACCAGTTAGGAATCTGGGATCCAGAAAGGTTAAGAGAATTATTCTACACCCAACAAGTTACAAAGAGTAATGTTCTAGATCTACATGGCAGAAATGACAAAAAGTCTCTTTCTACTCCCAAATGAGGTAGGGGATACAAGAAAGGGTATCTACTTTGGGGAGAAGTTTCAATTAGAAAATCTGTAAGGTTTTATGATTCAATGAATATAAAATTTACACAAAAGACAAAAGTAGTGTGATAATTTCCTTTACCTGGAGACAAACACCGGATTTTCTAAAATCACAAACTCCTAGGACCGTGAAGATGTGGTGTAAGTCCAACAAATGCAAAAATTTGGGAATGTTCCTATTCTAGCAAGTGAGGCTTTTTATTTACTTAATGAATTTTCTCCTTTGTAAGAGCGGCCACTCGTATTTAAAGGCTGTACTATAAAGGACTATAAGATATAATAAAGGAGTCAGAAAGTTGGTCTTATGTAAAAGGATTTCTCCTAATGCCTTTTCTTTTTCAATTTTAGAGATGCAATCAAGGATTTTATCTGGGCTAGGCAAGGGCTCTCTGTCACCCAGCTATAACCCCACCCCACAAGTCTTCCCTTATGTGCCTCAAAAAAAAATCTTTTAATAGATCAGTGTGAACATATATTTTAAAAAGCCTTTTCAGCATAATATTTCAGCCATCACAGTGATGTATACGGCAACAGTAGTCACATAAGATTCTGTTGTCTACTGATGTAGCTATGCTAATTTGTGTGACTTTTGCAATGAAATTTCCTCATAACACATTTCTTATCTTTGTTGTTAAGTGATGCGCCACTATAATTAATCATAAACCTACAATCAAGCAACAGGAAATGTTTACTCATAATGACTCAGGAGAAAACTGTAGTATACTATTGATACTTACCAAGCAAAATCTGATTAATAAGTTATTAACTGAATAAATTAGCAAAGAACTTTTTAAAAAGTTACAGAAGTTCAATAGTCAAAGAATTGTACACTCTTGGTTAATGATTAGAGATATAATTAAGGCAGGCTTTTTTTTCTCTTGTGTAATACTCAGACACCCAGAGTAAAGTGGCATCAGTAAAAAGATTGTTTTTGCCTTTGTATTTTAAATTTTAGCATAGTAATTCAAGTACCTAGACAAAAATTAAAATTTTTGATTATAAAATAGCAAAACAAATTTTTGCATCAAAGGCAATGTGAATATTTTCATACTGCTAAAATGACAATTGTTTTGTTTTGGTTTTTGTGTTAGAATACCCAGGAACCAAGGGCTAGGGTGTAGCTCAGTGGCGAAGCACTTACCTAGTATGTGCAAGACCCTGAGTTTTAAGTCCGGCACTTTAAACAACAAACAAACAAATCCATGGATCAAAGGAAGGTATACAAGTAATAATTAACATTTATTTTAATATTTTTACTATGAAATTATTTTCCTTTTAATTACTAAAACCTAGAATATAGTAAAATTCGTTCTGAAGGATAAATTGCAAAGAACATACTTAAATAATAAATGAACTCATTAAATCAGACTTAAAGTCAACCAAAAAAAAAAGGTAATTACTAAAATAAAGTTTATGTAGCTTTTAAATTCATACTTTCAAAAATTATAAAAATTGGTCCAGCAAGTGGGTAAACATGCTTGCCACAAAAGCCTGACCACCTGTTCATTCCCTGGAGTCCACCTGGTCAAAGACGAGCCCCAACTTCACAAAGGTTGTCCTTTGATCTGTACATGCATGTCATGGCACAGGGGTATGTGCGCGTGCACACAATTAAAATAATAAAAATGATAAGAGTTACCAAGGGCACAGAATCAAATCCCTAGTAGATTCAAAGAATAAAGTTCTGCTTAGATTTGTGGGTCTGGTGGGGAGGGGTTGTTGTTTGTTTGAGAGACTTACTGTGTAAGTAAGAGATCTTCCTTTGTTTGGGAGTCTTACTGTGTAACGCAAACTAGCTGGAACTTCTAATCTTCAGGCCTCAGCCTCCTGTGAGTGCTGAGATTACAAGCAGCTTTTAACCTTTGATCTACTAGACAGAATGGAATGTTCTTTGGACAGCAAGATATCAACATAGAAAAGCAATAATTTTTTAGATCTTTACTTCACACTATGCCATAAAATATAATCTTGACAAATCACAACACAACAGAAACAGACTAGCATAAAAGATGTACAGAAGAAGAGAAGATACTCGTCTGAGTTGTGAAAAAAAGGGAGGGTAACATAGGAAATGGGAAAAAAGAATTCTATTATCTTTAAAAAGGGAATTTCTAAAACAAATGTTGATATATATATACATGGCATTCTTATATACAGCTGATGACTAGACAGTCATGTGAATTGACAACATGAAAATGGCCAAATTAGTGGACTCAAGAAAATTTGCTACACAAATATCTTTAAGCGTATTGCCGAGACTATAAAATACTTACGTGTTTACATATGTCTATATATATGTGTAGAAAATTTGCAAGTACTTTGAAGGTCTTCCAATTAGTAATTTTAAGGGGTTTGAACTAAGAGGCCCATATTTTATTTAAACAATACCTGAAAATCTATAATTTAATTTTTAAATCTTTTACTATGGAGGTTGCATCTAAAGAGCAGCATGTACAGTGTGAGCATACAAATTTGGGCTAAAAAATGCTGTTCTCAAAATCGTGATTTTTGACAGGAAAGACAACTGTGTTGTAACATCACTTACTTAATAGATTGTGTTTCTCCATGACCTCTAAAGATGGGAAAGACTATCACCTCAGTATCTTGTGACTCGACCCTTGAGAATGAGTTACAAAACAGGCAAACAGGATGACTTCTGAGCAATTTCAGGGATAAAGTACATTCTCTGAGAGGCAGACTTAAATGCAGAGTGGCTTCAACAAACTCCAATGAACCAGGAAGGCCTTTGAACTCATTCAAACCGAGAGACTTTATCCTACTAGCAAGATTGCATTTCCAAAGACAAGTTATCTCTTGCAAATTATTGACATACTACCCAGTTTTAGTTTTCTCGTTCCTTAGCAATGGCTGGACTGGGAGCTCACTGATTTTTCCATTAGTTTAGGGCCCTTTCAAAGGGTCAAAGTGGTTTGGATGAGAAATATTTGTTGATTTAAAATACTAAAACCCTGAGAAAGTACATTTCACAGAATTAATTCCATACCCCTCCTTGATGGGTGTGTGTGTGTGTGTGTGTGTGTGTGTGTGTGCCTTTTGTGTGTGTCAGCTTTACTCTTAAATAAGTGTGAGATGACTGTAATAGCTTCAGGACTCAAATCCAGATATAACATACATTGAAGAGAAAGGCCCATCTTTAGAAGATCTTCCAGAAGTAGAAGCAAACTTTCTGGCATCCTCAGTGACACAGGTCCTTCCATCACGTCCTTATTGAGGACTGAGGAAATGAGGCCTATCTCTGAACCTGGGTCTGAGGCCAGCCTGCTCCAGCCTCCTCCAGCCTCCTCCAGCCTCCTCCAGCCTCCTCCAAGGCACTGACACTTCATGAGAAGGATTGAGAAACGTTTTGTTCTAGTACAGACTCAGGATAATATGGGAACAAATTCTATCCACTTTCATATCAGAAAAGGATTTAAAGTGTTTTTTAATACATAAAATATAACAAAAATACAAATGAAAAAAGATAGAAAAGATCAAACAAGGGACAAGCCAATTGTGCAAAAATTACTCTTTCTGCTTCTGTCTAAATAAGCGCTTCCAATACAGCTCTGCTGTTCTCATCAGACAATGAAACAACAGAAATTTAGTTAATTTAATTAATCAAGCTTTATTTGGTTACAAGTACAGAGATCCAAATCAAATTGGCATTAAAAAAAAAATTCTACATCTAATAGAAAAGTAGATGACTGAATCTAGCTTTAGAGAGACGGGTCTAGAGGCTCAATGTCTTCACAATATTTCTCTTTCAGTTTCATTTTCTGTGCTTTTCTCATTTGCCAGTAAAGATGACCACAAACTTTTGGTCTCATAGTCAGTAATCCCACAGGGCAAGGCACTGAGGGAGAATCCTTTTTGATAGTTCCAGAAAAGGATCTTTGGTAGGAAGGTATAACTAAATAATAATATATTAAATATTTGGTTTTGTTGCTTATGGGTTTTTATAGATGCCTTTCAAAATATAAAGAGTATTTTTAAAAATGAGGATATGGGTTACTTGGCTGTTTGCCGTTTGAATCTGGGGTCAGAACTTATTTAAAATGTATCTAAAATGTAATCTCTCTCTGGTTACTTAACTCCACCCCTCTGTTCCCTGCTGCTAGATTTCTAACTTGTAACCTTTAAAACTTCAGTTAGCTCATAGGGTTAGGGAGAAAAGGAAAGGATAGGAAGAAATGAGAAATCTTTACAGCCCTTTTCTCTTGGCTGTCTGAATCTCCCTATGTCTGGTGAACTGAACTAGCTCTGAACCAACTCCCACTCTGGTTTAGCTTCTCCCAGCAAGGCAGTTACTGAGAAGATCTAAATTGTAACTTTAAAAAAAAAATCAATTAGTTCATTTTACCTATCCTTATTTCTGCCTGCTTCTCTATGCAGCAACTCTTAGCTCTGATTCTTAGCTTCCAATTAGGTTCTGATTTCTCTCTCTGCTCTGATTCTTTGTACCCAATTTCTCTAACTGCCCTTAACTGACTTCCACTGTCCTCTTTTATCCCCTCCAACTGTTCCCAGAAGTCCAAGGGGCATACAAACACACGGGGGAGGGGCTTTTCCCTGGCAAAGCTTCATTCTACAGGAATGTATTTGTGCTAGGTTCCTATCTCTGGGTCAATGAATGTAGACAAATGAGGAATTCTGACTCGCTGGCTTGGATCATGTTGTCTCTCCTATAGGCCAGGGAAATGAAGTTATATGGCTGACAATGTTACCAAGGGAAAAAAAAAATAATTAGACAAGGGCAGCTTAAGAGACAAAAACATTCCAAATTTCATACAAAGTGGAATGTTGTACAAATTATGAATGTATTACATTTGCCAGTTGTTGGTATTTTAAAATGGTCCCTGTCAGACTTGAGGATGTCTCCCTGTAATCACTGCAACTCAGGTGGCTTAGACAGGATTTTTAAATTCTAAGGTCCATTTGGTCAACTTAGTTTTCACATCTTAAATACTCTTGAAAGGTGCTATATAGGCTGCTGTGGGAGCAAAAAAGGGCATCAGTGATCCTACCTAGCTGTGAACCCTATGAGCTATAATACCAACTTGCCAGGCAAGAGGTACCACAGGCATAAAACTTGGCATGGCTGTTAGAGCGTTAACTAACTTCTCTGTTTTGATTTGAGGCCCACTACACAGGAGCAGGCATGAATTCCTGCTTGCTGGGAGTGGTGCAGGGGAACAGCAGCCAGCTTCAGGACTCAGCCTCCTGTTTAGCAAGGCGACAGTAGGTTTTACCTTGGCCTCCCCAGGGGATTGTCTCCTGAATGCCCTTTGCTACTGCTGGGCCTTACAGTGCTTGTTGCTACCATGGTCTCCCTATCTTTCTTGTGGTATGCAAGTTCAATGGGGGTCTCTAATCCCTCATTAGGCAGTGTTGCTGGCACACGTAACAATGGTGATGATTTTCCCTCAAGCAATGCCACCTGGGAAAGACAGGGCCACTCAGTTAAATTGGTGACTCTATTGAAACTCTAGAAAGAATAACTAAAAAAACACATATAGCTAAAAACAGTGTTTTTCACACATATAGTTACAAGGTTAAATTAGGATGTTTTGCCAGCTGAATTAGAATTACTAACTTAAGAAGAAAACATATTTTTGCTATGGACTTGTTTGGTCAGGGTTAGGAGAGCTAGAACAAAGAAAAGTTAATTGCTAAGGTCCACAGATTTCACCTATGAAAACCAGACCCATGATCAAGTAATAACAAATGAGTTTTAGTATCCATTGTTAGGCTTGAACTTCCTCGACCACAGATAAAATTGACTCTTTCCCAGTCTCTATAATTAAAAATTTACTGATGAATTTGGGGTACACCTTAAAGATATAAAGCTGTGTGGCAGATTCTCCTTTTATCTATGAAAAATAGTAAGACCCATGACTTAAAGTTTTCTAGTTAATAACAAACTTGTTTCATTGTACTAAATAAGAACTGTGTATGTTAGGATACTGTGATGTATACTTGTCTCCTAGTAACTACAATAGAAGTTGGCTGTGAGAATATTGGCTTGTTTAAACTCTGTTAATCTATAATATTGTTTCTGGAATATCAATTATTGTGGGGAAAAGTACATGTAAAACTGGATGTTTGTGCGTAATCAGGTGTGGGAATTGAAAATAACATTTTTTAAATATGTAATTTATAATCATTCACTGGGAAAACAGAACTCGTGATTATGATATGATTTCTTCTTACGTAAAGGGTATTGTTCTAAAAGGTATATAGGTGTACAAGAATAAGAAGAGAAGGAAAGAAGAGGCTGATAAGTATGAGTGAGATGCATGTATGCTGGTCCTACAGGAGAAGGGAAGAAGGAAGTTTGCAAGATGTGTGGGTAAGATCTATGTGTGTTGAAGCTCTGCCTCTTCCACAAGATGTTTGTGTGTGTGTGTGTGTGTGTGTGTGTGTGTGTGTTGAAGCTTCGCTTCATCCATAAGATGTGTATGTGTAGGAGTGTGATTTTATGAAAAGATACATTAGAGTATAAGTTTAAGTAAGAGAAATTTTAAAAATGAGAGGAGAAAGAGGAGGAAAGGAGAATAGAAAAGTAAGAAGGAACAGAAGCAATAAAGAAAGAAGTTTGTCCCATCCGTGAGAGGTGATATTATTACTTCACCGACTCTGCCTCTTCCTTATGGGTCGCTGAATGTGGGACTAGATCATGGCACCTGCTATTGTAAACCCAGTCAAAAAACCATAGCTGATGAGCTTTTAGGCTTTCAGAGGGAACTTAACTACAGTTGTTTAGCTAAAGTAACACGGCACCAAACTGACTTTTATACCCTTAGACCAATACTATATGCCCAGCCTTAATCAGAGAAGCTTCTCTTTGCAATGAACTGCAATGATGGACTCATGGCTGCTCAAGGCACTAGGAATTAAGTGATGGTTGAGATCTCAGCCCTAAATAGGAAATTTGGACCATGTTGTGGGATATTTGAATTAGATATTTTACAGTTATTATGGGATCATACTCCTGTGTACGTGCTGTATGGGGGAAGGGTGCTTCCTGATGCCTTGCAGCATGTAAAGGACTTGCTTCCTACACCTATTAACACCTCTGTGCTAAACACAATGGAGTACACCCCTCCAGAGCTCCATATGAACAGGCCATTTGTATACCTTAATGCAGATGAAGGTTCCCTAACACCATCAATGTTCTGCAGCCCTGTGATCAGAGAAAACTCTGACTCACCCCCAGCTTGGACACTCGCCAGGCTAGGCAACAAGTCTGCTGGCAGACCTTGAGAAGGGTTAGGTTCCATTCATTTGTATAATTAAGGCCTATCTGGAGAGAGGAGGGAGTTTTGAATGAATAGAGCACCTAGGGGCTGGAGAGAGGACAATGATGAGGAGAGCTATATGAGGAGGTCAAGGGAGAGGATATGGCGTGAGCTCTCTGTCTAAACCGCTTGGGTATTGCATCCGTGAGAGTTGTTATGGCTTATTATTAATATATTGCCAGACATAAAAATACTTTTAACAGTACCAACTTTTCTAAGTCTTAAGGAACATCACAGTGGAGAAAGCAGAAAGAATGTAAGATCTCGGAGATAGGGAGGCCTATAAAATGTTATCTTCTGGGCATCACACAGCCATTACATTCACCTCACAGCAACTGAAGTTGCTTTGTAACAGGGCCTCACACCTTAGTAGGTCCTGAGACCTTAGCACAGCTGACTCCGTTATGGAAGTGCCATTAAGTTTTACATTAGGCTGTAAGACTAATAAGCATGTAGAAAACTAAACTGCCAAAACTAAAACAAAGGCCTACTCCATCAAAGTCCATACAATTCTGGAAAAGCCTCAAAATGTACTAACCTTGCTTTTTAGCTTCTGTAGTTCTGCTTCTGGGTAACTGTTCTTGTTCAATGAAGCATGTCAACCCTGAATATGGTTTTTGTGCTTAAAAGCTCATCTTGAGAAGAGCTTGGGTCTACACTAGGATCCCAAACACTAGTGTAGTCACTGGCCAGCAGCTAAAGACTTTCTATTGGCTTAAACCTATGTCTGAGCAGTTTTCTCTGGTGAATACTTCACAACAGCTTCTATTGGGCCTTCACAAAACTGGGCCTGTCATTAATCAATGATAAACTGAGGAAGTATTCACAGGACCATACTTCCTGATGAACAATTAGGTGGATTCTTGGGGAAAGGCACTGTCTTCCGTTACATACCCACAGGGTGAGCCTGCCAAGCTCCAACAGATAGTTAGAAACTCATGGTCACACATATGTTCCAGGTTAAACTGTGAGCTACAAGACAAGACAAAAACAAGAATATAATATCTATAAAGACATGGAGGTTAACAAGAGGGGAAAGAGGATCAGGAAAGAAAGTAACCAGATGTGTTGTGTTACATACATGCATGAAATTGTCAAAGAAAATAAGTTATATATAAATGTATGTATATATGAAAAATTATAAAACACACACACAAAGCAGATGAGCCCTGGGCAGTTAGCTCAGTGACAGAGTGCTTGCCTGGCATGAAAGAGGTTCTAGGTTCAACTATCTGAGATATTATCGAAGGTTAAACTTAATGATTCCAAGGGAAAGAATGGGATGAATATTCTTTATGTGTCTTAGCAAAAACATGGTATTGAGAGATACAAATCAGAGAATGAGAAACAGTATTTTGCTTTTATTGGCATTTCCACACATATTATCTATTCCTTTACTACATTTCAGGCAGATACTATCACTTTTTGGTAACTTAGACATAAAATGTTCTAGATAAATCTAATAAAGAACCTTCGTCACATTTTTTAAAAAGCAATTTTATTGAAATATACAATTCAATCACTTTGTGAGAAAATGAATTTTCAGCCTATTCAGCATTATACAACAACCACCATCACAATCAATATGGGAAACCTTTCTATCATCCTCTAAAACAAAATAAAACAAATGAAAGAAAAACCAAGCCTCATATCCAGTTTAGAGATTCTTCCATGTTTCCAGAGCCAGCTAGCACTGGGGAACAAAGGGGTGTTCCTTTTATCATTTTCCCTTATTTGTCAAGGGCTCCTCCAACTCCAGGATTGAGGCAGAGAGGCAAGGACCAGAAGAAAAGGTACAAATACCATTTTACTGAGCTGGTAAATATCAGCTTTTTTAGTTTCTAGGATGTGGTACTTTGAAGGGCTAAAAACAAACAAAAACCTCTAACATGAGATAGATGGCTGCCATCCTGTGAGCTGATTCTATAACTCACTTTTACTTCGTTAGTGCATACGCTTATATAAAATGAGGAGCATAATTCAGTTTTGTTTGGCCTATGGCTACCCACTATATATTTTGTTATAGTTGTTTTCCAGGTGTCTAACTGTTCAAATCCTGTCCTTCAGAAGGTCTTCCTTGGTTCAATCCAGGTATTTGTCAGTCTGTGCAAAAGAGTAGTTCTTTCCATGGTCTTCCTCTATTTGTAACTTAAATTTGATTGTTGGGTAATGGTGGTTAATAACCAGATAGTAAAGTATAAGGTCAAGTTCTCATTTTAATAACTAGTAAATAATCTGTAAAACACTTTAGTACCACGTAGAAAATTTAGCTCTCAATCAACATCTTACCTATTACCACAAACATCCATGCATCGAGTTTTTGTGTAGACATTCATATACTTACAGTCCTTTGGGTATATAACTGCTGAGTCATACTGCATCTCTGTGTTTAACACTGAAGTATTCCCAGACTGTTCTACAAACACAGCTGCACCATTTTACACTCCCACTATCAGTATATGAAGACTCTAGTTGCTCCACATCTTTTCCAGCACTTGAAGTACTGTCATCCTTGTACGCAGAAAAGGAGAACTTATTCTGGTTTTGATTCACGCTTCCCTAGTGACTGTCGATGGTAACCATTTGTAACTTTCATTTAGAAACTTATGTTTAAATCATCTGTTATTTTAGATTTTTTCATGATAGAGTTTTAAGTGTTTTCTATATATTCTAGCTAGTATACACTACCAGAAATGATTGTAAAGATCTCCCATTCTGTGCAGGTTGTCATTTTACTTTATTGATGTTATCCTTTGAACCTAAGTTTTTTACTTTGGTAAAGTCCAATTTATTCCTTTAAAAAAAAAAAAAAAATTGTCACGTGTACTCTTTCCTAATCTATGGCCACAGACTTACTACTGCTTTCTCCTCAACAGTTTGTGCTATTGGTCTTATATTTAGGTTTAGGATTCCTTTTACTTTTGTACATGGTATAAAGATCCAGCTCAAATCTTTTGCATGTGGATATCCCGTTTTTCAGCATCATCTGTAATGGGTTTTTCTTTTAAAAAGGGAGTGTGTGGGTGTCTTCTGCAGTTTGGGTCTGGGTTCTCAAAGGCTGCTAACTGTTACTTTTTCACTAGTAACTTGACTGTTCCCACCTGAAAGATTCTAACTTGTAACTTTTTAAACCTCAGTTAGCTCAAAGGGTTAGGAGGAAGGGAAAGGGAAAGGAAAGGGGAAAGGGAAGGAAATCTGTCTAAGCCTGGGGAACTGAACTAACTCTAAGCTCCTTTTTTTTCAATGTTTTTCCTCAAGTTATCTCAGTAATTTCCGCCTTCTTTCTTATTCTCTAGAACTGTCTTTATCTGAGCCTTGTTTCTGCCTGCTTTCCTAACATCAGCTTTGGAATTCACTTCTCCTGACACCACTCAGCTAACTCTGGTGCTCAATCTTCCCCTGTCTCTTTCCCAACTGCTCTTCCAACTGTCACTCTCTCTTATATACCTCTCGCCAAGCTGTTCCCAGAAGTCCAAGCAGCATGTAACTGTAAGGACAAGACCAAAGCAGCCAAACTTTAGTTAGGCTTCTAAAAGCACTAAAACTGTGTAGGCCCAAGTCAGGGGCAAGGTGACTCAGAACAGTTTCTGGAACAAGAAAGATAGTTTCTGGGTCAAACAAGATATGGACCGCTGACTGATGGCCTTGAGCTAGGAGTTTCCCCCACTGGCACTGACTAAAACCCTGAGGTTGCATTTTCTAGGAGCCCACAACCTTGCTGTATGCCAGCACCAATCAGTTTGATGAAAAATTATAAAACACACACACAAAGCAGGTGAGCCCTGGGTAGTACACATGACTGTGTAGCCAATAGAATGCACCTGGTGCTCTGTTGCTGGGCTCTGCCTTTGAAAAACATATATAAAGCATGCTTGGACTGTGCTGGGGGTCACTCCCACCTGCCTCTCTTGAGGAATCTGTGGGAGCGGACCCCAGTGCGTTGGAAATAAACCTCTTGCTTTTGCATGGATCTCAAGTCCTGGTGATTTCTCGGGGTCTCCTTCCGTCTGCCCCTAACATAACCATAAGGGTGAGGGGCTTAACAGCACAGAAGGCTTCTTTGGCAAAGCGTACCTTTAAATCATCTATTAAAACTATTTTAAACAAACAGATTTCCCAGTGAATTGTCTTGAGATTTTGTCTTAGTTACTTTTCTATTGCTGTGACAAAACACGATGACCAAGGCAAAAAGTATTTTAAAACAGGACTAAAATGTGGAAAAGTCAAGGAAAGGATTACCTAATTTATTTTTATACTCATATAGTGAAGGGCACAAAATTAAGTGCTGGTTTCAAAACTCTACACCTCCCAGAAAGAACTTTTAAACTACCTGACTGATACTAGAGAGTTAACATGGTAAAAATAAACAATGAGGATTTCTTATGTGCATGGTGCTTTAACATATCATTTAGTCAGAAACTACGTTTACGCTTTTAATCCTGACTTAGGAATGAGGGAGTTAAGGTTCAATAGCTTTTTTTCTGATTAAATTGTGAGATAATATATGATCCCTGTCGGCGGTGGTGGTATAACACCTTTAATCCCAGCGCTCAGGAGGCAAAGACAGGCAGATTTCTGTGAGTTCAAGGCCAGCCTGGTCTACAGAGTGAGTTCCAGGACAGCCAGAGTTACAACAGAGAAACCCTGTCTCACAAAAACCAAAAATGAGTGAATGAATAAATGAGTGAATAAATAAATTAATTAATTAAGATATTATCCCTGGTATGTCTGATTTGCCCAAGCGTAGTGTCCTTTGTATGATAGTTATAAAACAAAGCATCTTAAAGATGACAATGATTTGGAAGGTTAGGAGACCAATGTTCAGGTCTCATGAACAGCCTGAATTTTTTATTAAATGATTCACATCACCTCTTAGATTCTATGTTAATTTATTTAACAAAAACAGAGACATCAGGACAGCTCTTATCTCTTAGACGTCTAAGCACAGGAGAGGGTCAGGTCAAAACACTAAATAATTAAACTTCTTTTTACGTTTATATGTTACTGAGTCTAGAAACTTGTGTGTGTGTGTGTGTGTGTGTTGTATTTTGTATGTATGGGTGTTTTGCCTGCATGTAAGTCTGTGTGCCACATGCATGCCTAGTGTCCATGGGGGCCAGAGGAGGGCCTCAGATCTCCTGGAACTCTAGTTACAGATGATTGTGAGCCATCATGTGGGTGCTGGGAATTGAACCTGGGTCCTCTAGAAGAGTACCCAGTACTCTAAACTGCTCTTATCTTTCTAGCCCTGCTATTTGTTCCTTTTGAGACAAGGTCTCAGTTTGTAACTTGCACTAGTCTCAAACTCATGGCAATCCTCCTACCTCAGCCTCCTAAGTGCTGGGTGCACTGGCTGGCTCTAGGAACTTTTAAATTCTGCTTTCCAGGAATCATGGAATTCTACCTGCACAGTCTGCAACCCCAAATCACAAATTTGCATACTTCTTTGCAACTGATCCTTAATGGCAGAACCTCTTCGTCTCACCTTTGGTTGTCATGATCACTGCATTACCTTTAAAGTAACATGCCATATTTGCCCAAATATGACTTTCTGATCTTGAATAGTTCATTCCTCTTTAGGTAACATGGTGGTCACCCAATCCCTAGAGGTCACTATATTGATGTCAAAGTGCAGACAACTGAGTGGCATAGTACACTGTAGTGGAACATTTCAACTTACTCTCAAGATAGTATAAAGCTATATACACTATCTGTGCAGTTAAATGAACTTTAAAACATTTGCTATGAGCTGCTGGATGAAGTTTCCTGGGTGTGGAGGACTATAGTCTTCAGGAATGCAGAAAGTGCTAGTTTGAAGAACCAGTAATTGTCTAAGCAATTGATGCTTGGATTATCTTGCCCTCTGTTTATATTATTGCTAATAAAAGGATTTCTGTGGTTCCTCCCCAGCAACCAACAAGGAGATATGGGAACACACATTTCTTGGTTTTGACCTTTACCTAGTGGCAGCAAGGTCGACTGGCCAGGTGTTGGGTGAAGTGGATTATAATATTCTGTTCATAAATGCAAAATAGGCCTTTATATCAGTGGGCAGTTTCTTTTTCAATAAAATAATCTGGAGATCATTTGCTTAGGGTTCAATCCAGGTGGCTCAGGCCATGAGAGGCTGGACCCTCTCTCTGCCTGGGTGTCTCAGGTCTGATCTCCAAGTATACTATAGCCCAGAACTCCTGGACTCAAGCCATCCTCCTGCCCCAGCCTCTCTGGCAGTTAGAATTATAGACATACACCACTGTACCTGGGTCCAGTATGACTTTCACTGCCAAATTATCACTGCTGGGTGTTTTTTTGTTTTGTTTGTTTTGTTTTGTTTTAGCTCTGGTTTGCCTTTAACTGTGGCCATCACTATGTTGCCCAAAACCTTGATCCTCTTCAGGTAATCAGGTAGATATACAGATTTTTGACTCCTATGTTGTCAGCATCATTTTTCATTGTGGCTACTGGAAGACCCAGAGAAATCTAGAATTTCACATTGAAGACACACCATGTCCTCACTTCAACTTGAACGTTGGAATGTTAGAGAAAGAAAACAAAGTTAAGTCTGGGAATTTTTATGGTATCCCATTTTACTGTAATCTTTATATCCTGCCCAGAACAAGAAATCCAGTGAGTACGTGATAGGGAAAAAAAAAAACTAAAAGAAATAGAAAAAAGCAAAACAATCTTCTCTTTCACAATAGGCTACTGATGATATTAAGTGAAAGAATATGAGACTATAACATAATAGAATGAGAATTTTTATTTTACACACAAAAAGGCAAAAAAGTGGTACTAAATCGACCCTAAACCAAACTCTGATTTCATACCTTGCAACTGAACTTTGCTAGTCATCAGTTAATTTCACTGAAAGCTTACTAAGCCTTTTTCTGTGGAAGAAGTACAGGCTAAATTAGCCACAGTGACAGCAATGACTAGCAAAGGAAGTGATTGCATTGCTGTTCCAATTACTTTTTCTTCTTAGAAACATACTCCATGGTCATGAGGAAGGTTAATGATGTGTCACAGAGAATTGTAGATTTTACCTCTACCTTCACACATATCCATGTCTCCAGAGAGCTTTAACTAAACTAAGATATTCTTTGCAATAGCATTCAAAGTCCTTACTTTTGTCACATCTGTTACCTTTAGAGAATATTCTGAATGAGCAAGTGAAGCTCCCATTGCAACAGAGGAATTTCTGCAATAGAAATAATAAAGAAGAGATAATCGTATCAGTTGTTAAATACACCCTCCTACTGGTGATTCACTTTATAGACTAATTCATGGTTCAAGAATAAGGGAAAGTCAGGGATGCTGGACGACCATACTCCACAATTTTCATTAATTAATTACTTGAAACATCAAGTAGCTAAATCTGCCAGGCAGGATATTGGATTTTGTATCTGAAAATGTACTAGCTAAAGGTCTTTCCTTTTTTATATTACACTCTCCCCAACTAGTAAATGGGATGATTCAATTAAGTTGTAGAAATCTTCTAGGGTATTGAAAACACACACACACAGTAGTTTAAATTCCTTAATGGTGATAAAATGTCAAAACAACTGCAAGTAGAGAGCAAAGGTAAAGAATACTAGTCATAGTAGGAGAGATAAAAATGGTTATTGAGGCTGCCTTATACCAATTATTAACTTTGTAAAGGAAAGCATAACAGTATGGGTCCATATTAGCATCTGACTCACTGGATACTTTACTGCTGAATAAATTTATTATTAAGTGCTTAAGTTCTGCAATGCTTTAATTAGGAACTCATTCCCATTGAGTTAACATTCTCTTAGTAGACCCATGGATTAGATACTACCATAACAATGATGATGGCTAGCATTACTAAGCAATGACTGTATAAAGACTATATATATAATTTACTTATATTCTGAAGTTACTGCTTATTTCAGGCAGAGCAAGAATCATTTTAGGAATATTTTTCAACTGAAAAAACAATCATAATATTTATTAATCATAGAATTCCATTATTTAATAATGGCATTAACTAAGGTATTCTTATTTAAGCAAGCAAAGATTAATTTTACTCTCTCCTGTATATAAATAAAAATCAATTTGTACCGAAACTTCATTCCTGAGTCTCTAGAAGACCGAGCAGAACAGTGGAATTCTGTAGCACCTGACCCCTCAAGGATCCTTTGCAGATTTTTATCTGTTATACCACCTCCTGTTGAAGAAAAAAGTAATTCATTAAATGAATATTACATAAAAAATAGGTAAATCCTATTGTACATATAATCTCCATTCTAAAACCTTTTACTGATTCACTAGTTTATGTTACAATGCTATGCATTACTATCTCTGGACTTAAAAAGACTATTCTGGACAAGGAAAATCATTCGGTACTTCATCATTGTTTTCCCCTCAACTTAAGCAAAATCAAATATATGAAAAGGTTGAGATAGGTTTAAGGAGAAAGCTACAGAAGCATAAGAAACTTATCCACAACAGAGAACCTGTAACGGTTTTGCTATGGCCCAGGATTTGAAGAGCGTACTGACTCTACTAGAAATGAGAGTAAGCAAACTATTTACAGCTTGTTGATCCTAAGATTAACTTTATGTTTCATTTCACTGAAGAATCTAATTTTGCTTTATTTAAACCACATAGCCAAGTATTTTATGATGACATTCACTTTGATAAACTTTAATATATTTGTAACAGTCATACTCTGAACTAATACCAATAATTATAAATATGGAACTTTTCATTTTTATATTCTGATATAGAAGATACAGACAAGACATTTTAAGATGGTATTAGTTATGGACTTTGTACTTCTGTTTTTAATATACTTCTTCATACTCATTAACGTGGCTTTTTGTTGTTAGTGCTACAGTCATATTATTGATCCCTTAAGAAGTAGAAAGAACAAGCCAGGCATAGTGGTCAATGTCTCTAATCTCAGCACTTGAGGCTGAGACAGGATGATTTCAAGTTTGACCAGCCTGGGCTGGGCTACTTAACAAAACCCTGTCTCACAAAATAAAATAATAAAATAAAACAAAAATAGAAAGAACAGGCTGACAAGTCAAGATTTAGATTAGAATTCTGTCTGAATTCTTTCCTACTGTACTTGAAAAAGGATGTGTGACCTTACTGAAATTATTTAAATCTACTGAGTCTCAACTGTTTTTAGTGGAAATACTTTGATATTTGTCATTTACAGCCTCTTGAAGTTGAGATATGTTCTAGCCCTACTTTCTTCTGAACATATCGTGAAGTTGGATTTTGCTATGTGACTTATGTCCTGAAGTCTGTTGATAGACACAACTGTATAAACTGACAGAATATTCCATTTATTCAGGCATGCTGCCTGTGGTGGTTTGAGTGAAAATGGCCCCTGTTGGCTCATAGACAGTGGCACTATTAAGAGGTGTGGCCTTGTTAAAGTGTGGCCTTATTAGGGAAAGTGTGTCACTGGGGTTTTGAGGTTTCAAAAGTTCAAGCTAGGTTCAGTGGCTCACACTCTTGCTGCTGCCTGCTGATCCAGATGTTGAACTCTGGACTTCTTTTCCAGTTCCATGTCTGCTTGTGTGCCACCATGCTTCCCGCCATGAGGATAATGGACTAACCGTCTGAACTTATAAGCCAGCCCCAACCAAATGTTTTCCTTATGAGAGTTGCCATCATCATGGTGTTTCTTCACAGCAATATAAATCTTACTTAAGACAGAAGTTGGTACCAGGGACTAGGTAGGGTATTACTGTGATAGGCCAGACCACGCTTTTGTTTGGAGAAATATGATATTTGGGACTTGGGATTAGGAAAACAGATGAATGTTCTAAGAGGGCCATAACAGGCCACAGTAGTAGGAGCATGAGACAGTGGTGCTGAGGGAGATTAGATCATGGGGGCCCAGCTCAAGAGGTTTCGGAGAAGTATATTAGTATGTGGACTAGAGACCAGTCTTGTGATATTTTGGCAAAGAATGTGGCTATATTTTGCCATTGCCCAAAAAATCTGCCTGAGGCTAAGTAGAAGAATTATGAATTAACAGCTTTGGCAGAGGGGATTTCCAAACAATCTAGCATTAACTGTGTTGTGTGGCTATTGGTGGTGAGTCTTATATAGATCTATAACAAAAAGGAGTAAGTTAAGCAAGGAAAAATACAAAATGTACAGGTTGAGAAGAAAAGGGGCACCAGGAAGTATAAACAGATTTTTAAAATCCCAATGCTAAATGGAATAAAGAGAGAGGTGACCTCAGAGGTGACTTTTGAAGTTGGACTGAATGAAGTTTTGCATTATAATATGGGGCCTATGGGGGCCAGGGAGTAGAATCTGGTGGTTTTAATGAAAATGACCCCCACAGACCATAGGGAGTAGCACTTTTAGGAGGTGTGGCCTTGTTGGATGAGTCACTAGGAGAGGGATTTGAGGTTTCAGAAGCTCAAGCTAGGCCCAGTGGCTCACACTCTCTTGCTGCTGCCTGCTGATCCATATGTAGAACTCTCAGCTCCTTCTCCAGCACCATGTCTGCCAGGCTTTCCTCTGAAGTTTAAGTCAGCCCAATTAAATGTTTTTCTTTGTAAGAGTTGCCATGATCATTGTGTCTCTTCACAGCAATAGAAAACCTAACTAAGACACTGACTAACATTTGGCTTTATCACAGGAAAGCAGCAATGAACTTGCTTTGTTTCACTGAGATAAACATCCGAATTCCTAATATTCTACATGGTGAAAAAGCAAACACGGAAAATTCCTTATTTGCTCCTCTTTGAGACAACCTCTGTTACAATGCTCTTCTTTTAAATTCCAGCAGAGACCCCTAATCTTAAGCATTTTAATCAAACCATGTACTTTATCTCTAAGTACTATGTTCTAACACTTTTCCCTCGTTTTCTTGACTCATTAGCCCTTCCAACACTTATTTCAGTGTTATGCAAAAAAAAAAAAAAAAAAAAAAACCAAAGCGATAAATACCTGGCATTACCACAATCCTGCCTTTTGCCTGAAAGGGGGGAAAAATAAATTTTAGTATCTTTCTCTTAGGTGAGATTAATAAGTATATTAAAAATTTTAAGTTATGCTAATGTTTAATTTTTAAGTAGCTCTACTCAATTTTTTTTTTGAGGAAAAGAGTATTAAGCAAGAAAGATGTCCTGCATCATAATTGTTTTTCTCAGAAAGATTTTTATTGTAATTCTTTAAAAATGTGTACCGTTACAAACATAAAGAATAGGTGGGGTTATACTTTATAATCACACCACCTTAAGAAAAATCTTACTGGAAAGTCAGAAATTTTGAGTTTGTGATATGCAGTGGAATGAAAATAGTTGTATCTAAGTAAGATTTTAGCAGAAAAGACAATATAACACAATTGTAAGTTATGGTGGGGGGTGT
This sequence comes from Cricetomys ansorgei, assembly GCA_026225945.1. NCBI lineage: Eukaryota > Metazoa > Chordata > Mammalia > Rodentia > Nesomyidae > Cricetomys > Cricetomys ansorgei. The sequence continues at coordinate 16,167,940 of JAMJFZ010001258.1, forward strand.
GGGAAGGTGGGAATCTACTCAAATCTTTTCTCATCAACAAATACCAACAAAATAAAGCCATAATCCATTTAACTGAGACTATAGGAATTAATTTAATTTCTGATAATTTTGGGAGATAGGGACAAATTATAAAAGTATTATATCACCTATCCATTCTTCTAAGGTTCTATATATCTTTGCAGAAAATCATTTTCTCCCACAGTTGCCCTTCTCTAGCTTCTTTCTCACCTACTAAGATCACGTCAGCCCCTAATGCTAACCATCTCTTTGAATTATATTTTTTTGGCTAACATATACACAAGAATATACAGAGCTATATAAACAATCTTTTGTTGGTTTATATGCCCTAGGAACTAAACATAAGAGGGAAGAGAAAAATCTATCCCTTTGAAAAGGTGAACAAGAAAAAGTTCCTACTTGCATGGAATTTATCCATTAAAGGAAGACAGATAACAGACAAACATATTTATGTAATAAAATTTCAGGCAGCAAGTACAATGGAAGATAAAATACAGCCAGGTAATGAAATAGAGATTGAGAGAAAGGGGTCTACTTCACAAAATAAATAATTATTGGAAAAACTAACTGGAACAAAGATGTTCCATGTTCTCAAATGTGTAAAAGCAAAGCATTCATAAAACATTTACTACCTAAGCAGTTGGAATGATTTTTAGAAAGGTGAAAAGTCACATTTATTTGTTTCTTCCAAATGAAAGCTTTCCAAAATAAAAATAAATAATATTTTAAAGCAATAAATATTATCATACTTTTGGGGCTTTTATAAAAGTTTATCGCTGGGCGGTGGTAGTGCACGTCTTTAATCCCAGCACTTAGGAGGCAGAGGCAGGTGGATCTCTGTTAGTTTGAGACCAGTCTGGTCTACAGAGTGAGTTGCAGGACAGCCAGAGTTAAAGCAGAGAAACCTGTCTTGAAAACAAAAATAAAGCAAAACCATAAAAAAAGTCAAAAAGACTTTTTTAAAAAAGCAATTGCTGGGGCTGGAGAGATGACTCAGCGGTTAAGAGCACTGGCTATTCTTCCAGAGGTCCTGAGTTCAATTTCCAGCATCTACATGGTAGCTCACAACCATCTATAATGGGATCTGATGCCCTCTTCCAGAATGCAGACAAACATGCAGACTGAGTACTCATATACACAAATAAATAAATTTTTAAAAAAAGCAAACACTGACTGTTCTACAAATCTAGTTCATTAGGATAAATCATAGGAGAAAACATTTCTTTCTACATTGATAGGTACAAAAAATTAAAAAGAACGTAAGTTTTAGAATATATGTACAGATAACAACTATAAATTTTGCAGGGGTTCCCCCATATACATGGGTTGACAGTAAAAAGATATGATGTGAAACTAGATGATATTAATGTCAGAGAAAAGGTAAAATTTGATGTCTATAATTTGATCTGAAGCGCATTGGTTATTTAAAACACCCATGCAATAAATAAATAAAAACTGTATAAATAATCATTGGTTCTGCTTTTCTTCCATAATTACAACATCAGTAATATTTATTTTTATAAACTAGTTGATAATAGGATGTCCAGAGTAAGCACAACCATCCTAAGAAGTAAAGAAAGAAGGTGTTTGTACCTCATCTATGAGTTGCTTTATTAGAGGCAGTCCTTCTAGTGCTGAACTGTCACATCCACTGGTCAGAACGCGCTCAAATCCCAAGGTTAAGAGGGTCTCCAAAGCTGCCATTGGATCATGAACCATGTCAAAGGCTAAAATAAGTAAAACCGATTTGAATTTTGAACAAAAATATCCTTCAATTCAATAGTTTCCAAAATGTGTATGTGTATATATATATATGTGTGTGTGTGTGTGTGTATATACACACACATATATACACATACACACATATACATATATATACACATATATACACACACATATATACACATATATACATATATATACATACTCACATATATATACACACAAAAATATATATAACATATCTATAATATATAACATTAGAATATACATACATATATATATATATATATATATATATATATATATATGGTGGTATGCTAGATTTATACTGGCTTACAATAGACAATTTTGAAATATTCATAACTTTGTAAGCCAGACTGGCATTTGAAATTAGTCAATGTATAACATTTAAACTACAGAAACCAGAAAATGTCACAAATCAGAGTTCCTTCTTTCTTTTTGAAACAGGGTCTCATCATGTAGCCCTAATTAGCCTGGAACTAATTATGTAGATAGACCAGGCTGGCCTCAAACACACAGAGATTCACCTGCCCCTGCCCCTGCCCCTGCCCCTGCTCCTAGGGTTTCAGGATTAAAGGCATGTACCACCATGCCTGGATTAAGAGTTCTTTTTTTATTCCTAAGAGTTCTTTTTATTTTCTAAGAGTCAGGGTTTGCCAGTACAAAAGTCTGAAAACCACTGGTGATGTTCATGGTCATTTTATCAGCACATATTTCAATAGGTACATTTACTTAGGTATAGATAAAAAGTGACAAATTTCAAATTATAATCATAAAAGTTTCTCTTTAAAATATTATTTTTAAAAAGTATTAATAAATGTATACAGGTAGTATTTAGATATGCCAATGCTGTAAATGTGACAGGTGGGAATGATCACATCTAAAAAAGTATGCTAAGGCTTCAGACAAACTACATTGCATAAAATGAAACATTTTATACTCACCTGTCCTAGGAGAAACCTGGGCTCACATTCACATTTCTTAAGTCATAGTCTGTACTAAATCATTTACCTAATATACTCAAGAGTCATAGCGTAAGGTTGGTGGTTCTCAACATACTACATGAGGTTTCAATTCCATTCTGCTAAGATACTTCCTTTCTCAAATCAGGCAAGGAGGCACAGGCTTGTAATTCTAGCACTCAAGACTATGACGAAAGAGGATTTCAGGGTCGGGGGAGAGAGGAAAGGAGGTAAGTGGAGTGGAAAGGGACAGGACTTCTCTCTTCCGAACACTAAGAAAGGAACTTCTTAAAATGGAAAAACTACTTCTGCTTTGGGCTCAGCACTACCACATAATACAAAAGTTCTAATTTACGATGATAAGGTACTATAGGTCCTCTGGATAGACTCTCCTTTTCCCACCCTCACAGGCAGCTAAATGTACTACAGAGGTTTCCCTGTTTTGGTGCCATCACTGTCTTATTAAATTAACAAATAGAAAAAAATGGAACCAAGAACACTACTAATATGTCTATAAATCACAAAATGGTTTTTGTTATATTTATTGGAGAAAAAGAATGGAACAGAAATCTGAGGTTATCTTTTAATTTAGAAATTTAAAAATATAAGCCAGACAGTGGTGGTACATGCATTAAATCCTAGAACTCAGGAGGCAGAGGCAGGTGGATCTCTGCGTTCAAGGCCAGCCTGTTCGACAGAGTGAATTCCAGGACAGCCAGGGCTACACAGAGAAACCCTGTCTCGAAATATCAAAAAAACAAACTATATATATATATATATATATACACACACACACACACACACACACACACACACACATATATGTATATAGATATTCTATGTGACTGGTTTATTTTTATAACTATGAAGCATGACAAAGTTTAAACTATTTTTTCAGATAAATATTCACTAACTTAAAAATATTTTTTCATGTTAAAAAAAATTTTGGGGTGTGTGTGCTGGGCCTCAAGATACTGACAGCCTCATGTCTTCTAGTTTTTACCAATTTATAAGAAGCATTGCTAAGACCAAATCAAGATAGTTTTCTGGTAGTGTCAAAAATTTCAAAAGGTAACAAATACTTTATCTTAATTTCTATAAATGGAAACAGATGCTGGTAATTCACTCTAAACCTATTTAAAAAGAAGAAAAATATTTAACACTTTCTCAAGTATATCACTGTTTTGACTAAAAATTTCTTTCTTTTCATGTGCAATGGCAGTGCCCTTTAAACAAAAAGTGACTCTTGTCCCTCCATTTTGCCAAGGCTTAGTAAGACTTGGCCAAAGCACATGGGATCTATAACTATTAGCATTTATTTCGTCCTAAGAATTCTGATTCTTCTTCAGACATCTATTTTCTCTCCTCACAAGAAGTCTCCAAGGCTGATCAAATTGCTAGTCTAGGAATGGTCTGTCTGGCATAAACTAGGCAGTACATTTCATTTCAACAGTCATGGTGATTTATTCCTTTTAGGGCTGTATATGATCTAAGGTAATCTAATCAAAATGAATCTCAGGATTGCTACTTAGTTGGATACATGCTCTTACAGGCAATGTTTACTCTTGCCTGAAGTACATGTTACCACTACATCCTTTTTTTGTTTTGTTTTTGTTATTTTGGGGGGACAGGGTTTCTCTGTTGTAACTCTGGTTCTCCTGGAATTCACTCTATAGACCAGGCTGGCCTCGAACTCACAGAGATCTACCTGCTTCTGTCTCTGCCTCCTGAGTTCTGGGATTAAAGGCATGAGCCACCATTACCAGCTTTACCACCACATTCTTAACATTTCATAACAGAGCTTTCAAGTTTTCTAGACTCTGAACACCATCTCTCAATCTGTAAGTCTTCTTCCCCAGAACTAAGATATAAACCAATATCACTGTAACATTATAGAACAGTGCTCATTGGAAAGACTGTGCCATTGGCACAATTTGAAAACTGAAACAATTTAACAAACCTAGTAAAACAGAAACAACTCACCTCGGTGGAAAGTGACGGGCAGAGGACGAGAGAGAGCTATAAAAGAAAGTCACACAACAACATGAGGTGGTTGATTACCATATGCAGAGTTCTTCTTCTTGGGTAAAACTTTTGTTGCTTTTCTATTTTCTTTCATAAACTTTTTTTTAAAGTTTTTAAAAAAAAACTTTTAGCCAGGCGGTGGTGGTGCACACTTTTAATCCCAGCACTTGGGAGGCAGAGGCAGGCGGATCTCTGTGAGTTTGAGGCCAGCCTGGTCTACAGAGTGAGTTCTAGGACAACTAGAGTTACAACAGAGAAATCCTGTCTCAAAAAACCAAAACCAAAAACAAACAAAAAATCTTTTATATCTTCTTCTGCTAAGAAGATAGTGAACTAAAATAATAACAAAATGGCAGCCTTGGCAGCCTTATAAATTCAAAGTCCTATCTTTTCACTAAGTTATGTCTTTTATAAAATGTAGCTATCTACATCTTATGGGCATCAGACAAAAATAATAAGAACTATAAAGACAACTTTGCATCTATTGCTTGCTACTCTGAGGATCTTCAAGAAAACTGCCCTCATATAGTAGGTAGTTTGCATCTATCCTCTCCACCTCCTCTCTTCATTATTGGCTGTAATAACTGCTCAAATTTTGGTGCATTGGTTAATGTAATCAATGTAAATTTCTCTTAAACTTCAAGTGCAGTACCTGATCTACAGCAACAAAGGAGTATTGAGAGGGTTTTGCCACAAATATCCTCTTCCCAAAACATCTAAACATCTTTTTAAAATAGTTTAGTTTATGTGTCTGCAGGTATAACTGAAAAGTCAGTTTTGTGATATTTTTCTGCATCAGGAACATATTCATATACATACATACACACATACATACACACATACATACTATCCCTTAGAGGCTTTTACACCTCAGATATAAATTCTTACCCACAAGAGACATGCATAGCTCTTTGTCAATGTATCCATCTTCAGTCAATGCCCCAAATACCAAACCATCAGCGCCATAAAGCTTGGCAAGACAAATGTCAGCCTTCATCACCTCAACTTCACGGTCTGAATATAAAAAATCACCTCCACGTGGTCGAATCATCACAAAAACTGGAATCTGGACACTCTGTTTTACTACTTGGAGAATACCTTTAACAATGGAAGCGGAATAAAATTCAACCATGAGCTAAAAGATCCGGAGAAGTTATTAAAGTATTATTGGTCATATATAGTTATTCTTATGTATTATTTCCAAAGCAAAAGAGTTAACAGAAGAAATCAGAGAATGATGATATGGAGAGAAGGAGGCCTGTGGGGAAGAGAGGAAGCCTTCAGAGAATGTGTAAAGAAGCAATGAAGTCCTGAGTGAATGTGTATTTTTAACAAGAACTAAACCTTTGGACCCAGGGAACTGGCAAAGCCTTCCTCAACGGAAGGCGCGGTGGCATGCAGGAAGCAGTGAAGTCAACGAGAGAAAAAAAGTATTTATCATAGAAGGTAAGTAATAGGAAAGTCAAGGGTTAAAGATGAACAATTTAGAAAGACTGAACTTAAAAGCACCTGCCAGTTGATACAACAAAAACTATTTACCTTCCAATGTTTTGATGTTTGAGGACAAAGATACATTTGGTGAATCTCTTAATGATGCTATTTACAACCATAAGCATTTCTAATTGGCATCATACTCATCAGATACTTTTCATAACATTAAGTAATCAGTTGTCCTAAGCTCTCTCTGAGAAATTTGGAGAAAAAAAAGATACTTACCCATGCTGGGTGTGGTTCCTCCCTCTAGTAAAGCAGAACATAATTCAATCCGACCAGCACCTGTAATAAACACACATTTTACAAAAGTTCTTATGAAAAAAATAGTTTATCTAAATATAGAAGAGCCTGAGAACTTGATTGAAAGAAATCAAATTATAAAATTAGAGTAAAAATATTTTAAATCTCAACTGTATTCTACAACCCTTACTGTGTTACTGATAGCCAAATTAAGAGTTAATTCAAGTTAAGCCAGTTCTCTTAAACTTTAGTATTAAAGAGCTGCCACACACAGGGAATAAAGGCATTATGGATAAACAAACAGTAATAATGGTAACTTCCAACCAAGAAAGTAACATCAACTTTTCCAAAACATTCCTCATTACTCTTAGCTTTTTTTAAAATTACTTTGGAGTAGCTATCAAGATAATTTCAAGATGAAGGGAATGTAGTTAGAAAAAGAACCATCAACTACTGGGGTCATGTTAAAATCTCAGAAACAAGTGTGAATAGGCTCTCACTAGCCAAAGATAAGACTTTTTCAGCATCAATAAACAAAATAATTATGATAGATTAAAACACATATGTCTAAATCTAGTTTTATGTTAGAAACAACTCATTGGAGAATAGCAAACAGATGTGTTATTCTGAAATTCAGTGAGCAAAGAAGCCACCTTTCTCCCTTTCTCTCTCATACAAACCAAATTTCAACACGATCAAATGATAAGAAAGTTGTTCTAGTTGTATTCCAGGGAATAAAAAATAAGTAAATGAATAAAATGTTAGGCAGGGCATTGTGGTACAAAACTGTAATTCTAGCAATTAGAATGCTGAGGCAGAAAGATTGTCATGAGTTTAAGGCCAGCCTTAACTACACAGTGATATCCTGTGTCCCCCCAAAAACAAAAGAACAAACAAAACTCAGCCCCAAATATATAAATACATATACAATATATATATATTAAAATTATTAGATAAACAGATGACTAAAAAACTTATAAAAGATCAGGTTGGTAATATCTGATAATATCTGGTAATAACTGAATGTTAATATTATACACACACACACACACACCAAAAAAATAAATAAAAATAAAAACAAATAAAAAACCTCAACCAAAAAAATCAGAAAAACACAAGACATCCTCCTAATGTAATATAATAGGAAATTGACTATAAAGCAATTTTTAAAAATTATTTTTATATATTTAAATTTTTATTTTAATTTTGGTGTTTTGAGACAAGGTCTCTATATACAGTCCTGGCTGTTCTGGACTTGCTAGACAGACCAAGCTGGTCTCAAACTCATAGAGATCCCCTTGCCTCCACCTCCCAAGCGCTGGGATTAAAGACATGTACCACTTTGCCCAACTTATTTATTTAATTTTATATGTATGGGTGTTTTGCCTGCATATCTGCGTACCATGTGCATGCCTGGTGCCCACAGAGGCCAAAAGAAAGAGGGCACTGGATTCCCTGAACTACTGTTAAAGATAGTTGTTAGCCACCATGTGGATACTGGGAAATTGAACCCAGGTCCTTTGGAAGAGCTTGTAACCAATGAGCCATCTTTCTATCCCTATGACACAATTTTATAAAACTCAATTCTGAATTGAGTTTTAAACTACTGTGTTAACTACAATTTAACAGGGAATAAGGTGGTTATAGAAACTTATCAAATGGCACCACTTACATAATCAGCAAAATTGAGACTGTGGTGCTCTGAATGATGAACATCATAGTGCATGTAACAAATCAACTACAAAAAAAGAGAAAAAAAACTTTTCTTAAAAAAATGAGGAAATCATAGAGTATGGTAGTACATGTCTGCAATCCTAGGACTTGAGAAGCTTAGGGAAGGGAATCACAGTTTGAGGTCACCCTGGGCTACAGCAGGACTCTTTTAAAACAACTTAAAAGGGATGTCGCTCAGTAGTACAGCATCCAGCACACACAAAGCCCTGGGTTCAGTCCCCATGGGTACCAGGAAAAAAATCATTTGTTATAGCATGTATCAATTGTTGATTCCTTTTTACTGCCAAGAAGGGATTTTACATTTTTAAAGGTTTTCAAAAAGCAAAAAAGAATGACAACAACCAAATGTGTCCAGAAAAACTGAAAACAGGTAGATTGTTCCTACCAAAAATGTTTGCTGACCAATGATAGAATCAAGAGAAAATTGACCACAAGTTAAAAATGGTTGAAGTTTGTAATGGTCACTTTGCATTGCCAATTTGACTAGATTTGGAATCACCTAGGAGACACATTTCTGAGTGTATCTGTGAGGGAGTTTCCAGAGAAGTTTAACTGAGTAAAGATCCACATTGAATGTGGCTGGATTCCCAAGACAAAAAAGAAGAGAAAAAAGAGGAAGTCAACTGAGCAACTGGCCTCCATTTTTGTTGACTTCCTGACTGCAGATACAATGTGATCAGCCGCCTCATATTCTGCTGCCATGCCTTCAGTGCCATGATGTACTGTATCCCTTCAAACTGTGAGTCAAAGTAAACTCTTCCTTCTTTTAAGTTTTTGTCGGTAATTTGTCACAGCAACAAGAAAAACAACCAACACAAAGCTGAATGAAGAGTAGATGGGATGTTAGGGTTTCTATTATGATGAAGCACCATGACCAAAAGCAACTTGGAGAAGAAAGATCTATTTTACTTTATAAGTTCATCACTGAGGGAAGCCAGGGCAAGAACTAGAGAAGCCATGGAGTGCTGTTTACTGCATTGCTCAGCCTGTTTTCTTCTAACACCCAAGACCACAAGCCCAGGGGTGGTACCACCCATAGTGAGCTGGGTCCTTATTTCAATCATCAATCAAGAAAATGGACCACAGGCCAACCTGGCGGGGACATTTTATTCTGAGGTTTCTTCTTCCCAATAATAAAGCTAGCCAGCACACAGGAATTCAATATGTTATAACTGATTCATTTAGGTTTGAAAATGTTCCTTAATAAAAGTTTGAGGATGTAGAATGCTTGCCCAACATGCACAAGATCCTGGGTTTTACCCCTAATAGTACCAAAAGTTAAAATTATTTTCTGATCTTGATATGATGGAAATGTCAATGCCTCTCATGAGAACAAACTCAGAATACAAAACAAAACAGCACCTATGTAAAAAGACAATGAGTCTAAAACCATCTTTAATTTTCACTCTTATTCAATGCTGGGGCTGAACCCAGAGCGCACATGCTACAAGTGCTATGTCACTGAGCTACACGCCTAGCCCCTAAAGGTATCTTTAAACTATTTCAAATGTTTAAATGTGTCAAGTTCGATAAAATAACCACATTAGTGAGTAAGCAAGATTACAGACACTTGACTTAAAATGTGACCTGCTTGGAGAAAGGGGAGATTAGATAGCAATTTTCTGATAAATTTTTGGCTTTGCTTTACTTTCTGAAGCAAAGTCTCCCTATCTAGCTCAAGCTGGCCTCAAACTTTCAATCCTCCTGCCTCAAGCTCCTTGGTGTTGGATTTATAAACACAAGCCACCATGCCAAGCTCTTTAGTAGGTTTTCTAGTTAGTTGCTTCTGAAAGGACTGTTAGTATCCAAGAGATGACAAAGCCTTTTTATTTTAAATGGAGTCTCACTTTATAGTCCAAGCTGACTTCACAGTCTGCCAGCCTCTGAAGTGTTCAGCTTGGCAAGGGCTTTGGAGGTCAGTTCACAGGATTCATTTCGGACTCTAAAAAGACTGCTACCACTCATTACCCAGTTTTCCTTACCTCCTCTTTCTGCATTCACAGCTGACTCCACTGAATCTACACACACTTCCATAAGAAATCCATTTGCTGCTCCTAAAAGATATGAACAACAGAAATTATTGAAGGAACTAGAAATTCATATCAATCTTTCACAAATACTTCATATTTCTGCTGCCCAAATAAAAAATGTGCAGTAGAGAAATAAATAGATGCACTAAGGCCTATCCATGTGGTAAAATAACACTCATTAAAACTGGTGTCTCTAGACTGAGATAAATCTTATCTTCCTAAAACACAGACCTCATCACTGTGCCTCGCTCGGATTCTCAGAATGTTTCTCAGCACTAGCAGTCATAAGGGATACATTTTCAGAAACAAGGATTGGAGCCCAAATCCTCGTCCACCATTTTACTCGCTTTGTGACCCTAGACAAGTTACTTAGGTTTTCTAGAAAACATAGTAAGTTTCAATTCCTACCCTCAGAATAGTGAACATTGAGGTAATTTACATAAAGGGTATCATGCCCACTAAGCATTCAAAAAGCACTTATTATCATTAATGAACCACATGCTATTTCCTCTTATGACTCTCAGCTTTCTCCAATCTCCATCTCTGCCAATGATTATACAATCTCAATTCCCAAAATCCTTCTAGTTTCATCTTCAAATGCCAAACATTTCCAACAACTATACCAGGTCACATTTCCATGGTTTTTTGTTTCTTTATTTTCCTCCCAAAGTAAAAGTTATCTTCTTCTTTTGAACTCTAATAACTTGAGTTATATACTTCTCATTAGAACCCAGTTTCACTTCTTATTTATGAAATAAATATCTGATCTCTATTGGTTGACATGAAGTTTCTTAGCAAGGTCATTATGTAAGAATTCTTCACCTCTCAGCAAGAACAGGACCTACCATGCTAACAAGTCATTCAAATACATACCAAAACCTGAGTTACAAATTCATATGTTGATATTAAAAAGTATGGTGAAAGTAGCTTTGGGTTTTTCCTGTAAGTTAAATGTATAATTTATTTTTAATTAAAAGTTTTGAATGTTGGATCCTGGGAAATGACTTGGTGTGTGAAGCCATTTACTGTGCAAGCCTGATCGCCTGCGTTCATCTCCTGGATGTATTTAAAGTTGGAAGGAGAACTAACGCCACAAAGTTGACCTCTGACCTCCACACACTCACTATAGCACATGTACTCACCCACACACAATAACAACCAATAAAATTTTAAGGTGTTTAATTCATACTTCATGTACAGATCTCTGTAAGTACAGTCGTTATATTCTGGTAGTGGTTACTACTGGGCAGTGAATTTGGAAATATTCTTACCTTTCTTTATTGATTGGCTTTTTTTCTACCTAATATTGCTTTCACGATGAAAAATTACTTTAAAAAACAAACAAAAATCTGTCACCTCCTAATACCAAGTTGCAGTTGTCATTTATTTAATAAAAGACTACCAGTCCCACAGACTGGGACTCAAATGTTAACCTATGGTCTTAAAAACAACAATGCACTAACTCCACAAGTCCGATAACCACACCAACAAGTCACATCGGTGGGACTGGGCAAGGCTGAAGGATTATTATCAGTTGCTTCACACAAGAGGATAGGCATGTCTACAAACAGCTACAACAGGAGCCTGAGCGACAAAGTTTTTTTGTAGGGCTCAAAAAAGACGTTTGAAGCAATTGTGCTCAAAGTTAAGATACTCTGGGTAGCTTTGGGGATTCTGAGTCTGGTGATTTATCTGCCTTTTTCTCTACTGCCCTCTCACGAGTGGAATGTAGTTTTCAGGACGCTACCAAGATGTTATATGAGATGCAGATATAGATATGGGAATCCAGCTATCTTCCATTAAGCGAGATATTAAAAGAGATTTGCAAAGTATAGGACATTGCCACTTTGCTACTTTGTTTAGGGATATTTATCCTTCCAAGGTTATCTGTGTTTACATATAATAGGCACATTATGGATATTTTCTAATTTATCAGTCGATGATAAATGTGAGAACCGTTGATTCGGGGAACCAAGAGTTCACTGAGTTCACTGAGCCGAATTCCCGTCTGCCATGATAGCCAGCGCTGGACGGCTCCCGCAGGAAGCAGCCAATCACCGGTAACATAACGCCCGTGAGAACAGATGCCGCGGGAACCCTCCCCCGGCAGCTACAGGTGGAGGAGTCGTCACCACACGGTCACCGTCTACCACAGCGACGGGGAGGTGGTGGGGTACGGTGCCCTCTGGCGGCCCTGAGGAACCTGAGGTAGCCGTCCGCACCCGATCTCACGACGGAGCCACTGGGATAGGAATGGCGCCCCAAGGGACCCACGAGGAGCTGAGGGGACTCGAGGGAAAGTGAGACGCGGCCGGGACCCACGAGGAGCGAGGGGACTCGACCGCCGGAAAGCCTGACAGGCCGGGACCCACCTGTCGAGCAGCCGACCACCCCCTGCCCCGCCACCTTCCGCACCCGCTCTCCCCGGCGGCATCCACGCGGGTTTCCGCTCACAGGAAGTCCCTTTCTTCATGCTTCCGGTGTCCTTCCTTCGCGAGCCTTCAGTTTCCACAGCGAGCCCGCGGCTGCGCGCGCAACCGAGGAAGGCGCGTGTCGGCGCGTTCTCGACGCCCGCGCCCCGCAAGCCCCCCCCCCCCCAAGCGGAGTCGTAAGCGCAAGCGCAGTGGCCAGCGGGAGCGGTTGCGGTGCCTGACCCGGAAGTGTGGTGCCTGACCCGGAAGTGTTTCTCCTTTCGGTAGCGGACGGGGAAGCCGCAGATCGCTGGGGTATTAAGGCGTTGGTGGTGCGCTGTCAGTATGCAGCGATTGCTCCTTTTGCCCCTGAAGCCCTTGATGGGGAGCCGCAGTGTCGGGCTGCTGGTGCCTAGGGCGGCTTCCAGAGCACAGGTTTGTGTGTCCATGACAGTGTGTTAAGGCTGTGGTCGGGGAGGTACCCTGTGCCCTGAGAGTACCTGTCGTAAATTTGAAGTTTGGAGAGTGACAGTATAAGCGCAGACCCACAGTATCTGTCAGACAACAAATATGTGCCCGAGGGGCATAGTTAGAGACTGAGAGGAGAAAGAAACCCAGTAGGAGAAGGGTTGCGGTAGTCCAGATGAGAGACGGTGATGTACCAGAGCGGTGGTTGTGGAAATGCAGCCTTATAGGGTACTCCGGTCAAACTGAGGCTGAGTGCGGGCAGCAGTCTTTCCTAGGTTCTTCAGTTACAGATTTCTGTCTTGCTCCTTAGTGTGGCTGCAGCTTCGGCAGCAGGCGTCCTCTGAGGCCAGGGCAATACAGCACTGTCACTGAGGTGGCTTTGCAGTCTGGAAGAGGAGCAGTGCCTGTTCCTTCCAAGGCAGCTGAGCGGGCAGTGGGCCGATGGCTCCTGCTGTGCAGTGGAACGGTAGCTGGAGCAGTGATTCTTGGAGGAGTGACAAGGTGAGGAATTTACTCTTGGTGAGTCGGGCTGTATCAGTAGGAAGAGGGAGCTTTGGGCATCATCTGGTTGAGCTCTCTCGGTTTACAGATGGAGAAGCTCAATAGCTTGCTCTGTCTTAGAACAGGTTAGTGTTCTCTTAGTAGGAGCGTATCACAAGAACGGAGTTCAGTCTTAGCTGGTAGCTGGGCATTGTTTTGCTTAAATTAAACACAGATAAGCCCATATGTCACAATTGCCTCGTATGTCTCTTAGGTTATCTTTATATCTGTAAACAGACTTTATGGATTTAGGCTTCCCCTCCCTCCATGTCTTCACAGTTCTGTTGTTATTGAAGAAGGCCAAGTCATTTGTCTTGTGGTTACTCACAGTCTGACTGACTGTCTGGTGATGTTTAAAATATTCTTTATCCCCATATTGAGTAGTTGCTTATTAGATTCAGACTGGGAATGAGGGGGCAAAAGACTTCATATGCGATTGGAGCATTCATTCTGGGATCTATTGGGGGCTTCAACTGTCTCCATTACTATCGCCGGAATCCATTATTTCATTAGATTTCCAAAATGGTAATATTTTTTATTAGCTCAACTCTGAAGACTTTCCTTCATAAGCAATTTCATTATCCCAGGAAACAGTCTTTATAGAAAGGGCAGGATTCTTAATTCATTCTCTTCATTTGCTAATTTTCAAAATAATAAATCTGTTCCCCAGGTCCCCCAAAGGTAAAGGATTTGGGTTTTAAAGTTTTGTTATGAGCTCATACATTTAAATATATCTGCTATATCTTAGTCCACTGTGAGGATCGTGTCGATAGCTTGCTTAAATTCTCCCGTTGTGGGGCCGGAGGGATGGCTCAGTGGTTAAGAGCACTGGCTGCTCTTCCAGAAGACCTGGGTTCAAATGGCAGCTCACAACTGTCTGTAACCCCAATTCCAGGGTATTTGACACCTTCCCACCAATGCACATAAAATGAAAATTAAATAAATTATAAATTCTCCCTTTGTAATTGGTGGGATCTCTTGAAATCAGTCCCAGCGTCGTTGGGCACAGCCCTTTGATAGCGTCTTTGTTTTCAGGTGCAGTAAGGTCTTCCAGGCTTACCTTGTATGTTTCTGGCCTTGTCCTGGTTCCTTTGGTAAAAATACTTTTTAGTTTGTATGTGCCTATGCACGTGTGTCCACGTGCATGTGGGTGGGTGCGTATGCATACATGTAGAGGTCAGATGGTGACTTTGGGTGCCATTCCTAGGTGCTGCCCACCTTTTTATTGAGACATGGCCTGTCACTGACCTTGAGCTTGCCATATAGACAAGAATTCCAGGATCTGTTTGTCTCCACCTCCTCAGAACTGGGGTTACAAGTGGACTGTTGTGCCTGTTTTTGTTTCTTCAAACATAGGTTCTGGGGCTTGCATTCAGACAGGCACTTCATGGGTGAGCTATCCCTCCAGCTCCTGCTTTCTAATTTTAATGAAGTGTATGTGTTTAGTCTCCATACTCGTTGCACTCCTGTTTTAAAATACCATGTTGTTAAACATAGGCTGTTAGGGAAATTGTAACAAATTTAAATAACATTATCTTGAACTCGAACTTCTGTAATAAATCTCTTTTCCTGATGTAGAGATTGTTAGTTTTGGCTGGTATTATATACAGCTCAGTGTTGAGTAAACAGTTAGGGTGTGCAAGCCCCTGGGTTCAGTCACAGCACCAAAATACTACGAATGCTGTTGATGCATTCACTACACATTTCTTTAATCAAAGCATTGTTTTTGGCTGTAAAGGAATGCTAGTGAGAGAATTAAGTAGGACCCAGGCATGGTGGCACAGGCCAGTGACCACAGAACTGGGGAGGTGTAAGTGGCAAGCCTAGGCTACCTCAGAGACCTATTTTGGGGGGTAAAAAAAATCAATAAACAATAAATGGGGGTAGGATTGAATAAAAATTTGAGAGAATAAAATAAAAGTATAAAGAAATAAGAGCTGGGCATGTAAGGCCTGGGTTATCCAAGAGCCTGGATTCCGTATCCAGCAGTGCAAACAACAAAAAAGGAAAAGGAGAGGAATTCATTCCCAGGGGTTAAGTTCAGATCTACTTGTTGCTGTGATCTATCTGTGAATAATCTAGGATCATACCCTCACAAATTTATTTCCTATCCTAAGGTTGACAGAGTCTGGCCTCTCCATGGTAGACTGGCATTTAATAAAGGAGATGAAGCCACCTACAAGCCAAGAAGAATGGGAAGCAGAATTCCAAAAGTACCAGCAGTTTCCAGAATTTAAAATGTAAGTGTTAGGAAAAAAATCAGGTAAATATTTTTGTATGTGTGTGGTGAAGGCACTTGTGTGTTTGTGTGTGTAGCATGCTTGGAGACATGGTTTCCCACTGAACCTGGAGCAAAGCTCATAGCTGGCCAGTCTCAGTGATCCTCTTGTCTCTGTCCCGCACAGCACTAGAGTTACATGGCCATGCCAGCTTTGTATATGAGTGCTGGGGATTTGAACTTAAAGTCTTCATGCTTGTGCAGCGAGCACTCTTACACACTGAGCCATCTCCAAAGCCCCTCAAGTAAACATCCTGTCTTAGTTAGGGTTACTTACTGTCACTGTGATGAAACACCATGACCAAAGGCAACTTGGGGAGGAAAGGATTTATTTCACTCACAGTTTCATTAACAATTCATCATCAAAAACAGTGAGGGCAGGAACTCAAGCAGGGCAGGAACCTGTCAGCTGATGCAGAGACCATGGAGGGGTGCTGCTTTCTGGCTTGCTCCCTATGGCTTATTTAGCCTGCTTTTGTATAGAACCCAGGGCCAACATCCCAGGCATAACCCCTCCCACAGTGGGCTGTGTCCTCCCACATCAGAGGGAAAACAAGAAAATGTTCTACAGCAGCTATCCTCAACCTGTAGGTCGAGACCCCTTTGGGGGTCAAATGACCCTTCCACAGGGATCACCTAAGACCTTCTACATATTAGATATTTACATTACTATTAATAATAGTAGCCTAATTATAATTATAAAGTAGCAACAAAAATACTTTTGTGGTTAGGGGTCACCACAACAGGAGGAACTGTATCAAAGTCTCTCAGCATCAGGAAGGTTGAGGACCACTGCTCTACAAGCTTGCCTACAGCTCAGTATTATGGAGACATTTTCTCAATTGGCATTCCCTCTTCTCAGATGATGCTAGCCTGTGTCAAGTTGACATAAAATTAGCCAGCACATATCCTATTCAATTTTTTGCTTCTTTAAATCCTTTACAATGGTTAGATAGTCAATGGTTAGATTGATCTTTGGTTCACTTAAGTATAGTGAGCTGCCTACGCTAATCCCTTAAGTCCAGAGTCATGTTAAAGTTACTGATGAGGAAGAGGGCAGATCTACCAAGCTGCAAAACTGAGAATCTTTCTGCATTCCATAGGGAAATAAAAATGGAAGGAAGGGCCAGAGGAGACGGCTTAGTGGTAAAAGTGCATGCTCCATAACCCTGAGACCTAACCCAGAACCTCTGTAACAAGCCAAATGAAATGGTAACATCTGTAATCCTAACACTGCTGTGAGATGGGAGGTGGAGTCAGGAGAATCAGCCAGAAATCCAAGGGCCAGCCTAGCCTGGAGTACATATGCAGGTAGATACAAAAGAGACTCTGCCTCAAACACAAGATAGGAGGAGAGAACAGGAAACTGATTCCCAAAAAGTTGTCTCTGACCTACACACATGCTATGGCGTATGCGTGTCCATGCACACAAAGTGAATAAAGAAACCCAGCAGAGCTCTCTTTATTTTGACTCCTGTTTCACCTAGCCTGAATCATGACATGACGCTGGCGGAATTCAAGTTTATCTGGTACATGGAATACTCACACCGAATGTGGGGTCGTGCTGTAGGCCTTGCATACATCCTGCCCGCTGCCTACTTTTGGAGAAAGGGTTGGCTCAGCCGTGGCATGAAAGGACGTGTTCTTGCCCTCTGTGGCTTAGTCTGTTTCCAGGTAAGCTTTACTCAAGATTGGGAAACCAGAGATGGTCCAAAGAACTTCCTGGTTGGCATTATTTAAGGAAGTCATCTTTGAAGCACTACAACAGAGTAGGTAAGAATCAGCATTTGAGTGCCATTAAACCTCAGTCCTCACTTAGGGCAAGCTGTCTGACTTTTGTCACATGATTTCCTTCCTGTAGGTAGAGATAGTGATAGCGCCACTTAGGGAAGCATAGATATTAAACGAGATAATACGTATAAAGCACTTAGTTGGGTGTCTAAAGTCGGTAAGCACTCAAAAGTACATTTTCTTGTGCCACTAGAAGTAGAGCTCCTGTCCCCATTAGTCCCGTTATGTTCTTTCTGTATTCTCTTCCGTTTTTCTAACTTGTCTACTGTCAAGATGATCCCTTGCAGAGTGGCTGCGGAGGCAAACAGGAAAACTCAAAAGAAACAAAGCGTCTGCGACTGATACAGATGTAACTGATGTAACTGGAATTCAAGTACAAGCAGTGTTTAAAGTCATGTAAGCAGGGCTTGTCATAGAAAAGAGCTTGGCAAGAGTGTTCCAGTTAAAGCTGAGAGCCAAGAAAAGGAATTACAGAAGACACTACAAGTATTTAATCAAAATACATAGGTCCCGATGGTGTCACAGCATCAAAGAAGCGTCAGCATTTGACCAGTAAAAAACTAATTGGTTAATTTAACTCAGAAGTGGTAAGTGGTAAGAGCTAATTAAGAAGAGATTAACAAGGCAATAGAAACTACAGTAAAGAATTAGTAATAAAAGTTACGTTAGCTTTTGTTACATTCTAATTGTATTCTTGTAACTAAGCAAAATTAAATGGAATAAAATATAAGTTTAATTTTGTAATTAAACACTAAAAATGAAGGTAGAAATTTAAGATGTCAGATAGGGTGGTAGGAAGCAAGTTGGGCTAGAGAATTCACGCTGTATGTGCCTTCATTCTCCAGTGTCTCTGCAGATGAAGGGTGCTGTGGAAGTTTATTTTTAGTTGTGTTTAAAATAATTGTTTTGTGCACTGTTGGAAAAAGGGATGCATACATAGGCCTTGGGATTTTGTATTGTCTGCAGGTGTTGGGTTTATGTGGGGGATGTATAATTGCTTACGATCTGCACATGGTATCCGTAGAACACCTAAGGAGTTCTGAATTAATAAATACACCTGAGTGCAGATGCTCAGGTTCCACTGTTGATTGAGTATGGTGCTGGCCAGGATGGTGGTTCCCTCTGCTGAGGTCTGGTAGAGTTTGCAGATATGAATATGCCTCCTTGTCCTGTTTGCTGAGCTACCACAGTGGTGTACAAAAGCCAGGCTAATCTTGAAAGAGGAAGGAAATACCCAAAGGATTAACTGAAGAAGAAGAAACTTCACCCCTTTGATCTGATTCTGTGAGGCTGAGGGCAAGTATGTGAAATGATTGTGTCTTACCTGATAAGATTGGAATTGGTGTAGTTTGGTTATTTGCTAGTTAAGACAAAGGATTATGGAGTACAATACAGTCTATGAGCTTTCTAAATGTATACATGCATTTTGCTGGGGAGGGGCTGGGAATTTGTTGTTATTGATTGGTTGGTTGGTTTGGTTTGTTTTGAATTTATGAGACTATCTCATGTAGCCAAGTCTGACCTCCAACTTTCTGTGTAGCCAAGTATGACCTGGAATTGCTGATCCTGCTGCCTCTGCTTCCCAAGGGCTGGGATTACAAGACTGTGCCACAGCATTTAGCTTAAATACACACTTTCTTTACCAATCTTCCCCTCTCCCTCCCTTATACCCACCACCCTTTCTTCCTTCTTCCCTCCTTCCTTTCTTCCTAAGAGATGAAGTCCTTCTTTGACTGTGAGTTTGGAGTTTAACTTTCGATTTCTTCGTCTCCACCAATTATAGTTTCCAGTTTCATTTTCCTTAGGGAGTAGAAATATATTTCTGTAAAGCAGTCCTCATGCAAAATGTTACACATTTGTATGACTCCCCCGACTCTGTGTTTATCTTATACACACCTATCTTGACAGCAATTGTTTTAAATAGTTAGCCTTTACTAAGCTTTTTCCAAATATAGTCGTTTTCATAGAATAAACTATTCTGTGTCACTGGTTTACATAATGTTAAATGGTATCTACTATTTGTGAAGTTTATGCAGATAAACTTTTGTGTGGTTTTTATATACCTCAACTATAACGAAACGTGAGTCTAAACCTGTGGGACTGTCATAGAGCTAAGAGTGGGTCGAAGCTGGCTTGGAACCCCGCTTCATCCCAGGAGATGAGAACGGCAGGCATTTGGCTGCTCCCTACTTTAGTCCTGGCCAGAACCCAGCTAAATATCAAATATTGCCTGTTACATATTAGCATTAGCAAAGAAATGTGGCTTGTTTGGTGCTTATCTGCACTGTAGCTGGAAGCCTAGGTATAAGTCCATTTACTGATAAGGTGCCTTCCTCTTTTTCCCTGTGAGACCACACCATATGCAGAAGATGCTCTTGTAAGACCTTGACGCTTAGACTTGAGCTCCACATGCAAATGGGGCTACTCCAGTATCCTTGTCTTAACCAATGGATCCCAACCCTGGGTACCAAAGACCCTCCCCTGCCTGTACCCTATAAATATAACCACCCTCACTTTAATAAAGGGAGAGATATGCGCCTCTGACAGCCTCTCCTGAGAGTCTGATTCACTCTTGTTCACTCTTAGTCCTCCTATCTGGGACCTGCCAGGATGTGTTGACCCATGCCTTGCACTTTCCTTCCAATAGCTCAGCCATGCTCTGGGGAGGGGAGTGAAAGAAAACAACATAAACAGTGATCAAGCCCTAACACTGTTGATTCAGATTTGCCAACAGCTCACAATTCCTGAAAACTGGCTGTCTAGGAGGGTGTGGAAAACAGATCGGGTAGAGCATTCTTTCTGATAATGTACTTTCTCAATAGAAACTAACAGGTCAAACCTTGTTTGATTTGCCTTTTTCTACTTGAATTCCAGGGTCTGTTGGGTTGGTATATGGTGAAAAGTGGACTAGAGGAAAAACCGGAGTCCTGTGATATCCCTCGGGTCAGTCAGTACCGCCTCGCGGCCCACCTGGGCTCAGCACTTGTTCTTTACTGTGCCAGCCTGTGGACCTCACTCTCTCTACTTCTCCCTCAGCACAAGGTAAATGTTACCGTTGTTACCACAGCTGCACAGGTACTGATAGGGCAGGGAAATGGAAAATCTGGCTCTACTGCCAAGTTAGTAAGCCAAATTCAGAGTCCCTTTAACACTCGTTGCTTTCACTTTGGCTGCTGTAGAATGTATCTGGGTGTGCAGATAGCTCTTTGAGATCCTGTCTGCACTTCCTTGGGATATATATATATCCAGAAGTGAAGTTGCTCGATAATAGAGGGGCTGAATATCTTGTTAATATTATCTAGTGGAATGTAAAAATACAGATTTTTTTACATTTTTTTACAAAAAAAGGCAAGGAGAGCCAACAGTAAGACATAACCCAAACACATCAGCCCTGGCTCCCAGAGTGGACAGTGAATGGCAAGACACGGAAGACCAGAACAAGAGTTGTGTTTGAACTTGTGAACAACAGCCCAGTTGTGTTGCATTGAGTGACACATAGCATTCTGTCTAACACCGCATTAAACTGTGGTGATTTGTGTCTGAAGGTGCTTTTCCATATGCTGGTTTTCCTTCAGGAAAATGTCAGGTGTTTTTGTTTTGTTTTGTTTTGTTGTTATTGTTTTGAGGCCTTCATTTGTAATAGAAGTCTCAATCTACCGTACTCATTTAGGACTATTTTTTTCCTTTCTTTTTCCTCTTCTCTTTTAAAAAATTATTTTGCTTTTTTCTAATATTTACAAATAGCGATTGTTGGGTTGGTGAGATGTCTCAACAAGCCTGGAACCCTGAGCTCAGTCCTCTGAACACATGAAGGTGGATGAGGAGATAGACTCCACAGATGTCCACATGTGCTGTGGCATGAGCATGCGCGCGCACACACACACACACACACACACACACACACACACTAATGATTTAAAGTGTTTAAGAAGTGATAATTAAGCAAATATTAAATCATGAGTCGACCTGGATCGGCTATGCATGGAGAAAATTTTGACATGACATCAGATTTTTTTCAGTAAAATTATCTAATAGGTATTTAGAAGTAGGGCCTTGGTTCCCAGTAAGGACTGGAGATGTTCACAGGAAAGCCAAATATTTCATAGTAAAATAGTACTTATCTGAAAAATTCTTCCTCTGACTGCCAAGCCAAATTTATAAAACAAATTGCCTGCATCTGCAAGTCAACTCCTAACAGTCTTTTCACGGCTTTATATAAGTACTCACACATATTCACACACTCAGACACATACCCAGCCTGAAGTTGAACTGTGGCACATTGCTGATAACTTTTATCAATATTGCCCTTTTTGTTTGTTTATGTTCCCCCTAATTACAGAGAGAATTTGGGATGATGGCTAGTTAAGTGATAGAGTTTCATGTAACTACTAACTACTGGGGCTATTTAAATTTTAATTAATTGAAATATCTGGGAAGATACATAATAAATAACCAACAATGAAACAACTGTAGGTTAGAACAGTATCTGCTGAGAATGCTTACCCTGTGTTGGAACAGTGTCTGGTGGGGTGCTGACCTGGGGTAGAACAGTGTCTGGTGGGGTGCTAACCTGGGGTAGAACAGTGTCTGGTGGGGTGCTGACCTGTGTTGGAACAGTGTCTGGTGGGGTGCTGACCTGTGTTGGAACAGTGTCTGGTGGGGTGCTGACCTGTGTTGGGACAGTGTCTGGTGGGGTGCTGACCTGTGTTGGAACAGGGTCTGGTGGGGTGCTGACCCTTGTAGCAGACAGAAACAATCTGACCTTAAATTGTCTGGTTTGGATTTGGAGTTCTTGCTGCCTCCATAGTTCCTGCCGATCTGCTCATCTGATTTTCCTTTTTAGTTTCCTGAAACCCGACAACTCCTGTGGTTGCGACGCTTTGCTGGAGGAACCGCGGGCCTGGTGTTCCTTACAGCTCTCTCAGGTAGGGCTCATCCCAGCACAGTGGTGCATTTGCATTCAGTTTGAAGTGGCATTTATTGCCTAACGAGTGGTTCCTCCTGCTGCCTCTCCATCTTTCCCTGTCACATTTGGCTCTGTCACACCCACCATCTACCCTCTGTTTTCTACCCCCTTTCCACTCAGTTGAAGAGAACCATTGAGCATTTACTTAAATCCATACTGCCCAAGTTCACATCGATGCCTCTCTCCACCTGGGACTGCAAGCTATGTATACAACGGAGATGACGACTATACGTCATATACATGAAGTGCTTAGAACAATGCCTGGCATATAGCAAAAGCTGTGTTTGTTGTATTCCATAAGCTTATTATTACGCATTACACCAGGATGGGCCAGATAGATTGCCTGTCCTCACTGATGGGCAAAGAGGACAAGTTCATTGTTGCTGAGAACAATGTAGGTCTTTCCTCCTAAGAGTTTTTAAAGTTTTTAATTTATATGCACACTTGTGTGTCTATATGGGGGTATGCCACTTGTGTGCAGGTGCACACAGAGGTCAGAAGAGGGCATTAGATCCCCTGAGCTGCTCGGTGTGGGTGCTGGGAGGTGAATTCAGGTCCTCTGGAAGAGCAGCGAGCACTCCATTGCTCCACCCCCAGGCTGGAAGTGTACTATCTTATACAGGAAGCAGAAGCCCCATGTGGTTAAACTTAAATTAAGGTTAAATAACATTTAGCTTTCGTTCAGCTACACTAGCTGCACTGAATACCCAGCAGGCACATATGGCTTGTGGCTAATGTATTGCAGGAAACAGAAAGTTGTACTGAGCTCACAGTCATAAACATAGCATTAATTCAAACCAATAGTCCGCTCTGCCCGATTCTCTACTCTTCATGTCTTTTCTATATAATGTGTATTTTGATCTTGTAGGCTATGTTTCTAGTAATTTCTTTGACTCTTTTTTGATAATAATGGCTCTGTCATCTGTTCATTCACACCTGCCTTCTTTTTGTGCTTTTCCAGGGTTTGTAAGTGTGATTTTTTTTTTAATATGTATATATATTTTTTTCTTTGCTCCTTCAACAAATATTTATCAAACCCTTGGGAGGAAAGACAGATAATGCACAACAAAAACACATCCGTAACATTCAGTGCTGTGAGGAAACTAAAGCAGGATGAAGGGGAGAGTGAAGTACAAGAGTGCCATTTCTCACCAGACCATCAGGGGGTCCCTCTATATGGTGATGATAGAGCAGAGACTGAGGAAGGGAGGGGGTAAATCCTGACGTTCCAAGATAGATCCCTAGTAGTTAGAGACAGGAAGGATACAGAATGTGTGTGTATATACATATATATACACGTCTCTAGCAGAGACATAATGGAGTCTTGGGGTTGGAGCAGATAAGGATTTGAGGTGTTGCTGAGTTCCTGTGGAGATTGTCATGTATGTTCTCTACCCGAAAACCCAATCACTTATTATTCTGTCATCCAAATAGTTCCTTTGTCTAGCTCTGGAGTAGGAGACTTTTCTGTATTGAGAGCTAATATTTGGTCTTCATTTTAATAAGTCCTATGTATCTTGGAATGCAGGGGCTTTTGTGGCAGGGCTGGATGCTGGGCTTGTTTACAATTCCTTCCCCAAAATGGGAGAATCTTGGATCCCAGAGGACCTCCTTACCTTCTCTCCCATCCTGAAGAATGTTTTTGAGAATCCTACCATGGTGCAGTTTGATCACCGGCTGCTGGTAAGTGTGGTGGTTGTGCTGCTGGGCACAGGGAACTTCACACAGGTGTTGGGAGTGCCAGCAAGGCGCTGATGCCATGGTTAGCAGGGCATTAACTGCTTGTTCTTTCAGAAGCAATTCTAGGACCAGTGGTCTGATCTGACATTTTTGTCATCATTACACCCAAATTCTAGCTTAAAATCCAGGTAAGCAAGTAATACTAACCCCCCTCAATCCTGAATATGCCTAAGTGCCATTTCAGCAGAGATGCAGTTGATCAGAGAACAGACCACAGAACTGGCTGAGCACATAGCTATGGAAGAGCCCCAAAGGTGCTTCGTCAATACTTTCCATTTATTTAAGCCCAAGGGTCATGTGGTGTGGGAGCTGTACTAAGTCTGCCTGGAAGCCTGAGTTTGATGAACTGGTGTGTCCTCAAGACCCCGAGAAGCAGTAGTGTTGTTACAGAAGGCAGGGTAGGGTCACAAGGAACAAGGCATAGGTGGGAGACCATAACTGGTAGATCTGAGAGAACTGTTAAAAGGACAGGAAGTTAAGATTAGCTGTTGGGAATACATGTAAAGAGAGATCAAAGGAGACCCCAGAGTTTCTCCTGCACCATCCTTAAAACATGACCAGCAGAAATGGAACCTCTAGAGTGAGTGGGAGGCTAAAGGCAGGATGTCAACAGATGGAGACATGGTAGACAGGGGCACAAAGAGGACTCAGATCCATAGGCCAGGGCTGACATTCCTAGGTAGTCTCGTTCCCCACCTACACATTATTTTAGCATAAAGTATGGTTAGATCTGCCCCTGTAGCTCCTTCTGAAACAGATATAGACATATTCTCTCTGCCATGAATGGAGAGAAGAAAGCTTGCTGCCAACCCTAGACCCTTATTCTAGTATAAATGAAACCAAGATTGTCATTGGGAGCACTACCGTCCCTTCTACTCATAACCCAGGGAAGTTAAAGCCTTTATATGCTAAGGTCAGTCCTGCTTTACGAATAGGAGATTAGGGCTGGAGAGATGGCTCAGTGGTTAAGAGCACTTGTTGCTCTTGCAGGGGACCCAGGTTCAGTTCCCAGCACCCACATGGGGGCTCACAACTGTTAAACTCCAGTTCCAGAGGCTCCAGAACCCTATCTGGCCTCTTCGGGCACTGCATGCACATGGTGCACAGGAATACATACAGGAAAAACACCTTTGCACATAAGATAAAAATGAATCTTTGGGGAAAAAGAGTGTAAAATTAGATATAAAATTACAGCCAAAGATACAAGGTATGATTTAAAAAGCAAGGCTCTCACCGAGGGAAGGTGTGTATAAAGTAGTAAATACAAAATCGGGTGATACCTGGGTAGCAGTGCCACCTCAATTCAAGCAGAAGAGGACTGTGGGCAAGGCCAGTGGGAGGAGCAGCTGGGCGGAACAGTGTTCTTGGTGACTAGTACAGTTCTTCCTGGTGCTCAGTGGTTCCTGAGATGTGCGAGTTGAATGGGAGCCAGTGTGGCTGATAACCTAGCACGCGTGATGATAACCTTTCCTCCTCATAGGGAATCACGTCAGTCACTGCCATTACGATGCTCTACTTCCTGTCTCGGAGAATCCCCCTTCCTCGAAGGACCAAGATGGCAGCAGTGACTCTGCTAGCTTTGGCATATGCACAGGTATAAAGTCCTTCTTGATCTGATGGCATCCCCCAAAGTTAATGTTAATAGTAGATTAATAATGAAAAACTAGATAAAGAGTATCAATACACAGTTGTCACAAGAGGAATGACAGATGGATAATAAACACAACAGGTTTTTTAAATCAGAGAGGAGCAACTTAAAACAATGAACACTGTTTTGTGCTTGTCACTCTGTGGAGAGCTTAAGTTTGGATGGGGACGGGGCAAGCAAAGAGTCGATGTTATTAGAGTGGTTATAGGAAAATGGACAGATTTGGATATTCTTGGTGAGACCGTGAGTCTGTAATAGTTTTCTTCAGAGGGCAATTAGACAATATAATATATATTATATATAGCATATATGTGTGTGTGTACATATACCTTTATATATGTATGTGTATAAATGTATATACATGTGTATATGTGTATATATGTATGTGCATATATGTACACACACATGCACGCATATATATTGAGATGGTCCAGAAAACTTACAGTTATATTTACCTTAGAAATATTCTCATGCACTAAGAGCTTTGTGTGAGGAAACTCAGAATTGTGATGGCAAAAATTGGAAACAAACTGAAAGAACCAAAGTATGTCTCTGCTGTAGAATACAGAGCAGCAGTTTAAGAAAAAGCAAGTGACAGAACAATATATTTCTTAACAGCACAAAACTAGATGTATCTCTATATCCCAGCATGTGGGAGGCATAGTAGTGGGCTACTATGGTGGCCTGAAAGGAAGACAAGGAGGCATATTTACAGGTGCTAATCCTGCCAGACCTCAGCAGAGGGAACCACTATCATGGCAAGTGCCATCTTGGACAGTGAACACTGAGCCTCTCCTCTCAGGTCTTTATGGATACCTAAGCTCCTCAGGTGTTCCCTTCACAGCACGTGCAGATCATGAGCAATCAAACATCTTTTTTACATAAAGCCAACACCTGCAGACAATACAAATGCCAAGGCCTAGGCAGTCCTTTTCCCAACAGTGCACGAAACAACCATTTTAAACATAACTGAAAATAAACTTCTACATCAGAGTTCAAGACTAGCCTGGTCTACACAGTGAGTTCTAGGCCAGCTAGGGCTACACAGTGAAAAACTCTGCCTCAAACATACAAAACCAAAAACAGTGTCTGTCAATAACCACACATATGAAAGTAAGGCTATAGTAACAGAAACTACCAGTGGGGAATAGGAACCAGGTAGAAGCTGGGTATGGTAGCTCATTCATGTCTATAATCCTAGAACTCAGGAGACTGAGGGAAGAGGATTGCTAGCACCATGGGTTCGAGGCCAGCATGAGCTAGAGTTAGAGCCAATCTCAAAGAAAAATTAGAAATGGATAGAAGATAACTATTAAATTTCATTATTTTACATCTGCTTGCCTATGACATCAACTACATGCCTTTGTAATGTTGATAGGACAGCGTGGAGGTTTGTGTATCTGGCTGTCCACGTGAAGTCACTTTTAGTATCACTACTTTTCGTCTTTCTTCTACAACAGGTAGCTTTGGGCATTAGCACTCTGCTTCTGTATGTTCCAACTCCTCTGGCTGCCACACACCAGTCAGGCTCCTTGGCTCTGCTCAGTGGTGCCCTTTGGCTCATGAATGAACTCCGAAGAGTCCCAAAATAAGTCTCAGAGGATCACTTCCTTGGACTGAAACTGCTCTGGGAACTCATCAGCAAGTACAAGAACTTGGCTTTTCCTAGGAGGGTGGCCTTGACATGCCACGTGGTTTCTAAATTGGTCGAATCTCTCAAGACTGTTTTGAGATGCACAGTGGATCAAGAATGTCACTAGGCTGTGCTTACGCCAGATTCTCTTTCAAATCTGTTGCAGAAACAAGTGTCTGACTTTTCCTAGCATTAGGAAGATCTTGGATGTCTGCGTCCTTGTGCTGCAGGGTCCTGTCAGGCTAATGGTGACAGTGATAGACTCAAGACCAGGTGCCCCAGTGGAGTCGCTTAACCACTCGCCAGGTAATGAGCGTTGGCTTGTTACCAAGGTCTAGCTAGGGTTGTCACGTTTTCTGGTTTTTAAAAGCAGCTAACTGGCTAGATTTCTGAAGTGAGTATTCTCGTTTATGTGTATGTGTTAATATATGCCATGTGTGCACAGGGGCCCGTCGAGTCCAGGAAAGGTGCTGGATCCCTTGGAGCTGGAGTTCTAGGCGATTGTGAGCTGCCTGACAGGAGTGCTGGTACTAAGCACAGGTCCTCTGGAAGAGCAGCATGCACTTTCAACGGGCTGAGCCATTTCTCCAGCCCTGGAGTGAATATTGAAATTAAATAATGACAAATTTCAAGTTTTTAAAAATGATATGAAGGCTTATTAACATGTCTGACCTGAAGTTGTCCATTTGCAGTTTCTGAACCAGATGGTCAGTTTTCTTTCAACTCTAAAATCCTGAGAGTTTCAGAGTGTATCCTAAAGGGTACTGTTTTCAGCTATTAATAGCAAAGCAAAGACATGTGTGTTTTAGTCCCCAAGTCCCAGGCCTTGCTGGGCTTGTGCTATTTGCACAGAAGAGGTTTCCTCAGAACTTCAGAACTCATACTAAACCAACTAAATCACAAGCCCTTGGAACAGTAATAAGCTGGTTTTTAAGTTCCCTTGGGGCTCCAGAGTACATGGAAGTTGGAGACCATTGGCCTATAAAGTTCTGCCAGCTTATTCCTATTCCTGTCAGATTTCTACCCCACAATGCCTACCTCGTTTAATCCGTTGATCCATTTGTACATCATCAGGGTACTCTCCCTGAAGGGGAACAGGATAGCTTGCACATATCAACTTCTCATCTCCAAATCCATTGTCTTCAGTTAAAAGCGACAGCAGCAAGCAGGAGGGTCCATTTCAAGATCACACGCAGCCGTTTTACAGTCACTCCAGTAAGTGGCAGCCCAAGTCAGCTCCAGTCCAGATGTTTTACTTCATTTTTCTTTTATTACAATTGAGCATGTTTGGAAACAGATCTGGTATTTAGCTACATTATGCTTTCTATACACTCCTGGTGAACAGAGATAATTTTAATTATTTTTGTATTTGCATAGCTGACTGTCACCAGCTATATACCAAATATGAATGAGGACAGCATGAATTGGTAGAAAACATGATTGTTGATTTATGTCCAAATGTCTGTTTCAGAAAAAAAAAAAACATTGTACACTTAAAGGATTGAATAAATTTCCTTTAATGTTTTCAACAGTCAACAGTTCTGTCAAGTGTTTTTAAATATAAAGGTAATTAAAACACGTTTTCAATCAGCTAATCCAGGATTTGATTTTTTTTTTCTTCTTTTACCAGCCCCATGGGATTGATTAGGCCCTAACTCTTACGACATCATTTTAAGAATTTACTTATTACTTGTCCATGCATGTATGACGGGAATATGCACTGTACATGTGTGCATGCAGAGGTCAGGGGACAACTCATGTGAATCAGTTCTTCCATCTTTACGAGGGTTCTGGGGATCAAGCTAGGGTCGCCAGGCTTGTGTGCCACGTGGTTTTAACTGCTGAGCCATCTTGCTGGCCCAAGTGTTTGTCTTTAACCTACACTGAGATATGCGTCTACTGCGACAGGGGCTAGGACTGCCAAAAGTGAAGCTGGTTGCAAAGACCACCTGATAATCATGATTGTGGAATACCAGTCTATCTGCAGCCCTCCTTCTGGTCCTGAGGGGAATGGTGAGTTATACATGCGCAAATGTAACAGACTACACCCCCACATAAAAGGGACTGTGGGGCCTCTCCAACACATTGAACATTTTCTACAACTTCATGTTTATCAGAATATTAAGAATTATTCAATGAGCTGGGCAGTGGTGGTGCACACCTTTAATTCCAGCACTCGGAAGGCAGAGGCAGGTGAATCTTTGTGAGTTTGGGCCCAGCCTGGTCTACAGAGCGAGTTCCAGGACAGCCAAAGCTACACAGAGAAATGCTGTCTCAAAAATCAAAAACAAAATTATTCCATAAAATTTAAGAATTCCACAAAACTCTTAATGTGAAGCGTCTGAGAAGCGGTCTTACAGCCCCCTGAAGCAGTGCGATCCTGCAGCCTTTTCTTTAAGATGTAGAACATCTCGCTGTGGATCACAGTGAAAAGATGCCGGGCGTCAGCCACTGCAGAGAACACGCTAACATAAAAATCATGGGAGACATGGCGTATGCTTTAGAGTTTCAACTAAATTTGAAACAGAAATACTAGCAGTCAAAGTACTTAGTACTCTGACTGTGGCAGAGAAGGCCTCAAGAAGCTAATAAAGAGACAGACCCTTTCCTGCCAGTGGAGCCAAACTCGAGATGTGCTTCGTGGGGTGAGCTGCTTAGGAATTACCAGGATTGTGCTGTAGTTTAGATTTGAGATGTCCTCCAAGGGCCTATGTGTTAAAAGCTTGGTCCTGGGTGATTATGGGAGGTGGAGGGACTCTGGCATAGCCTCGTACACGGTCTTTAAGTCATCGGAGGACATGTGACTCCCAACTCCATCCTCTCTTGCATCCTGGCCATGAGCTACGTGGTTCTGCTTTGCTACACAAGCCACCACAGTGTACGCTTCTTCACCATAGGCTCAAAGCAAGGGGGGCACTTGACTATTGAACCTCTAAAGCTGTGACTCAGCCCTTTTAATGAATGATTGAAGGTGTTTCATTACAGTAAAGAGAAGGTAAAACAACAGAGGGAATGGAATAACAAGCTCTGCGGGGGGTGGGGGGGGTCTATCTGCGGTAGTTTTACTTTAAGGAGGAGCTCAGGAGTAGACATATCTTCTAGTTTGACATGCATGCATAACTAAACATTCTATGATTCAGAACATTTTCAATTCTGATTTTTATAAAAATGGAAGCAATGATCTGCTTATATTTGAAAATATGGAAGACCTTATAGTATGAGCAATAATTCCATTTTACAATATAAAAAGGTCTCTTTATTGCTCAGATTTCCAAAAAACAAAATGGTATGCTGGTGTCCCTCCACTAAGAGTATTAACAACAGAAATAATGAAATTCAGCCTATTGGGATAAAAACAAGACAAATCTGGCTTAAAACAGAACCTTAACCAGCCACTCACAAACCCCAGGATTGACAGGAACCCAAAATAGAATGCAACAGCTTTTCCAGTTAGCTCAGATCCAAGTTAGGAGGCGGTAGAGGCCAAGGACAGAGCCATGGAGAATGCAGAACGTTACCTAAAAGTGTTTGATTTCAGATGTATTCGTTGTTTACAAAAGTATTTGTTATTCTGTATTTTTAGTCAAAGGTATTTTTAGCCAAAGCTTGGTTTTGAGTCCCCATTTTTGAGCATACAAATTTTTAAAACACCAACAAAATCTTCCTAAGTCTATCATCCCAACAGCAAGACTGAGTCTAAACATAAGCTAAGAGACCAATTTAGGAGACTCTGAAACAGCCATTGCTACTCCCACTGTAGTTCCTAGCCCCAACCATAACGAAGTCAAATCCCAGTCTGGAAACTGCCCAAGAATTACCACCAACTTCTGTAATGAGGTAGGTATCTCTGTTAGGCATTTGTATCTTCATTTGGATTGTAGTTACACTGTTGGGATGTTGTGGTTAAGAAAAAATTGTGCAAAGTTGAGCTAATTGCTTAAAAGTAAAACCAAAAGTATTGGGGGTGTGGGGGGTACCGAAACACATGCGGTGAGAACTTGGCCAATGAGATTCCATTTGAAGTCTACCTGATGGAGTAATGGGAGCAGCCACGGACCAGCTGAGAGCAATATGCTCAGTTCTCCTCAAACACATCTCTTCTTGTTCTTAAACAATGCAGCTTTGGGAAGTCTTATGATAATAAAGGTAAGTCTGGGTCCCATGAATATTAAAATAAGCAGGATATAACACAAACAAAAACTCAAAGACTAATTAAAATAAATTAAGACATATATTTTATCAAAAAATGATAAAGATAGGCATCCTGAGATTTTTTTCATCTATAAAAAGAATGCAGGACTATTAATCAGAAAGGCTGTCATACTGATTAGATAAAATACAAACAACACAAAGCTCTTAAGAGTATCTGATACAAAGTAAGTGTTTGACAAATGGTAGCTACTAGTACCAGCAGGACGAAGAGTGAGTTCAATAACAAGAGCTTTGAAACTGGCTTAGTTACCAGCTCCCTCCTCCAACTTCAGTTTGAATGCATGAATATGGTCACTGTTAACCCATCGAGGAACTTCTGACTAGATCTCCCAAGAGATCTAAACGCCAAGACCGGCATTTAGAAACAAGATGAAATTAAAAGTTCCCTGAGGAGGCAAATGGCTAGCAAGAACAATTTGTCATCTTAAAGCAACGTAAAAAAGGCAAAGGCTCACTCACAGGATGTAAAATTAGAATGAAAGAGAATCGAGACAACTGAAAAGTCTTAAAATTTAAAAGAAGTGTCAATGACATAGTTCTAATAAAAAGTAAAAGATGTAAAAGCGAAAGAATCTTTGCTTGATGTACACTAATCTAATGTGGGCACATGGTGGTGCACACCTATAATCCCAGCACTCAGGAGGCAGAGGCAGGAGGATCACTGAGTACCAGGCTAGCCTGGGTTACATAGACCCCACTCCACCCCACCCCCGAAAAAGAAAATAATTTAGAACTTGCCTAACAGCAGGGAGTCAATACATTTATCTTCACCTTGGCTTATCTCTAGGACCATCTTAATTTATTCTCTATTTCATAAAGCATTTAATTCATTTCTGTTCCCAGTATAGAATTTATTTTCATAGAAATCTATTTTTATTCTTAAAAATTGTTTTTTCTCTCTCTATTCTAACCCTTGAAATAAAAGGCTTTGGCAAAATGAAAATGAGCCAGGCCTAGTGGTGCAGACCTTTAAATCCAGCACTTCAAGATGGAGGCAGGAGGATCAGAAGTTCAAGGCTAGCCTTGGCTACATAGAAAACTGGGCTCATGAGACCTGCCTTACTAGAAAAGAAGAAATCAAGCTGCTACTTCAGCCCTGGGCACATCCCAGGCAGCCCCTCATGGTTTTCTATGGAAAAGAAGAGCCTGTGGGGGAAGGGAGGAGTTAATGAACATGGACTCTTCGTAGAGGAGCCAGTCTCTGAAAGGCAGAGGGCTGGAACATCGTGAATATGGCTTTCCTCTCCACAGTAGTGGAAGTGCTGTTTGTGACAGACACTCAGAAAGCTGCCAGGCTGCTCCATGGCAGATTCATCCCGTTATTCCAAAGTTTAGAATTTGCTGTCTTTCAAACATTCCAAAAATAGGTAAGAACTTTGATTTAAGCCAGCGGTGGTGGCACACACCTTTAATCCCAGCATGTGGGAGGCAGAGGCAGGCAGATCTCTGTGTGAGTTCAAGGCCAGCCTGCTCTACAGAGTGAGTTCCAGGACAGCCAGAGCTATGAGATCTCGTCTCAGAAAACCAAAAAGAGAAAAAAAGAACTTTGATTTTATTGCCTTTGCCCACTCTCCCGATACTAATTTTCCAAAAAAGAAAAAAAAAATACATCTCTTTCCAAAATATGTAAGATCTTAGCAGTGAAATGAATCTTTGCATCTTCCTGCCATAGAAACAGGTCTATGAGACAGTAACCAGGCAAACCCAGATCCCCGGTTCCCATCAGTTTCTCCGTTCTATAAGCACACTTAAGGCTCAAAAAGCAACATGAATGCCCAAGCAGCCTGTGAGGCACATAAACATGGAAATGTTTTCTATACTGGTCAGATCAAGTATCAGATAAAATACTGTCAGATCTTCAATGGACCGTTCATTTAAAAGGGGTTTTAACCTCTCGGATCTATATAACAGAATCAGCAACACTGTCAGGGATTTTGGATCGCACCCACAATGGCTTGTCAAGTAAACAAGGAAGCCTAATCATTTTGGTTGCCTTGAAATCCTGGTCCACCGAACCTCAGAGATCTTGGATCCCTATTCAAGGCTGTGGATCTCCACATAAGGATATCTCTGTTACAGAGAAAGCAGGGGCAACTGTACTTGCTGGAATGTCTCTGACTTTGTATCAGTTGATCCAAGTTGGTTCCAACCATGCTTCTGGTTGCCCAATCGAAAACTTGCTTCAGCAAGTGGGGGAAGAACGCCGCTTCCCAGGAACACACCAGATTTCTGAGATAAAGGAGACGCATGCTTCATCTAGGTTAAGCTTAGTCCCCTATGTTAGCACCGGCCTCTCACCATGTAGCCTCGGCCTCGAAGATTAAATTTCAGCTTCTCTCTGAGAAGAGGTCCTGTCCTGGGCACTAGAAAGAAATTAAAGTGAAAAAGTAGAAATTCCCAGGCCAAAGCAGCATCTGAAACCAGTTCAAGAAAGTGGAGGAATTCAGTAAGCAGCAATCCTCAGGTACTGGAGTTTCTGCGGTTCTGGTCCAGCCTCACGGCCCCACCTGCACCCCAATCATCGGCACCACTTGTTCGATCCACAGCAGGTCCAGTGGAGCTGAGGCTCGAGTCTGTCGGCGGTGGATTCTGTGGATCCGCAGAAGGTACAGGATGATGGCCAGCAGCACCACCAGGGTACAAGCAAAGAAGAGATAGTGGTTGTATACAAACGAGAGACGGAACCAGCTGCTGTGGACTTGCCGGACACCTCCCTGCCGAAGGTCCCTGGGGAGTGGGAAGAACGGTTAGTTAGAGGGTGACACGTGCTGTGAGCGAAGGGTCCCTTGAGTTCGTCACACTATCCGCCCACTCAAACATCCTACGGAACCAGCTATGCTGAGCAAGAAAAGCTTAAGAACACGCTAGGCCTTGCCAACTGTGCTCCTCTGCAACCTGTCTTTTCCTGGCCTACAGAAGGAAGAGCCCTGTGGGCTCAGATGCTGCAGAACATGGAGACAAAATCGAAAGGCATTGAAAACTAAAAACCAAGAAAAGTAAACAGAAAGACTAAACTGGTCACCTGCAACATTAACCGTTTGTTGCTGTTGTTGGTTGAGTTTTTGCTTTGTTTTGTTTTGTTTTTTGAGAGAGGGTCTCTGTAGCCCTGGCTGTCTTGGACTCAGCACTGTAGACCAGGCTGGCCTCCACCCCCTCACAGAGATCTATCTGCCTGCCTCTGCCTCCTGAATACTGGGGTTAAAAGTGTGCATCACCTTACCCGGCTGTAACATAAATCTTAAAATATAGTTTGTAAATACAGTACTAAGAGTAGAGTGTCCTTTGAATCCAAACAAGACAAATTGAATCTGTTTAGATCTTTAAAAAACAAAAACGTGCAGCACTCCTTGGGATCTAGCACGAACATACACGAAGGCAGCTGTACTGTAGCCTGGAAAACAGCACGCCACGGAGCCCTGGGCTAACGGCCTGGCGAGACGGGTGCCACTCTCACATCACCAGGTACTAGATCCATTCTGTTTGTATGACTTGCTATGTTTTTTAAAGATGTAAAGCTTCCATGGAAGGATTTCGTACAAAACATGGATTTCTGATTTCTTGGGACAAATGAGAACTGGAAAATGCTGGACAACAGCGCCTCTGTGTGACAGGAATCAGTACTTTCTCTGGTACACACTCTCTGGTTCCCCATAATGCCCCGCTTCCCTCGCACCTGTCCCGTCTGGTTCCTGCTAACAGTTTAGCAGTGGTTCTCAACCTGTGGGTCGCAACTGCTTTGGAGGTCGAATGACTTCTTCACTGGGGTCGCCTAAGACCATCTGCATATCAGAGATTTATATTATGGTTCATTCATAATAGTAGTAAAGCTACAGTTATGAAGTGGCAATGAAAATAATTTTATGGTTGGGGGTCCCCACAGCATGAGGGACTGTGGGAAAGGGTGGCAGCATCGGAAGATTGAGAACCACTGCTCTAGAGGAACAGGCACAACTGAGTAAAAGTTTTGTTTCTTTTTTTTTTCCTTTTTGGTTTTCTGAGACAGGGTTTCTCTGTTGTAACTCTGGCTGCCCTGGAACTCACTCTGTAGACCAGGCTGGCCTCGAACTCACAGAGATCCGCCTGCCTCTGCCTCCCGAGTGCTGGGATTAAAGGTGTGTGCCACCACCGCCTGGCAAAAGTACATCTTATTTTATCTGAACCTGTGCCAGGAAAGAGGACCTAAAACAGGTCCCAAATGTCTGGTAGGACTCAGTGGCAAGACGTGGGTCTATCACAGCTGGATGGAAATGTGTGCCCTAAAGCCACGTCAGGTCCTTTTCCTAATGCTAGACCACCTCCAACTGTGCCGGTCAGTGACAACGGTTTCTGGAATGACTCCACCCACTAGGAAAGACCGCTTTGTTCAGACAGCCTCCTCCTCCTCCTCCTTTGCAAGTATGTTTTCCAGACTAACTTCAGACTGACACTTGAGGTCATCAGGGAACCTGTTTCTTAGAAGCAATTAGTGTGAGCCCAATCCAAAAGACCGATCTGTTGGAGAACTACTAAATCTAAGTTTCTGAAATGGCAGAGGCAAGGAAGGGGTTCCAGACCAGTCCGTCTCAACCCTTCTGTTTCCACATGTCTGACTGGAACAGTGGGAGTCTCTAGAGGGCAGAAGGGAAAGCGGGTCACTGGAGAAATCTATCCTGAGATATCAACCTAACATCCTCTGAGGTCAAAATACCAGCTCGGTTAGTCTGACTTTACCTGAGTGGCAGGAATCGGGTTTTATACAGGATCGCTCCCAGCGTCCACTGTACCTCTCGGTCATACACCAGCTGCGCCGTCTGCAGGTTTGGGTAGTCGTAGGGGAAGTGGAACCCTTCATGCAGGACTTGGTACATCCAAGCTGACTTAAAACACTGATACCTACGTCATGGGAAGGAAGTTCGTTAAGCTTTAAAACACAAGAAAAACAACCGTAATGCATTCCTTTGTGGGAACCGTGTTCCTGTCAGATGTCATACCAGCCTGCCTCTCCCTGCTTCTCCTTCTCACCTCTAGGTGGAGCCAAATTTGAGCCTGTGGCTGTGGATTTTCTCTTGCTTTGATTTTTCTAGATCCCTGTCTTCAGAGAATATCCTAAAATAACTGCAATCTGCTTGTTCAACAGTCATGACTTGCGTAAGTGAGAACAAGACTGGCAGGAGTTACCATCTTTAGGGCGGCTAGGTGTCAGGTGCACAGGAGCTCCTTGCACTTTTCAATGTTTGTGCCTTTGAATTTGTCTCCCCCCTCCCTTGGTAGCCCTGACTGTTGTGGAATTCACTCTGTGGACCAGGCTGGCCTTGAACTCAGAGATCTAGGACTGCTGGGATTAAAGGAGTACACCACCGTACCTGGCACCTTTTAATTTTTCAAAGTAAATGTTTACAAATGGGAAGATTATGAATCCTTGACAAAATGCTGACAGTTACTGAAGCTAGGTAATAGTTACATCTTTACTCTTTCTACTTCTTGGCTTATTTTCTATAGTAAAATGTTTAAAATAAAAAAGGTTAGCAGGGCTGTCGTGGTGCACACCTTTAATCCCAGCACTCAGGAGGCAGAGGCAGGCGGATCTCTGTGAGTTCAAGGCCACCCTGGTCTACAGAGTGAGTTCCAGGAGAGCCAGAGCTACAACAGAGAAGCCCTTTCTGTAGGGGGTATGGGGTGGGGGAGTTACAACAGAGAAGCCCTGTCTGTAGGGGGTATGGGGTAGGGGGGTTACAACAGAGAAGCCCTTTCTGTAGGGGGTATGGGGTGGGGGAGTTACAACAGAGAAGCCCTGTCTGTAGGGGGTATGGGGTGGGGGGCATCACTGTTGGTGCTGCATCACTTGGTAACTATTGCTCTAGAGCAGTATTTGGTAACTACTGGTTTCGCCAGCACAGAGATGGGCTCATGTTTGGTCCCAATCCTCCAGAAAACCAAACTCTAAGATAATCAACCTCTCCTTCGGCCTAAAATCCAATCTCCATTATAATTGGCCAACCATGTTTTAAGGCCATATCTAAAGGAGAAAAGAAATTTACTTACTTGAGTCGATGCTCATCTGCATGTGAGGAAAAGAGGCCATTCTTGAACCTCTGAGCTAGAACTGACCACGCCATGCCACAGTAATCCTGGAACAACACAGACAAACAGTGCAGCGCAGACTCACAGGAAACCCTCCGGCTCCCCGCAGGCACCGCAGCTCCATTTCTAGTCACTCTCGGGCTACTCTGTCACCAAGGAGACCGAATGGCACACCCGACCACTGAGCAGGGCGCCCGCCGTGCCTCCTCTACTCCGGAAGCTTCTGTGTCTAACACAAAACAACTCACGCTGGCTCCTGAGCCTCTTACGCATCAGAGAGCCTTACGGTCAGGAGTAAGAATAACATCAAAAGCCAGGGAGCTAGTTCTATTTCACTCTGCGGAGAACAGCTAGTCTGGGGGTTACAACTCCCAAAGAATCGTTTGGGTTGGTTCAGGGAAAGAACATCTGCCGACTATTGGATGCCGGTATCTCCTCTGTGCCAGGGGAGGATGCAGTGGGGAACAGAGCCTGTCCCTGTGAGGCTTACATTACTGGTAAGAGAATACACAAGTGAGTATCACAGAGTGTGCAAGATGGCAGTGTTCAGTGGGAAGATAAGGCAGGAAAGGCAGCGGGTAACACGTGGAGGGTGGTAATTGACAGGGTACCTAGGGAAGGTGGAAAGATTTAAAAGTCAAGGGAACAACCTCTTTTACCTCTGACAACTCAGTAAGTCACTAGCAACTCAGCTAAGCACTCACACAACAGAATCTGAAGAATCTTTGTGACAAGAGAAAGACCCAAGCCAGGCCCGTCAGGGAGCCCTGGGCTGTGGGAGGTAAGGAAGAAGGGTCCCTAGAGTTGGAAAAGGACCAGCATAAGGCAGGAGTGACACGAGACTCCCCAGAACTGCCTTCAGATGGGACAGCAGAAACTCAGATACTATTCTGTTGGATGTTCCCCCAGGAGAACCTTGGGGAACTGGAGACAAGAAGAAGGGAAAGCATTAAAATACAAGAGGAAACATTCTTTCCATCTCTGTCTCTCGGACAGATGACAACATTCCACGAAGGCTAAAGAGACGAACGACTCTGCTCAATCTAGAATGGTCCCTACGACCCATGTGTTGGAGCCTCGGGACCTGTGTGGCACTGTTGGGGCGTGATGGGACAGAGTGCATAAATGGGGGTTAGTGAGCAGATCACTGGGGACAGCCCTCTAAAGGACATTATGGGATGCCAGTTCCCTCTACTCTCTCTTCGCTCCCAGGCTCATAATGTAAACAGTTTGGCTCTGCCATGTATTTCCACCCATAATATGCCCAAAGCAAAGGGGCCGGTTGACCATGGACTGGAACCTATAAACTGTGAGACAAAAATAAACTTTTTTTCTTTTTAGCTTTTAACACTGTGAGTATTTTGTTATAGTAATTTCTTTTAACTGATTAACAAAACCAGGTGTGATGACACACACCCTTCATCCCAGCACTTGAGAGGCAGAGGTGGAGAGGCCAGCATGACCTATATAGCAAACTCCAGGCAAGCCAGGGCGGCACAGCGAGACCTTGTATCAAAAACAGTAACAAAACCAAAAAATAAAATGAGAAGCAACAACAAAACTGACTAACACAGACACTAAACTAAGGAAGGAGCTACAGAAAGCTGGTTAAACTTTAGCTGAGCAAGTAACTAAAGATGTAAGCCTGTAGAATGTTAAAGTTCCATACGTGTGCAAAGTGAATTCTTACTGTTTCACTTAAAAAACTGTTTCTAGGGCTGGAGAGATGGCTCAGCGGTTAAGAGCACTGGCTATTCCTCCAGAGGACCTGGGTTCAATTCCCAGCACCCACATGGCAACTCACAACTGTCTGTAACTCTTGTTCCCTCACACAGACATACATGCAGGCAAAACACCAATGTACATAAAATAAAAATAAGCAAAATATTTAAAAAAAAAAAAAAACTACTTCTACAGTTAATAGGATTCAGCACATCTTAATCAGTGACCCTGTACCATTCAGGCCTCTTTTTTTAAGATTTTCCTTTTTTTTTTTAAATTTTATTTTCTGGAGTGTGTGTGTGTGGGGGGGGTGCTACATGTATGTGGGTGTCCACCAGAAAAGGGTATCAGAGACCCCAGAGCTGTATGTTTATAGGAATGTATCCAACATGGATGCTAGGGACTGAACTCTGGTCCTCTGGAAGAGCAATAACTGCTCTTAGCTTTTCAGCCATCTCTCTTGCCCTGACCCTGACCTCTTAATAACTCAAAAACCAAGAGAAGGAAAACAGGCCTGTTTACCCAGAGCACTTTACAAGTCAGACACCCAGCAAAGGAGAAAATACATGAGATGACTAATTTTAAAGCCATAAACATCAGGGAAGTTGGGAGAAAAGCTAACTATTCACCATTAGGACAGCTGTATACCTCGGTGATAATACATCCACGGAAACCTAAGCTTATTCAGTCAGAAGGCAGTTTAGCAGGGCTGGTCCTTTAATCTCTGAGTTCACTTTCTCCCCTAAAAATGAGGGCTCACAGGCCCTTGTAAAGACTCAAGTGAGATCATGCGTGCAAAGCCCTTTGTACACTGTCTGGCATAAAGGCATGGCTAGCATGACTCATCTTGATTATTAATAAGTTACCTGAGCAGCCTTGGCAAATGTTGGCCCGTGGTAGCGGCCACCGATGCGCAACACATCCTCTGTACAGTAAAAGAACTCAGAGAAGCCGTAGAACTCGCTGTTGTTGAAGTCAATTGGTGACTGGTAAATGCCATTCAGTGAGGCCTGGCTGGTGTTGGAGCGGGCCAGCAGGGGGCTCAGCACTGCCCTGCAAGTGGCCCAGTCTCCCTTTCCTCGGACATGCAGGACCTGGCCGTTCCTCTCCACCACGTCCGTGAGTCCCACAGGCAGGCAGGGGTCCAGAAAGGGACTGTCAGGACTCAGGCCTGTCTTGTGGCCCAGCAATCTGTCACAATGACAAAAGCAGACAGAACGTGAGTGCTGAATCTGACCTCTTCTGAGAACTACAGTTCACAAGGATCTTCTGATTTTCATGACAACCCTCGCAACAAGGACTGGGTAGAGTGTCGCTATGCAGCAGCAGCAGCAGCAGCAGATGTGTATTTAGTTTAAGCAAATTCAGTTTAGAAAAAAGGAGAGAGATGTACCAATGATCGACTTTACTCCACCCTATCATCAACATGTATTTCCCAGTGTAGAGTCAAAGAGTTGGGAATCTGCTGCCCTCCCTCTGACCTTCATTCCCACACATCTCTGAAAGTGCAACTAGGGGTGGAGAGATGGCTCCACGGGTAAAGCACTTGCTGCATGAATTGAGTTTGAATCCCCCAGAGCCCATACAAGAGCTAGGTGAAGTGGCGTGTCTGCGATCCCAGTGCCCCTAACAGGGAGATGGGAGGCAGACAGACAAACCCTGGAAGCTAAGGGCCAGCTAGCCAGGTGTGCACGGCTGTGCATCATCATAGCCTGGTGTGCACGGCTGTGCATCATCAGAGCCAGGTGTGCACAGCTGTGCATCATCAGAGGCTGGTATGCACACCTGTGCATCATCATAGCCTGGTGTGCATGGCTGTGCATCATCAGAGCCAGGTGTGCACGGCTGTGCATCATCAAAGCCTGGTCATCAGAGCCTGGTACAGGAATGGGGCTGTGTGAGGATTTGGAGTGCTCGGGAGAACACTCCAAGAAAACAAGAGTCTTGTGACCTCGGTTTCCTCAAAACATGGAATCGTTCTTGGTCTTTGTTTTCGTGCTCCTCCTAGGTGTAGTGGATAGAAGTGAGTCTACTTTGCATTATTCATTTTTGCTTGCTGGTGTTGTTCAAGTAAATGTTTAAATCATCCTGTATACGCCTCTATGGAAAAACATGTTTTCTGCCACGTGTGGCTTACCTTTGTGATTGTGTACAGCTCGAACTCATGAGACCTTTACTCGTGTAACCTTAGAGAACAAACTGTCTGAGGCTCTGAGTAAAGCCAGCTATTGCATAAGAAGACTTTGGTCTGCCTCATTTACTGGCTCCATTTTCCCAGGTCCCACGGCCTCCGGAGCAGTGACAGTGGTCAACAGAACAGAGACCCTGATCTCAAACAAGTGAAGGTGAGGACCAACACCCATGGCCTCAAGCATCCATGACAAACGCACGCCTACATATCAACGTGTATAGACACACACACAAATACGCAAACACACATGACTGTGAAGAGACAAAGTGGGAAGGGCTGCCTGAGGATGGAACCACGGCAGTGGCTTTGTGTGGTCCTGGGACAGAGCAGGCTGAGTGCCAGCGAGCGCCAGCTCCCAGGGGCCGAACCACAAGTCCCTCAGCCCTAGTGGGAGGGGAGGGCCAGGACTCATCCCTTCCATGGCATCACACAGTTCCACTTCCCTAGTCTATACCTGTGCGGCAATTGTTTTCCCATCACTAAGGAGATTACTATGCAGATTGAGGCAAGGATGGAACCCACACGGAGGCCACTGGTAACTGCATTGGTCGTTCGTTCAGTTTCTAAACAGGAGGAAGCAACAAGTGGACTTTGTGGGGTGAGGACAGATGAGAAGATAGCACGAGTAGAAATGAGTAGATGGTAGAAGACAGCACGAGTAGAAACTGAGGACATGAGAATGGGCAAAGCAACAGAATGTTCTGGAATAAATGGAATCTGACTATTTTAAGGGCATGTCACTAACAACAAGGAAAACTCAAAATGTTTACCAAGATGTGAGAGTCATCCCGGGAGGACAGGCTGTCTAGCTAGTGGACAAAGCAGCTACAGGAGCCATACTTGGACCTCAGCCTCTATAAGTAGACAACTTCAGCACTTGGTCAGAAAGTACCAAGGCATGGCAAGTGGATGCAGCCCAGAAAGAGCAACAGAGGAGAGAGCACAGGACAGCAGAGGAGGGAAGCCCAGCGGTCACTGAGGAAGAAAAGAACTGAAAGCAGCACGGCGCTTTTAGAGCTGGGGTTCTGCGGACATCACAGCACCAGCAGGAACAATGAAGGCCCCCGCTCAGCTTGTGCGGACTAACACACGGCCGGATGCTCGTGCATCGTCCGGAGCACCTGTAACCGCCACGGCTCCTTGACTCCTAGTGAAGGAGGCTTAAACAGTTCAAAAGACTGACGAGATAGCATTTTCTCCAACATTCTCTAAATACCAGACAGCTGCTGTGGAAAAATTATATACAAATAGGATATGCTGGTGCCTCTTTAGGCTAATTTCTCTTGCTAAACCAATGATTGCAAATATTTTTTTAGTAGAAAAGAACCATTGTTTCTTGTATCGTTTTCAATATGCACAATGACAAAAAACATTTTTTCTCGGTTGCAAGTCTGGCTGTCCTGGAACTCTGGCTCACCCTGCAGACCAGGCTGGCCTCCAACTCAGAGATCTGCCTGCCTCTGCCCCTCCACCCCCGAGTGCTGGGATTAAAGGCATGCGCCAGCACAGTAATTTTAAATAAAACAAAAAAGGGCAATTCACAGCTATTCACTGTGGTGCAAAGGGACTCAAATGAAAAAATCAGTGATCTTGGAGCTGGAGAAGTGGCTCGGCTGTTAGCAGCACTTCTTGCTTTTGAAGAGGCCTCAAGACCAGACCGGTTCCCAGCACCCACATGAGGCCGCTCACAACCAACTGTAACTCTAGCTCCTGGGGATCCAGTGGCCTCTTCTGATGTCTGCAGGCACCTACACACATTCACACACACGTACACATAAATAAAAATAAAATTATTTTTCAAGAAATCAGTGATCTTTGTAGTTCTAGATGAAAAACTGGCTATTCAAGACTTAAGACACTATTTTAAAGGCAATTTTAACTTTACAAACTTGTCAGATTTAATGCACACCAGTGAACCTAACTCTCCCGGGAGAGGACCTAATCCACGTCTCTGGCCACACAGGTCATGATGTCAGGTGTAGCTGTGGAATCAACAAAAGAGCACAGAAGATGAACGTGTTCGCCAGCCTTACTGAAGAGCAGAATGCACCCTTGTAGAGCCGGGGCTGAAAAATGTGTCTGGAGACATGGGGCCGGAAGGGAGGAGGCAGATAGCCCCCGTAGCTGGACGCCTGCAGCTCGGAGGAAATGCGGATTCCAGGTCAAATGTACCTGTTTTTGTTAAGTGTTTCATTCAGCACAAGCTCTTCGTAGCGCTGTCGGGCAAAGTTGCCTCCAAAGCCCAGAAAGGTGGTGACATAGACCCTGTACACGTGCTCTGTGTGCTGCACGTCACAGCCCAGGTTGAACTCGGCCAGCAGAATCTTGGCAGCTTCTTCCTATAATGCAATATCGAGAGAGAAAAAGTTTCGGCTCCTTTCTAGAAAGCAGTGGTGCTGTGAACACACAAGGCTCTGTATCTGTGAGAACTCTTCTTCAATATGGCCAGGAGCACCCTCTCATTTCCCAAGAGCTTTAACTGCAGATAGAGGACCCGCCCTGAATGTGGGTGGTATAGTTCCACAGGCGGGGGTCTTGGACTGAACGAAAACTAGAGAAAGCCGGCCAGGCACCCAATTCTTCTCTCTGCTTCTCCACCACAGGTATGCAAGGTGACC
The DNA here is from genome assembly GCA_026225945.1 of Cricetomys ansorgei. Lineage (NCBI taxonomy): Eukaryota > Metazoa > Chordata > Mammalia > Rodentia > Nesomyidae > Cricetomys > Cricetomys ansorgei. Next base: position 16,212,464 of record JAMJFZ010001258.1, read on the forward strand.
GGCTGCCTCACACTCCCGCCACGCCTTCCCCTCCAGGACGGACTGCGTCCCCTCAAAATGCAAGCCCGAATAACCCTTCCTCTTAAGTTGTTTTTTGTCAGGCATTTTGCAACAGCAGTGAAACGAGCTGCTAACACAGGAGAGGTGGGTTTAATTATAGTTTATGCCATTTTCCTGGTATGGACCTCTGTGTTTTCCAATTCTCTATGACAGAAACGGACTATTTTCATAATTACAAAAAATCAGTTTTATTTTCAAAATAAGGGGATTTTTGCTGTTTGGGTGTGTTTGTTTGCTTGTTTCAGACAGGGTCTCACTGTGTGGCCATGGCTGACCTGATACTTACTATGTAGACCAGGCTGGCCTCAAACTCACAGAAATTCACCTGTCTTCTGCCTTCCAAGTACTGGGATTAAAGGCGTGAGCTACCACATCCAGACTTGTTTTGGTTTTTAACTTTAAATGCAGAGGGTAAATTAATTATGTCCCTGAGCTCATGATTCAACACCAGAGCAAAGCCCTGCTTTTGTTCTAAGTATTCCTGCTCACCCTCATATCCAGTCCCAGCCCTACCCTGCCATCAGTGACCACCCAGTGTACGTCATGTGTAATCCTTTTAGTGTGGATTATTGCAAAATGGAAATAACTATTTGGACTGTGGCATTTTAAATTTGTGAACCTATTTCTACCCCTAGCAACTCAACTCCTAGATTAATACCCAAGAGACCTAAAAACTTATTCATACACAAAAGCATGTATGAATATTCACAGCACTACTATCCGTAGGAGCCGACATGTGGCGGCCACTCAGATCCGAATCCACTGACGAATGAATGGAGTGAAGCAGCGATTCCATGACGGTCACTCAGCCACCAAAACCAGTGATGGACTGGTACGTCTGACAATGCTGATTGGCAAACATTTTTCTAAGACTCAGACATAAGAGGCCATACTTTGTGACTTCGTTATATGAAAGATCCAGAACAGGCAGATCCCCAGGAGAGAGACGGCAACAGGGAGATGGGGTAAGGGAGGGAACTGCTAGGGACTATGGTGTTTCCTCCTGGCAGGGTTGGAAACGCTCTGGAATTCCAAGTGATGACTGCACACCCTTTGCTCTTTGACAAGCACGCTGTCCATCACTGGCTCACTACACAGCTGTGTCTGCATCTAACGCGGTGCTTGCAAGCACCTCCACTGCTGCTTTCTAAGTCTGTACACACAAGTCATGTAAGACCTGACACCCCAGGGCCACGTGTCCACCCATTCCTTAATGTCAGAACCATATGTTCATCTTACCTACTGAATAAATACTAACAATGTCAACTAAAAAGTCTCATAATCACAGTAATCCCCCAACCTCCATCCCTAGCATGGATGTAAAATTCACATTTCCAACAGTCCTACCCATGGAAATTCAGACATATATGTTCCTTAGGTGTGTCACACTCAATGAGCACAAATGTGAATTCAGTTGAACACACGAAGTCTTGGGACTTCAAAGCTAGAAGACCAAAGAGATGCTCTGACCCAGCCTCGGGGCCACACTGTGCACTCTGCTCCCCCGCCTTCCCCTTCCCCTTCCCCCTTCCCCTGCAGTCTCTGTCCATGGGCTCTTCATCCTCCTAGTCACCCAGTCTGTCCTGTCCAGGATTCCTGCAGACCCCTCCCTGCCCTCACACCACCACACCCACCCACCTAGTATGCGTTGTATTTTTGCTCCAAATATTCCTTGGACATCCCCTTCCATCCAATCCCATTCCCAGCGTCTACTTTAACACTGCCACTTCTCACTCAAGGCTCCCTGACCTGCATTTCTCTTTCCTACTCACACTAAAACTATTCTCCTAAAACACAGACCAGCACACAGCAAATGTGGCCACAGAACTTATAGTTGGGAAGGACATTCAGGTTTGTCTATCTATGGAACTGAGGCTCACAAGATTGCCTTGCTTGAAACTCTAGCTGGGTCCTTACAAGTGACAGAAATACCACCCCCCCCTTACAACAACACTCCAGATTCTACACAGTCCAATTCCATCTTCTCTCCCCAGAACCCCCCTTGAAAATCCACACTGGATCAGGCTGCTAACCACTCCTTGGACACTGAAGACTCTGCTGCTTTCTCTGTGCCTTTGAGCACATTGCTACAGCAGGGAGACGGCCTTTGCTCATAGTTAACTCTGACCCTATGCCCAGATAAACAGTTCACCTTCCATGAAGCCAGCATGGTTCCTGCTCAAGCCTTCACAAAGGGACCCGACCCTGCCCGTCCCTATCTCCTCACAGCTGTTATAACAAGAGGCTCTGAACCAGAAGCAATGCTAAACATCATATTATACCCAGCCACACACAATTATTCAGCCCCAAATAACACAAACACCAAGGGCGAGAAACCATCATTTAGATCAAATTACAAGGCTGCCGTGATCTGCCTGACCCAGGCGACTCCACTGACTTCTGGAGGCAGCGTAACTCACATGTCCTAGTTCTTGTGCATTCTACATGCTTAAAAGGGATGCTTCTCTTTTCTCTCTATGATGACTCTTCTCCCTAAAAGTATATTCCTGGATGGAGGCGTAACTCATTGGTACAGCACTTGCCTAGCATAGGCAGGACCCTGGGATTAATCCACAGTGCCACTAAATAAATAAATAGACAAATAAATAATAAAAAGTTAGCATCAAAATATATTCTTTAGGGGCCAGGGACCAGTCAGTAAAGTACTTACCACACACAGAATGATGGCTTAAGTCTGATCCCCAGCATCCACATGAAAAAGCTGCACGTATAATGTCAACCTTAGGTCTCCACAGGCATCCACACACACACACACACACACACACACACACACACACACACACAACAGAAGGCTGGGTGTGGCAGCACATGCCTATGGTCCCACTGTTGGGGAAAGAGAAGACAGAAGGCAGAAGGACCCCTGGGGATTGCTGACTTGCCAGCCAAACAGTCAAGTTCCAAGTTCAGTGAGAGACCCCCGTCTCAGAGAAAGGTGGTGTACAATCAAGACACCAGATGTTATCTCTAGCCTCCACATACATACACACATGTGTACACCCACACATAGGAACACATAGGTAAACAGTCTCCGCTGAAGGAAAGGAACAGCAGGGAAAGGGCATGTGTGAATGGGCTCCAGGACTGACCTATGGTTAGTCGTCAGGTGACCCCAAAAGTTACACAGTGTTAATTATAACCGCTAAAATGTATCAAGCGCTCATCATAAGCTGGGCCACTTGGGAAGTACTTCACACACTGAAGGTCTTACAACTTCACAAGATAGAAGGCTCAGGGAGGTAACCTACTCAAGATAATGCAAGCTAGTGCCAGGGTGATGGCAGGACAGGACTTTAATGAAGCAAAGGAAGGCAGATCTCTGTGAGTTCAATAAGTGAACATAGTAAGACCCTATCTCAAAAAAAAAAAAAAAAAAAGATAACCCAAGCTAACAACTATCTGATCAAAAATAGCAGGATGGCAGCCCCAGGTTGGCACAGGTCCAAACACAGTGGTCTTCCTTCATAAGCACTGGCATTTCTAACTGAACTTCCAAAAATACCTGTTTGGGAGGAAGGACGGAGGTTGAGGTAGGGACTTCATAGGCAATCTGGAGAGAGGCTCCTCCCATGTCCAGTATCCCCACCGTCCTCCTGCGTCCTGCTGTGGGGTCCAGGGAGGAGTCAGCATCCGACTCTGAAACCAAGATACAGGAGCAGCATTCAAATAATTAAAAACAAAACCAACTCCAAAAGGAAAGACACCCTCCACCCCTACCCCACCCCCACAACCCCATCTCCACTGCCAAAAAAAAAAAAAGGCCATAAGATGGCTTATCCAGTAAAAGCTCTGACTTTTAACCTGAAAACAACTAAAATAAATGAATCTAAAATACTAATTCTATACAATCTAATTATACATAGTCTAATAGACTAGCAATCTAATATAATATACACTACTGAGTACATATTATACAGAGAATGATTCTTTCAAATGACTTAAATATTTCAACTATGTATCCACAGGGATGGGAGAGATCCAACTCTGGCAAGTTGTCCTCTGCACATGCGCCATGGCATGCGCACACCGCCCACAGACACAAACAATAAATGATGTTTAAAAACAACAGTAACAAAGGCGGATTTAAAAAACAGATGTGTTCTGTGGAAAGAGAGCAAACGAACCAGACGATTAGCAAACACTCTAAATGTTGAGACTGGGTGACCGGTTCATGCACGTGTATTTTATGACTCATTCAACTTTTATAGATGCCGAAAGCCTTCCATAAAGACAGACGACACGGAAAGCCTCAGAGCGAGCACTCGCACGCCAGCAGAGTAGAGAGAAGCTTCAGCTTTTGAAAATATCACAAGGCAGAACTTACCGTCTTCGTGGTCAAATCTTCCCAGAACAAAGTTGATTCCAATCCACGCATAAACCCCTAAGGAAGAAATGCAAAGAGCCTCTCTGTAATTCTCCACTGCTGGGATGCTCATACCCTCCCCAGGGCTGTCCTTTTCCTTTTTGGGGGGAATATAAAAATAAAAAGACCCATAATACTCTACTCCATAATCTTGGTGCAGGGACCTTAAATCATTTTGCTTTCTCTCTTCCCTTCCTCTCTCTCCATCTGGCACACTGCTCCCCACCCTCCTCCCTAATGGTGCTCATGCATGCTAGCTACCCACACCCCCAACCAACTACAACTTCTATCATGTGATTTTCTTCCCTTCTACAATTATTTGTAACTTCTGATAAATGTACAAGAATAGTATCTAATTGTGAAAAACACCTCTCCCCCAAAATGTTTAAATCTGCATTAAGGGCCAGGCATAGTGACACACGCCTTTAACCCCAGCACTCGGGAGGCAGAAGCAGGTGGGTTTCTATGAGTTTAAGGCTAGCCTGATCTACACAGCTTGTTCCAGGCCAACCAGGGCTATATAGTGAGACTCTGCTGAGAGAGAGATGGGAGGGGATCTGGGGTGCAGCTTAGGGGGAGGGCACCCGCTTCTCATGAACAAGGCTGGGTGTGGTCCTGGCACTGGAGGAGAAGAGTGAGTCTTGCAGTTGTGGCTTCTGAGAAAGGGGAGGGATGCACCAACCCAGTCCCACAGGGTGCAAATGTTATCTCTGGGTGGGATACACAGCAGTTATGTAAGAACTCTGAAAGTGAAGCAAACACTGGACACACAAAGAGACAAGAACTTAAAATGTCCCCAAACTAGCACTGAGTCTCTCTCTCTCTCTTTTTTCCTTTAGTTATTTCTTGGTTTCAATTAGAAAGTAGTTTAAAATAAAGTGTGAACCAGATGTGGACAGAGAATTTTCAGGCTGCTTTCTAGCTCAAAAAGCAGGAAAATAGACTCAAAGGTTCAGAGGCAGTAGGGGGATGTTCCCCGGCTTTGCTGTTGCTGACTTGTCTGGTTGTTGGCGGCAGCAGTGGTGCTGTTGGTGGTGGTGGTAGTGTGTGTGTGTGTCTGTGTGTGTGTGTGTCTCTGCGTGTGTGTGTCTATGTGTGTGTCTGTCTGTCTGTGTGTGTGTGTGTCTCTGCGTGTGTGTCTGTGTGTGTGTGTCTCTGCGTGTGTGTGTGTGTCTCTGTGTCTCTGTGTGTGTGTGTGTCTGTGTGTGTGTGTGTCTGTGTGTGTCTGTGTGTGTGTGTCTGTGTGTGTGTGTGTGTGTCTGTGTGTGTGTCTGTGTGTGTGTGTGTGTCTGTGTGTGTGTATATGTGTGTGTGTGTGTGTGTATGTGTGTGTGTCTGTGTGTGTCTATCTGTGTGTGTGTGTCTGTGTGTCTGTGTGTGTGTGTCTGGGTCTGTGTTGTCTTCCTCTATTGTGCTCTATATCTTATTTTTTTGAGACATGATCACTCTCTGAACCTAGAGCTCACTGAGTGGCAGGTTTGCAGGTACATGCTGTCGCCCCTGGCTTTTTATGAGTGCCGGGGATCCAAACTCATCCAAGCTCCTCATGCTTATGCTGGGCCGTCTTCCCAGCCCCTTTCATTTAGTTATGGGCAGTCTCACTCTGTAGCCCAGGCTGGCTGCAATTCACCTCATTATGTACCTTCCAATTTGGGGCAATCTTCCTGTCTCAGTCTCCAAGGGCTAGGATTACAGGCATGTGCCCCCACACTGGGCCGGTTGCCTCTGTGTCCTTCTGTTCCTTTCTACCCATATTCCTGCCACAGACAAGGTACATATGGGCAGACACCTAAAGTGCTAAAGGAAATGAATTCTCCTTGATCAGAGGAGCTATAGCCTCAAGCACATGGGGAAAACACATTTCATTTATTTTCTTTCTCCCTCTGCTCCAGCTGCTTGGCTCTGGATGCAGATACAAATCACAGCCCTGGCTTAGCAGAGTGGACAAACTGAAAGCCAATTTTTCTGAACAGAGGACCAAGAACGTGAGCTCCACAGAACCACGAAGTGCTGGGGAATCCACGAGAACACAAACTACAGCTGTGAATGAACTTCCGGCCTTACCTCCAAGGTACACATGCGTGATCTGACCCTAAACCACACACTCACTGCTCTCAGAACTGAACTGTGGGACAGCTCATCGCCCAGTCCCAGACTGGCCACTGGCTGATATACATGGGACAAATGCAAACAGTAATGTCAGAGCTTTGACTAAAAAACTAGTAACTGAAACCAGTGGATAGCTCGTCAGAAAAAGGTGTTTAAAATGAGCGTACTGAATATATATATATACTATGGTACAGGGCAGAATAAAACATTGGTACAGGGCTGGTGAGGGCGCTTAGCAGGTAAAGCCACTTGAAGCCAAGTCTGACGATCTGAGATCAATCCTGGGCTCCATGTAGTGAAAGGGGAGAAATGACTCCTGAAGGCTGACCTTCACACACAGGCCATGGTACACATGCACAATAAATAAGAATAAAATAAAAACAACTCACATAAGGAATGCACAAAGTTGAATACAAAGCTGATGAGAGTAACTGCTTACTTAAAAACAAAACAAAGCAGAACAATGATCTCCTTCTGGCATAAACAGGACCAAGAGTCTCATGATATTCACAGATACAATAAAAAAAATTGGCACACAAAACAGAAAAATGTCACCCCAAAGGGAAGAAGAGTGAAAAGATGCCAACTCTGGGATGATAAAGATATCAAATGGAATGAAAAAGACAGCAAAGTGTCTGTGTGAGCAAGAAACATGAACAGTCTTGCCTCTCGCCTGGACAGAAAAAAATACATATTGGCAAAGAAATAGAACATTAAGAAGAAAATGGAAACTTTAGGATGAAATTTTTAAAAATAAATCTCTTTCCTTTGGTGGACGGCAACTAGAAGACTTATAGAAACACTACCTTCAAAAATGATTTTCTTTAATCATGTGTGTGTGTGCATGTTCGTGTATATGTGTATGTACGTGTGTGTACATGCATGGATGTGGATGTGTGTATGTGCATGTTCATGTATATGCATGTACATGTGTGTGTGTGCGTGTATGTGTGTATGTGCATGGATATGTTTATGTGCATGTACGTGTATATGTGCATGTTCATGTATATGCATGTTCATGTGTGTGTGTGCGTGTATGTGTGTATGTGCATGGATATGTTTATGTACATGTACGTGTGTATGTGCAGGTATGTGTATATGTGCGTGTATGTGTGTATGTGTGTGTACATGTGTATGTGTGTGTATGTGTGTGTGTATGTGTGTATGTGTATGTACGTGTGTATGTGCATGTACATGTGTATGTGTGTGTATGTGTGTATGTGCATGTACAGGTGTATGTGCGTGTACATGTGTATGCGCCTGTATGTGTGTATGTGTGTGTACATGTGTATGCGCATGTACTTGTGTATGTGTGTGTACATGTGTATGCGCAGGTATGTGTGTATGTGTGTGTACATGTGTATGTGTGTGTATGTGTGTATGTGCATGTACGTGTGTATGTGCATGTACATGTGTATGTGCATGTACATGTGTATGTGCATGTATGTGTTCACTGGGTGCCTTCCCCAGTCACCCTCTACCTTATGTTTTGAAGACAGGGTCTCTCACTGGCTCAGCTAGACCAGCTAGTCAGCAAACTCCAGGGGCTCCCTGTCCCTGCTTCCCCAGCCTGGGATGGCACGTGTATGTCACCACACCTGGCTTGTTATGTGAGCAATGAAAGACCTGACTCAGGTCCTCATGCTTTTGTGGCAAGTACTTTACCAACTGAGCCATCTCCCCAGCCCCAAGATCATCTCCTTTCAAGAAATGGGAATAGCTGGGCATGAGGGTACATGTCTGTAATCCCAACAATAGGAAGCAGAGGCAGGAGGATTGCTCCAAGTTTTAAGCCAGCCAGCAAGTTCTTGACCAGCAAGGTCTACACAGTGTGACCTTGTCTCCAACAAAGAAAAGAAGTGGCAGTAACTGTTCATTTGGGCACGTGTGGGCCACGTGAGAACAGCAATGCAGCGCTGTATTAAGGGAAATATCAAAACTGCACAGTGATTGCAATAAAAGGAAAGCCCAAGACAACAGAAACTCGGCCTAATAATTCCTCGAATCAAGATCTCCCCGCACCTTAAAGTAATAATGTTCACATTTAAATTAGGAGAACCACACATAACTCCTAGAACTGTATGCTTCCAAAAGTGCAGCTAGCTACCCACAGATCCAGTAGGATTCATCCTTAAATACTAAGCATGGTGCCCAGCGCTAAGTTAAAACCGGATATAAATGTGTAACTCTGAGAAGCAGCCAGCTGAAACTGATGACCAGTGCAAGATCTGCAAATGGACTGTAGCTGAACGAAGACAGCTCTTGACAGGAAAATGGGAATTGGATGCACACAGTAATCCCAAACACCTGCTAAGGAAGCTGAACCTGGAGTGCCTCAGAGGCAACCCAGCTCTACCCGCCAGGCCCAATACCTTCCTGCTTCCCAGAGATCACTTCGGCCTGAGACTGTGAAAAGAGGAAGTCAAACTCCAACGGTAAATCCTTCACTAAATCAGCCAAGATAGCCAACTGCTGCCTGCGAAGAAGAACACAAAATCCCAAAGTTAATCATTAAGCATCATTTCATCTGGCACCAGACAGGCTGTGGCGGAAGGAGTGCATGAGCCCAGGGGCTGAGGGCTAGCCTGGGGAACACAGTGAGCCCTCATCTCTTAAAGAAAACAAACAAAAACCTCTTCCCCACAAACCGCCCTTCCTCTTACTCCTCTCAGGACGCCTCTCCATCCGCCCCATCCACTGGTCTAGCTCTGCTCTGTTTCGATCCTATTTTGACTTCAGACGTTCAGGCTGGTCCCAGGAAGAGCCTCCCACACAAAGGCAGCACCCCTCCGATCATGCTGTAACTCAAGAGTGTTCCGTGAGGAGCACGTGCCTTTATGCCTCCAGGAGCGTAGGGCTGCATCACAGGAAATTACAGCACAGATTCGCAGGCTATGAAATGCTGGCAACCACATCATTCCTAATAATATGAGAGGAAGATGTCCATCACAGGACACAAACTCACCCTCAGATCTTACACGGTACAGACAACACCTCACGTGACCACGCAAACTCTACTGTGAGTTCCAGAAGCTTCTATATCGTTTATATAAGCTAGCAATTAACTTTTTAATCTCCTATTCCACGTTTCAAGGGTTGACTTTTTTTTTTCTTTATAAAAATCTTATCGTTTGAAAAACCCAGACGAGGTTCAAAACTCAAAGTTCATAAGAAGCTCCACTTCAAGGATGACGTTTAAAACTTACTATCTATGCGGGTATTTTTCTCCTGAGGTTTTAAATGTTTTACTAGGATTGTTAGACAAAGTAAAATCAAATAAACAAAGCAAAGGATAATAATATGAATTCAAGGAAAATGTTAGTTAAAAATGAGACCAGTTGTCACCTTAGATTTGTACTGCGCCTGTGCGTGCATGTGAAAGTGTGTGTGCGCATGTGCATGCAGTGCATATGTGGAGGCCAGGAGCGGTGCTACCTGTCTTCCTCAACTAGTGTCTACCTTTTTTAAAACTCAGATTTATTCATTTTGTATGTTTTGCCTACATGTATGTATGCATGTATGTAAGCATGTACAGACACATGTGGTACCCATGGAGGTCAGAAGAAGACATCGGATCCCCTGAGGGACTGAAATTAACAGATGTCTGTGAACCACCGTGTGGGTGCTGGGAATTGAACCCGGGTCTTCTACAACAGCAACAAGTGCTCTTAACCACTGAGCCATCTCTCTGGCCCTCTATCTTAATGTTTTCTAGACAGAGTTTCTCCAGTGAACCTGGAACTTTCGGGTTTGGTGAGGCTGGTTGGCCAGCAAACTCCAAGGACCCTCCTGCCTCTGCCGCCCAGCGCTGAGAGCAGAGCACGCCCACTACACCTGGCTGGGGAATCTGAACTCAGGTCCTCAAACCTGTGAAGCAAGTACTTTACCAGCTGGGCCCCTCCCCAGCCCAGCGTGGATTTTTAAAGTTATTTAATACAGGAATGTTCCACTGAGTCAGGTAACATTGCTAACCCTAAAAGTACAGAATTAGACTCGAGGAGCTAACTTTCCAATACAATGTCATGTACAGTGTTGTAAATTGTTAACTGTTGCACACACTGAAGCCTTGCAGAGTGTTTACGGGGGTGACGGAGGGGCTATCTATCTCTGCAGATTGGACAGGCTTCTGAGTGACCTCCCACAGGGGAGGGCTTGCTGAGTCTGGTGAAGACAGGGAGGACGGGCACCAGCCTTCATGGCTGTTTACAATGTGAATTACCTGTATTGCCTTGCTAAAGGTTAAATGTGGTTAACCGTTAATTCAGTCAGTATACTTTGAAATTTGTTTTGTTTTAGATTTATTTTATTCCATGTATATAAGTGTTTTGCCTGCATTTATGTATGTGTTACTACACGTTTGCCGGGTGCCTATGGAGGTCAGAAGAAGGCATCAGATCCCCTGAAACTGGAGTGATAGTTGTGACGATCATGTGGGGGCTGGGAACTGAACCTGGGTACTCTCCGAGAACAAGCACTCTTGACTGTTCGGCCATCACTACAACCCTAAGCTACTATACTTAAAAAAAAAATGTACTCCAAGTAATAAAGAAAAGACAATCATCATATTATTTATTATCATAACTGGAGAGAAATAAGAAGTTAACACACGTGTTTAATCCCAGGTGGGAGGCGGAGGCAGGCAGATCTCTGTGAGTTTGAGGTGAGCCTGGCTACAGAGCGAGTTCCAGGACAGCCAGGGCTGCAGAGAACCCATCTCACGTCTATATAATGAAATTAGTACCACCCTGGTGTTAAAAGGAATGAGGCTGGTTTGTATTTCTACATGATAGCATGCAAAGATTTTCAACATACTTTGCTGAGTTGAGTTGGAGATGGCCCAGAACTTGAGAGTGCTTGCTGTTCTTGCAGAGGACCTGGGTTTGGTTCCCAGCACCCACGGGAGAGTCACAACCCGCTGAGACTCCAGCTTCTTCTGGTCTGTCAGGAACTTGCACTCGTGTGCCCATACCACACAGACACACTTAGTTAAAAATAAATAAAAACAAGCTCTCAAAGTTTTCAAAAGAAAAAAACAAAAAAACAAAACCCTCCTCATACTGCACAGGCATCAAACTCGTATTTTCAACATTGTTTCTTTACTTTAAACTTAGTGGCAAAACCTTGAAGCCTCCTCGACAGAGGGTGGGTTAGAGAGAAGACGCACTGCACTGTCCTCTCTCCTCCAACACGGCCATATTTGAAAGCTCCTACAGTTACAACAAATAATCTCGCCAACATGACCTCCCAAACACAAACTGAACAAAGTAACACCAATGGACATGCCAAAGCAGACAGGGAAAGCCCACGAGGCCTCAACCTACACAAAGACAGCTGGGAGCAGGAGAGGTGGTCTTCCCCAGGAAGGAGTACACCAACTAGCTGTCTAGTGTGAGCGGTCAGCCCTGAAGACATTCATACACGTAACATTATACACACCGAGCAGGTTATTTTTAGGAAGAGATAGGTATAGGTGTATAGGTATAGGTATAGGTAGGTATAGGTGTAGGTACAGGTACAGGAACAGGTATAGATGCATGCAATCACAATTAATGAGAAGAGAGGCCATGAATTTGAAGGAGAGTGGGGAGGGATTTATGGAAGGGTTTGGAGGAAGGAAAGGGAAGGGAGAAATGTTATATTATAATCTCAAAATTTGTAGTAGATTGTTACTATAACAGATTTCTAACTTGTAGCAAACTCCTACTGTGCCTTTTTACCCTCTAGCTCAGGAAAGAAAAAGGAAAAAAATCTTCACTGCCCTTTTTGGCTGTCTTTGGCTTAGAGAGAACTGAACTAAACTAGCATCTATCAAACCAACCACCAACGCCAACTACCAACTGCCCCTGCTCTCCTTTACATTCTAAACAAAGTTCCCAGAAGCCCAAGTGGCAGAAAGCTACATATGACAAAAAAGTCTTTAAAGCGTCTCTGCTACAAAAATTAAATAAAATATGATCCCATAAATACCTTGGTATATTTTAAGGGTATTTCCATTAAAAAATAAAAGGGAAGTAGGAAAATTCTGTTTGCTTGTTGGCAGAGAAATAAACTAAATGCAAATAAATTCAAATGCAGTCCCGTGACCCTTGAGCACCACTCACAAACACTAACGAAACAGCTCGGCATTAATCGCACAAGGCAGGTTCCTGCAGTAATAGGCAGACTTACACTGGCGACTGATGGGCCTTAGAAGCAGCCATGAGTTCATTTAGCCCACAAATGCCTCACTGAGCTGCGATCGGAAAAAAAGTAAAAGAGAAGGTACAAAGACTGAAAAGTGTTCAACGCAGTAAAGACTAGTACTCAGAGCTTCCACACTGACAGTTACCACAGGGAAATGGGGGGGGGGGGGATCCACGCTCTGAGTTTTGTTTCCATGGGAACCTATATGAAAGGATGACAGGGCAATGCTGGGCAATGCCAGGAGATAACTGTCTACTTTGCTCCAGACACACAAGTGTTGGACAAACCACCAACCAGGTTCCTCTGCCCAGCCCCGCTGGGTGACTCTGCCACTCTGACCTTTACTCTGGGTTGCTGCCATCATGTCCCGTCCCACCCCCCCACCCCGTGGTAAGGCCTCCCCCCTCTCTCCTCCCCCCACCCCATGGTGAGGCCTCCACAGCCTTTGTGATCTGGCACACTCACCTTATACCATCTATTCTCTTCTGAGGGTTTCAAAAATTAATAAACAAAGTGTACATAACTTAATATAAAAAAAACCAAAAATTCTGGAGATGGATAGATGGCTCAGTGGTTAAGAGTACTTGTTGCTCTTGCAGAGGACCTGGGTTCAATTCCCAGCACCCACACGGTGGCTCACAACTATCTCTAACTCCAGTCCCAAGGATCAGACGCCCTCTTCTGAACTCCTTGGGCACTGGGCACACATGTGGTACACAAACAAAACACCCCCGCTCTGGGAGTGGAGGAAGCAGCTCAGTTGGTAGAGTGCTTGCCTGGTATGCACAAAGTCCTGGGTTTGGTCTAGTACCACACTGAAAACAGCCAGGCATGATGGAGCAAGCCCGGCATGATCTCAGCACGTGCAGAGAGGAGGCAGAGAGATCTCAAATCCGAGGCTGTCCTCAGCTACATACTCAGAGACCAGCGGCACCACATAAAGCTCTGTCCTGGCTGGATGTAGTGCCCCCCTTTAACCGCAGCACCTGAGTAGCAGAGGCAAGTGGATCTCTGTGAATCTGAGGCTACACAGTGAGATCCTGACTAAAAATAAGTAAGCAAATAAATAATGTGAATTATAGGATGATTACAACGTCATAGCGATTACATATACATGCAAATAAATCATGTGAATTATAGGATGGTTATAACTTCACGGCGAATAAAATACAAAGACATACAAAGGAAAAGCACCAATACAAAACCAAAGGGCTGGGAGGAGCGTGGACAGTTTGGTTTGTCTTGGGGCACGGTTAGGACGTACTTTAAGGCTACAGCTTTAGTGTTTAAAGCGTGGCTTATAAAATCAAAATGAAATTTTGTGAACCGAGAACTAGAAGACCCTGCACAATAGCAAATGACTATGCAAATAATCAGCCTCACCAGTAAACCAGGCAGCAAACCACTCACTGAGTCCACAGAGGCAAGAAGTTCACCGAGCACAGCACTGCCTGCACACCCAGCGTCAAGCCCTACGTCGCAGCACGAGGGTTTCATTATTGTAGCTTTCCTTTTGCAACTGTGACTAACCCCCTCCCCGGCTTTATTACACGCCCTGCAAACAACCCCAAACTTATCACCACTCCCCACCACTCCCCAGGCACCTCACAGACACTAGACAGAAGACCTTAGAGGCCCTGGGCAGCAGGGCACAGGGCCCGGTGAAGTGGATCTGTTGGTCACAGCCCACCAGCAGTCCATGGACCCCACTCCACAGCACCCTGGGGAGCCACTCCTCCAAGGCTCCACTCCTCTGGAGACTTGGTTACCTTCTTTGTCCACCTCAGTCTGTTGGCGATTCTGTGCATGTGTGTGTCCACTGCTGTGCCCGATGAGGTCCCCCAGGCCACAGCCACAGGCAAGTTTACCATCTTGGGCCCAACGCTGGCAAGGCTACCAGCTCTGCCACGGAGGCAGGGAGGTCCCCTTCTGAGCATTGCTGCAGGATGGTGGCTGTCTGCTTGATGAACTTTACATCGTTCCTCCAGAAGCCCACAGGGTAGATGAGCCTGCCTAGCACGTCATCTGTCTGCAGGATACTTCCCACAGTGAAGCCCAGGCCCACAGGCGCTGCATGGCACCTGCCGTCACCTGGTCTTTGGTCTGGCTAGAGAACATCGGCAACAGGAGCACTAGGTATCCCTGCACCGTGGGGGTGGGGTGAGGGCGTGGTGCAGGACACACTGGCATCGCAGCAGTGCTCAGAGCCTGGCTGGTCCACAGGTGCATCCTTCTTGCTTGTCACAATGTGGATGTTGGCCAGTCGCTGCAGCCTGCTCCAGGGTTCCCAAAGCAGCACACTGAGGGCTCGGCATCCTCACGGTTCTCACCATTAGAAACCTCTAGGCCACGTGTAGTTTCTGTGTCTTCTGTGGATGTTTCATGGCCTGTGGCTTTTTCTTCTTTATGAAGCATCCTCTTGAGATGCGAGCTCCTCCCCACACCCTTCATACGGGATCTTAGCCTCGCCGGCTCTGACTGCGAGTCACCATCCACATCCCTGCGTTCATGCCTGGGGCTGTAAACTTCATTACTGTAGTTCTAAGAACCACCAAGTGAGAAAATCTGAATGTGTGGAAAAGCAAACTGCTATTTACCAAGGAAAAATATTTCCTCTAATAAGAAATGCTCGGTGTTTACGAGAGCATGATCATTCCTGCAGGCTTCATTCCAACCTCAAAGTTGGCACCGAGCTCATTAATATGCCACCAAAAGCACAGGCAACGAAGCCAAAGTCAACAAGTGGGAGTACACCAAACCAAAAAGCTTCTGGAAACAACCAACAAAATAAAAAGGCAAGCTACAGGGCGGGAGAAATATTTACAGACTGTGGATCTGACAAGGGGCTAATCCTCAACACACAGGAGGAACTTCTACAAGTTAATACAAAGAAACCTACAACCTGGCTTTAAAATGGGCTATGGACTTGATCAGATATTTCTTTAAAGACAAACGAATGGCTAACTGGTATATGAAAAATTCTTAAAGTCCTCATGGGGGAAATGCAAATCAACACTGCAGTGAAAGACTACGTTATACCTGTTGGGGTGGCCATTACCAGAAAAATAAAAGACAAGTATTTGAAGAGATGTAGAAAAACAAGAACCCTGGACAGTGGGAGTAGGAATCCTACTGTCTAGGAAGGACTCTAGACAAAACGGTACGGCGGCGATGGAGAACAACATCCAGGTCCTTCCAGAACGTGTGTATGGAGGGCCAGTGAGAAGGCTCTGCAGGCAAAGGCACTTGCTGCCAACCCTGACAATCGAAGTTCAATCTCTGGAGCCTACATGTTGGAAGGAGAGAATCTGGCCTCCATGTAAACCAAGCCATACAACACACACACACACACACACACACACACACACACACATACACACACACAACACACACACACACACACACACACACACACACACCACACACACACACACACACACACACACACACAACACACACACACACACACACACACACACACACACACACACACACACACACACACACACATACACACACCACACACACACACACACACACACCACACACACACACATATACACACTCACACAACACACACACACATACACACACACACATACACACACACACATACACACACACACACAACACACACACACACACACACACACACGGTTACAAAGAAACTTTAAAGTATGTATGGATGGCTGGAGAGTTGGCTCAGTGGTTAAGAACACTAGCAGCTCTTTCAAAGAACCCTAGGTTTGGCTCTCAGCATCCATATGGCGGCTCACAACCATCTGTGCCTCCAGTTGCAGGGGACCCAGCACCTTCTAGCCTCTGTGGACACTGCACATGTGGTGCACAGACATAATGGAGGCCAACAGTCATGCACATATAATAAAAATAAACCTTTTTTTAAAAATGTATATAGGTAGCTTGTAAAAGGTTTTTCTTTTCAAAGATATGTATCTGTGTTCTGCCATTTGGGTCTGGGCTCTTAAGGGCTACAGCTATTTCTAAACGCAGTATCTAAGCTTTGAAGCCTTTGTAACTGTTACGTTTTCACTCATAACTGGACTCCTAACAGAATTCTACCCCCTCTGGTTCCTCTTCTGGCAGTTTCTGAGAAAAATCTAACTTGTAACCTTTTAAACCTCTTCTCGGTTCAAAGGGTGGGGAAGGGAAGGGAAGGGAAGGGAAGGAAAGGGAAGGGAAGGGAAGGGAAGGGAAGGGAAGGAAAGGGAAGGGAAGGGAAGGGAAGGGAGGGAAGGGAAGGGACGGGAGGGGGGGAGGGGAGGGGAGGGGAGGGGAGGGGGGGAGGGGAGGGAGGGGAGGGAGGGAGGGGAGGGGAGGGGAGGGGAGGGGAGGGAAGGGGAGGGAAGGGAAGGGAAGGGAAGGGAAGGGAAGGGAAGGGAAGGGAAGGGAACTTTTTACAGCCCTTTCTGGCTGTCTTAATCTTAAGCCTGGGGAACTGAACCAACTCTAAGCTCTTCTACACGAATGATGGTTTTCCTCCAGTTATCTCAGTAATTTCTGCCTGCTTTCCTATCATCAGCTTCTGGAGTTCAATTTTCCCTAACACCAACTAACTCTGGTGCTCCTCTTCCCGTCTCCACCCCAACTGTGTTTCCAAAGGATAGACACACTCTCTCTTATAGACCTCCCTCCAAGCTGTTCCCAGAAATCCAAGCAACATGTAATCATAAGGAAGGCTGTACAGCACAAAAAGCCTCCTGGCAAAGTGTCTCACTACAGCAGCTAGGGGCAATGTCTCAGTGGTAGAGCAACTAATGGCCTAGCTAGGCTCTGCGTTCAACCACAGCACCTTTCTTTGTTTAAAAGGAAGGAAGGAAGAGAGGGAGGGAGGGAGAGAAGGAAGGAGAAAGGAAGGAAGGAAGGAAGGAAGGGAGGGAGGGAGGGAGGGAGGGAGGGAGGGAGGGAGGGAGGGAAGGAAGGAAAAAGGAAGGAAGGAAGATGGAGGAAGGAGGGAAGGAAGATGGAGGGAGAGAGGGAGGGAAGGAAGGAAGGAGGGAAGGGAGGGAGGGAAGGAAGGAAGGAGGGA
Source organism: Cricetomys ansorgei (assembly GCA_026225945.1). Classification (NCBI taxonomy): domain Eukaryota; kingdom Metazoa; phylum Chordata; class Mammalia; order Rodentia; family Nesomyidae; genus Cricetomys; species Cricetomys ansorgei. The sequence goes on from JAMJFZ010001258.1 coordinate 16,230,244, forward strand.
AGGGAGGGAGGGAGGGAGGGAATCTATCTTTGGGATGATTACCAAAAGAATTGAAATTGGGACTTGAAAACAGATTAACACTTGCATATTTACTGCAGCATTATTTATAACAGCCCATATGAAAAAATGGCCTAAAAGACCAGGCAAATGAAGGGCTTAAAAAAGTATACACATAAAGCAAGAGACTACCAGCCAAAGTGAATGAAACTGGAGAACACTATGCTAAGGAAAGTAAACGAACATAAAGCTTCAATTAAGCAGGACAAACAAGCTATAGAGGCCTGCCGTACAGCATTGTACATAGCCAACAGTATGTACTGTGTACGTAAAAATTCATTAAAGCATATATATATATATATGTATACATATACGCATATATATTCTACATATATATGTGTGTGTGTATATATATACGTATATATGTGTATATATATATATATATAGTTTTAAAAACTCATTAGGATGGCAGAGCTCATGTTAAACATTTGTTATAGCTTGAATACAATCTGCCTCCCTAGCTGGTGGATCCAATCATGGACAGGTAGCTGCATCATGAGGGCTCTGACCTCCTCACAGGTTAATCCACTGATGGAGTCATGATTCACTGGTATTATTGGGAAGGATGTAAACTTCCAGGGGTGAGGGCTAACTGGAAGTAGGTCACTGAAGCATGTCCTTGGGGGCTAGCTCCTGTTCGAGGACCTTTGCTAGTTCAACTGCCTGGCCGTCATGAGGTAAGTAGGCTGCTCCACCATGCCCACCTGCCATGATATTCTGCCTCACCACAGGCCGGTAAACAACACAGCCAGCTACGGATGAGAACTGGGAATGAGATTCAATCACTCTCTTTAAACTGCTTCTCTTGGGTGGTGCCTGTCATAGTGATGAAAGCATAACTCAGTGTTCTCACGATAAGAGAAAATTAAGAAAACTCTGGAAGTTCACGCTCACACCGGGTCCATAGTGAGCATGCTGGGATCCAGGAGGCATCAGAGGGAAAGTCCCACACAGGAGGTGTCTAACCTGAAGACAGCATCCTCTTCCCTCTCCCACTCTTCTGCCGCAGGAAGAAGGTTCAGGTGTCAAGACATTAGGCTGAATGGGGGCGTTCAGGTGGAAGACCTCACGGGTTGGGGCTGGAAAAGCCATCCAGAGCAACAGAGACTGAGGTTTGTGTGGCAGGGAGGAGAGGGAATCACCAGCCATCACGGGACCCAGGCAGAGTTACGGAGAAGGTTGCGATGCTGCCCTAGCTCTCCTGCTAGCCTCCAGTTTGAGTCCTGTTCCTCAGGTTACCCTTCTCCTGTTTCTATGCAAATACAGTCTCCCTATACCTGCCTCATGACTCAGTCACCACTGCAGCCACTCCCAACCGCCACCACACCCACAATCCAAACTCAGAACCCCTTAGTCGTCTTGGGTAGATACTGATCCCAGAGAAACAAACGGCACAAAGATATGACTGCCTGGCGATGCAATAACCGGGTACACGGATGACTCCGCTCTGTTTCTGAGCAAGCAGCCTTTGCCACCTGAGAACTCTGTATGGCGTTCCTTCACCCACCCCCATTCTGGCTGCTTGGGACTATTCTAAGACCTGTAGAGCCCTGCACCTCCCCTCTGAGGGAGCAGCCTCACGCCCACCGGGAAGAGGATGTAAGGTCCTGCACCTCACCTCTCAGGGAGCAGCCTCATTCCCGCTGTGCAGAGGATATAGAGAGGCGTCTCCCTGTGCTTCTTTACAGGCACGTGAGCAGCAGCAAAGCTCAGCAGAGGCCTCAGGTAATCGCTGGCATGTTCTGGAGTGTCTGCCATTGCGGAGATTCCTTAAGTAAAACCAAATGTATATATTATATGCAGATCACATAAGACTCAGAAAACAAACGCTCGTAAGATTTTGCTGCAGGACCTACGTTTATGTTTTTGGAAGAAGTATGATGATAATGAGAGATTCCTCCCACTGTCCAGATCCCCACAAAAACAAGGGGAGCTTCCTCCCTCCCCTTCCTCTCCTTCCACCCACAGCGGATAAGAGATTAACAACAAAACACACTCTGACAAGTACCTGGCTTGATTTTTTTAACCACAGGCTGGCTGTTTCGGTCTCTCATCTGTTTGATGTCCAACAAGTCGTGGGGGTTCCCGTTATGCCTTGGCCAGAAGTAAACAAAGATCCGGGAGCCACTGCTACCACAGTCCACCACAAGCCCATAATTCAGATTTGGGTCTTCAGTGTTGGTGGCTTCAAGGTCTCCTACCCGAGCCAAGTACCTAAGACGAATAGAAACGAGTTGGACCTGGGAAGAGCACCAACACTCACTTCAGTTGACCGTGAGTCTTCACTCAAGTCCTACACATCCTATGGGGCCCAAGCTTTTGTGTTTGGGTTATATCTACATAAACTTGGTATATTACAAAATAAAATGAAAAATGCTTAAGTTTTTGTTTTTTGAGGTAGGATTTTACTATGTAGCCTTGGCTGGCCTGGAGCTCATTATGTAGACCAGGCTGGCCTTAAACTCAAGATCTACCTGCCTCTGACTCCCAAGTGCTGGGATTTAAGGCATGTGCCATCAAACCCAGCAAATGTTTAAATATTAGTTCACTTAGAACTAATTTATAAATGTGTTCCATACTAACACAACACATTTATGTATACACATATAGACACACATCTGTGCCACACTTTCTAAAACAAAAAATAGAAGCGTGGTATTGTTTTATAATTTACTAAATGTCTTCTGTGCTTTAAGTACCATTCTCACATTTGCTTCGGCATTCAATGTGCTGCAGACGCAGACTTGGTTGAGTGTTTGTGTGACAGTCTAGCCTTAAATACCTGCTGCAAAAAGGAAGATGTTTTCTTTCTTTCTTTTTAAACTTTATCTTTATTTACTGATTGGTTGACCGGTGTGGGGGTTCACATATGCTAGGCAAGCTTCCTACACTGAGTTCCATCCCAGACCGAGAAGGAGTTGTGACAGACCTTTAGGATGCTGGGGGCGCTCTGCTTCTTCTATACTGCAACTTCAAACGAGTAGAGTTCCTTTCTTTCTTTTTAATCTTACGTTCATTGGTGTTTTGCCCGCATGTATGTCTGTGTGAGGGTGTCAGAAGCCCTAGTACTGGAGTTACAGACAGATGTGAGCTGCCATGTGGGTGCTGAAGTCCTCTGGAAGATCAGTCAGTATTCTTAACTGCTGAGCCATCTCTCCAGCCCCCAAGGAGAGCTCCTTAGAGATTTGCTACAGTTGGAATCACACTGTCTTAGCTAAGGTTTCCACTGCTGTGATAAACACCACGACCAAAAGCACTGCAGGGGGGAAAGGGTTCATTTCATCTCAGGCTTCAAGTAACAGTCCATCCCTGAGGGAAGTCAGAGAAGGAACTCGGGGTAAGAATATGGAGACAGGAACTGAAGCAGAGGCCATGGAGGAATGCTGCTTACTGGCTCGTTCTTTGTGGTTTGCTCAGCCTGCTTTATAATGCCACTCAAGCCCACCTGCAGAAGGGTGGCACCACTCACAGTGATCTGGGTCTTCTGTCATTGATCATTAATCAAGATAATGCCCATAGACCTCCACACGGCCAGTCTTATGGTGGCATTTTCTGAACTGAGTTTCCTTCTTCCCAGAAGAATCTAAACTGGTAGAGTTGACAAAAAAAAAAAACCTAACAGGTCAGGTATGTTGGCTCACACCTTTAATCCTAGCCCTCTGAGGCAGAGGCAGAGGCAGGCAGATCTCTGTGAGTTGGAGATCAGCCTGGTCTACAGAGTGAGCCTGAGGCCAGACAGAGCTACACAGTGAAACCCTGTCTCAAAAACAAAAAGAAACTAACAAAACCTAGCCAACACACACACACACAAAACAAAAAAACTACTCAAAAAAATGTCATATTCCGTTACATTAGAATCTATTGGGCTGTCTTGCACTACAAAAGGGTGACTTTTTGCAACTAGGCATGGTTCTGTAATATCATTATTGGAAAAATATGATTCAGTGAGTTACACAAGTCTTCCTAATGTTGACACATTTCACTCTACGTTAAAGAATTCACAAACATCAGCACCAATGTTTTTCATAAAAATCTTCAAGGAAGTGTCAAATTCATAGCCGCAAAGACGAATTTCTCAAATTCTAATTCCCACTTGGAAGCTCACATTTTATCTATTTAAGTACTGACATTTGTTTCCCTTGGAGGTGACTGGATTATTTCATTCATTTTCAAGAAAAGGTCTGCAGCCTAGAGATGCAATTTAGTGGCAGGCTGCTTGCACAGCATGGACAAAGCCCAAGGTTTAAACCCTTGTATGCCAAAGAAAGTTTTTTTTTTTTTAATTTTGAAGATATATTTAATGTTTCTGAGTCTTTGCATTCGTGTGTATGTGTGTGTGTGTGTGTGTGTGTGTGTGTACACGCACACATGTGCACGCACATCATGTGCCCATGTGCGGGACTGGTGCACATGGAGGCCAGAAGAGGGCATTGGGTACCTTGGAACTTCAGGGACAGGCCTTTGTGAGCTACCACATTGGGTACTGAGAATCAGACTTGAGATCTCTGCAAAAGCTCTGAACCACCAACCATATCCTTTTTTTGGGGGGGCGGGGGGGGAGAGACAAAGTCTCATTTTGTAGTTCTGGCTGGCCTAGAATTCGCTATGTATACCAGGTTGATCTTGAACTCACAGAGATCTACCCACCTCTGCCTCTTGAGTACTGAGATTAAAGGCATGAGCACCCAACTATAAGATGGGATCCTTAAAAATAAATAAAATAGCTATGAAATACCCAAGTCTGAAAGCTACAGTTTTTCTCATGGTCCTTTTTTTTAAGGTAAAAATAGTGTTCTGGGATAAAAGCGGCTAGATTTAGTTCACAGCTTGCCTGCCCCGGGATCCTCCTTCGAGGCAGCTTTGGTGTGCAGGAGTGTTGCATGCCTGTGTCTCTTCTCACCACACAGCAATGAAATGCCAGCAAGTGCATTAGACCCGCCCCTGACCACAGCATTACAAAGCGGGGTACAGTCACTACAAGTCACTTTCACAGGGCTATGCTGATTTGTGCTAAGCCATCACCGCTTGCATGTCCTCTTACATCACCGAGGCGGATGTCAACTTGTTGAAAAAGGCAAAGAACAATGACAACAGTCAGGAGGTGGAAGCAACCCGAACGTCCAGCAATGGATTATGGGTAAATAAGATGTGGTCTATACATACAAAGAAATATTATTCAGCCTTTACAAAGGAAGAAGATCTTGTTACATGCTACCGTGCCAAGAGAAACAAGCTAGTCACAAAAAGATAAATACTCTATTTATTCCACTTGCATGAGGTATGTAAAGGAGTCGAAGTCATAGAAACAAGACTGAAATAGTTGGGGACCACTGGCTGGCAAGGAGGAATAAGGGGGAATTGTCATTTGATGGGTGGAGAGTTTCAAACCTGCAGGAAGACAAAATTCTGGAGATCTGTGAACACCACTGAACCATACATGTGACAGTGGTTAAGATGGTAGACATTGCGATTTACTACAGTGAAAGGCTAGGCAACATCTCAGTATTATTGCAACACTTTGGAACCATTGCTGCCACGCAGCCTTCTTTTCTCCCGAGCACCCACCCTCTCACGCTCTTTTCTGCGAGCTCTTTCTCATGGCCTCTGGCATGGTTTCACGGCTTTTTTGGCTTTTGTTTTTATAAGGCAGGGACTCACGTGTCTCGGTCTCCACCTCCCAACTCCCAAGTACTGAGGCCCCAGGTAGATATCACTATAGCTGGTTAATGCCGTGCTAGGGATCAAACCTAGGGCTTTGTACTTGGTTAACAACTGAGCTACATGCCTAGCCTGGTTTCTCAGAAGAAGCCTCTGCAACACTGCTGGCTCTGATGATACCCACAGTGATTTCAAAAGCTTTTTCTGAGACAGGGTCTCACTAAGTAGCTTCATCTCACCTGGAACTCACTCTGTAGACCAGGCTGGCCTCACCCTCACAGAGATCCATCTGCCTCTGACTCCTGTGTGCTGAGATTAAAGGCATATGCTGACACACCCAGCCTCTTTTTTTTAAAGGATTGTGCATCTGTGTATAGAAAAGAGGGGGGCGGGGACAGAAGCCTGGGCTGGAGTTACAGGTGGCTGTGAACCACCCACAGGGGTGCCGGTGCTGGGAACAGCACTCAAGTCCTCTGGGAGAACAGCACAAGAACCACGCACCACCTCTCCAGCCACTGAAGAGCCCCTTCCCTCTGTTCTACGAGTGCCGCTGTGCTCTTTTAGTGGCTCCTGTAACCTTTCAGCGTGAGCCCTTAAGGTTCCTCTCCATTAGCTTGGACCACTTCTTAAGGGCAGGCAGGCTCAGTAACAGTAATGCCAGTGGTCCTGGCATTCCTGCACCCATGTGCTCAGTCAGTCCCCGCTGCTCCTGTTGCTCGGTGTGGGGCTGCCCGTTTGATCGCAAGTCTTGCATGTCTCTCTTCTGCTGTCCTCAAAATCAACCGGGCTTTTAGACAGTTTCGGTGACTTTGCAGAGTGTCCTATTATCCTGTCTGAGTCTCGCTGCCATAAGCAATTTCACAGCTCTAATTTTGGGGCAGCTCAACTTAGCTCAGACTTCTTCAGGAGAGTAGCAGCAAAGAGGGAAAATGTCAGCTGGCTTTAAGCCACAAGGAGGAAAGGAAGGAGCAGACGGTGTTGTTTTCCTCCCCCTGGTTGAATCTTTGATCAATCACCGTAGACAGCAGGAAGTCTCCATTTTTCGTATCTTTCATAGAGACAAGTAACTGAAGGGCTTTCCCTAGAGGAAGTAGCAGATACCACTTTCTGGACTGCTAACCTCGTGTAACCTCATCCACCTCACTTGTTCCAGCACCTACGGCCTGCCTATCTCTAGTTCTCCAAACAAGTGGACCAACAGTCCTTTCCTGAATACTTCCGTTTATGATTTGCAGACCTGGCCTTGGCCATCACAGTTACTTGCACCTCCAGACCCTTTCTCCTTTGCTGGTGCCACACAAAGCAATTTCTACAAAGGACCAGAATCCTACAGCCACCTTCCCAAGAGAGAGCCAATTCCCCACCACACACCTCACCCGCTTTCCCTTCTCTCCTTTGGTTCATATGCCCCTTCCCTCTACCCCTCCTTTTTCCACCTCCTTCTGTAACATGGTTTTCCTTTAATCACTGTTGAGTCAATGAAAATTACCCACAAATACATCTCCTCAAGTAGAACTGAAAGACAAGGGCTTTTCACTACCATTATCCTGGAAATATTAACAGCATTACAGCTATAACTGACCAAACTATCAACTGGCTTACTTGATCAACATCACTTACACCACTTTCAGAGTTCAAACAGAACTCAGCAATGTGCCAAAAGTCAATAAACGGGGCCTCCATCAGAACGGGCCTACCAGCCTTTGCTGAATGTCATCATATTTTATGACACGGCTCATAACTCAAAACCAAACACAGTGGCATTACAGTAGCTGTCCACAAACGACAGCAATACATGCCCAGAGAAACAGTTTGAAAGGTTACTGCTTACCTTCTAACAAGATTAGCCAAAGCACACAAGAACACTGATAACTCAAACCCCGCTTCTCAGTGGATACATGCCATTAAGATAAAGCAACGAGTGCATGTGAAGACATGCCTTCAATTTCACCAGAGAAAAGCTCTTTCAAACTCTTATAAAAGAAAACCTAACTCATACGTATATCCTAAAGTGAACCATTTTAATTTAAATTTAATGTAGTGCCTCTTTTTAACCTCCAGAAACAATATTGGTATGTGCTCACAATAAGGAAGGAAGGAAGGAAGGAAGGAAGGAAGGAAGGAAGGAAGGAAGGAAGGAAGGGAGGAAAAAGCAAAGCAGAACTTTTAATGAAGACAATATTGCCCATCATCTTCAGAATATATTTATTTCAGGGCAGAGAAAGGAATTAAAGAATAGAAAAATTAACACTATTTCAAATAAGATACTGGGGCTACCATTTGCTTAGTCGATCAATGTGTCAGGTAGTCTAGACACTTTGTTTTTCTTTGCTTTTAAAATAATAAAGACAGACAATATCTCCTTATTTCTGGCTTTGCTTTTCCAAGACAGGGTCTCAGCCCCTCTAACCTCTCAGGCGCTAGGGTGACAGGCACGCACCACCTCCCCCACCCCCACAGCCCCCTGGTGGCCAGAGTCTTTATTCATAATTCAAATGGCAAGAGATCACTTTTACTCCCACTTTACACGTTAAAATAAGTAGGATTCCAGTATACTGAGAACCCTCTCCAAGATCGCCCACATAGGAAGTGATCAGGCTAATTAACCCTGAAGCCACAATACCTCCCCAAGGAGCTAAAGCTGAGCCTTAAGGTTCTCTCCGAGGCTGCAGCTGGGAAGCCGCTGCACTTCAGAGGCACCGTGTCACTTACTCTTGTGATGTAAAGACAAAGACTAAAAGCAATTCTTCAAGATCATCATTAACTAAATTATCAGACTGTATAAAAGTTTTATCAGAATACACAGAAGTGTTTACCACCATAGGCTGTAGAAATTTCAAATATCTCAGTGTATTTTGTTCCCAGTGTTTTTGAGAGAGGATCTTACTATTCAGCCTAGGCTGTCTTACCTCCCTAAGGGTTGGATTACAGGCATGCAATATAATACCTGGCGTCCGTCTGCCTTTAATAAATTCCTCCTTTGCTTCACTGTCACATGCCAGTTATCACTGCGCTTACTATTGACACCCTGAACCCCCAGTACCCGTCGTTCTAATTTGCTGTAATCTTTCAACCGGGAGCCATGCCAACTAAAACACTGGCAAAGAAAAGGAAGGGCATGGTAGCTCCTGCCCGTTACCCCCGAGCCTGAGGGCTGGAGGCCAGAAGGCTGCTAAATCTGAGACTTCCCTGGGGCATAGTGACTTTCAGGTCAACCTGACCTATAGAGGGAGAACAAGCAAAAGCAAAATAAAGCGAGGAGCAGGAGGAGGAAAAAGAAAAGCAAGTTGTATTTGGGAGCCTATCTTATCAGTACAGTACATGCACTTTTAGAACATGAACTTAGTGACTTAGTGATAGCACATCTGGTTGGTTACTCATGGGTCTCTTCTGATTCGTTTATGATTAACTTTGTTCCTGGTTCTTAACTGTGTATAGTTCCTGATTTTAAAGGACTATCTCAATTATTCCTCAGGTCTGCTCTCTGAATGAGGTTATGAACTCTGTTCAGGAGACACGTTTTATTCATCTTTGTACCCAGTGTCTAATACAACACCATGAACACACTGCAAGCTCTCAGAGAATGTTTGACTCCTAAGCGTCTCGTGGAGGCTGCCACCAGTGAAATTCATAGCATACAGCTGTTGGTGGCGGTGTATACACAGCCGTCGATTAAATAATAAGTTCTAGGGTACAAGGCTGCTGACTGCTTGACCTGAGCGTTTCAGGGTGTCAAGACTATAGTAATGTCCTTACAGTGGACAACTGTGCTCCAAAGCACAGCTACAAAGCAATGTCGTGTCCTGAATTCAACCTAACAGGAGTTACTGGATCTGGTCACTTAGGATACAGTGCTTAATAAGAACTACTGGATAGGGGCTGGAAAGATGGCTCTGTGGTTAAGAGCACTGGCTGCTCTTCCAAAGGACCCGGGTTCAATTCCCAGCACTCATATGGCAGCTCACAACTGTCTGTAACTCCAGGTCTACGGCGCCTGGCACCCTCACACAGACATATATGCAGGAAAACAGCAATGTACATGAAAATAAATACTAAAAAATAAAAAGAGAACAACTGGGCCACCCTACCTCCTACAGACCACTGGTGTTTTACTCTCCTCTATCTGTATTGCCGCCAGCCGGCTCCAGGTCACCTCATCTCTACTCGAGTATTACACTAAGCCTCTCTGCTCTCTCATTTCATTCTCTACAATGCCATCAAAGTGAGCTTTTTAAAGAGCAGATCGTAACATATCACTCTTCAAAGCCTTCTAAGCCTTTTCTCTCCCTTCAGGATGAAATCTGAACGTGCCCACCCACCCCAACCCCTGATCCAACAGTTTAACAAGCCAGGCACTGATCTACGTCTCCGCCATAGAGCTCACTATATGAGTAACTGTGAGTAACTGTGAGTAACACTCTTAGTAATTCACCCTAGCCATGTTAGCCAGATCGCGCCTTCTTCCAGTAGGAAACTGTCGGAAATCCCATTAAGCAGCAAAGAAACTCAATTTATGGATTTAGATTTGAAAGTTACGATTTTAATTAACAAATTGCTTAAGATCAATTGCTGACTACTATAGTCACCTAAACAGTACAGTCTCTCCTGAAAAGGAAGACTCCAAACTACACATGAACAGGAGTCTAACAGACGAAGGTTGAGCATACAAGCAACTTGAGCAAAGGTACCACACAGTCAGTCTGCGCCCTAGCAGCACAGCATGGCTTTCAACACATTTTCAACTGACAAAATGAAACGAGAAATTCTGGGGACAGAACCAGTGAAAACTAAGACTAGGCATTTGTCACAATTCTAACCACAAAAGCTTCCTGGAGAATGTTGCTAGAGGATTCTGCCAAGGTTCACCTCCATCCTTATGAGAGGGGACGCAGAGCCTGTTTCTCTCTTGACAGGACCTGAATGAGGACGCCTGTGTGGCCCTGCATGCTATTGGCTGCTATTTTGCAACCATTAAATAAGCTGACCCTGTAAACAACAGGAGAGAAACTCATCAGTTTCCCTCCTGCTGGCTAATGTGGCACCATAGTCTCTGTGTCTCTGGACATCCAGTTATATGAGCCAGTAAGGATGTTTTGTAATTATTATTATGTAAGTCATTCTGAGTTATTACTTGGAGCCCAAAGTAACACATGTCCTGACATATGTCCAAGAAGCAACTCTAAAAAAAGAAAGAAGAAATCATGTTTAAAACGATGAATATAACGTGACATCATTTACTTCTGTAGCCTCAGCAGAAATTAATCTAAAAAAAATATAGCGACATGAGTTTTCTGTAAAAGAATACAGGCCTTTCCCGTGCCATTGGTATGGCATTTAGAGCACAGCAAATAATTCAGGAAATTTTTCCATGAAAAAAGGATATTCTGCCTTCACTGGATAGAATTAACAACAGATGAAACACTATGGAAAACAACATTAATGAGACACGTATGGTGGCCCACGCCTTTAATCCCAGCACTTGGGAAAAAGAGGCAGGAGGATCTCTGCTCTGAGGCCAGCCTGGTCTACACAGAGTTTGAGGATAGCCAGGGCTATTTAGTGAGACCTGTCAAAAGTAGATGGATAGATAGATAGACAGACAGAATAAACAGAAATAAAATATCCAGAATGAAAAGAGAGAGAGAGAGAAATAGATCATCAGTTAGTTTTGGGAAAGCACCCTGCTCGATACACATGTAACCACAGTTCTTGAAGGAGAAGGGAAAACAGAAAAATATATGAAGAAATTACGTTCAAATTTTTTCCAAATTTGGTTTTAAAACTCTGACTTTATAGATCTAAAAATCTAAGGGCTGTGTGGTACTCAGCTCTGTACCTCAGCACTGTGCACAGCAAACTCTCTGGGAATGACTGCTCCTGAACAAGACTCACCAATCCGGCAGAAAACTGCCAAGGCCCATCACCGTCAGCTGCCTAAAAGCACTAGGAGAAGGTCTTACAAGTTTTCAAAGCGCTGGGGAGGGAAGGCTATGCTGTGTACAGAGAGAACCTAGACGAACACAACAGCCAACTTCTCAGAAAAAATGCAAGCCAAGAAGAAAAAATGAGCAACACGGAGTTCTTTAACAATGAATTTTTTTTCACAATGCGAGCAAAGACGTTTCCCACTACACAGAAGTTGAAAGAATTCATCCCTGTAGACTCACCCTACTAGGAATGGGAAAGACCGTATTTCTTTAGACGACGGGAAGATGACACCAGAAGAACCGGCGAATAAAGGAAATGTGTGTGTGTGGTTCTTGTGTGAGTTTGTGTGCACAGCACTGCCTGAAGAGGCGAGAGGTAAAGAAAATATTTTATTTTAAAAAATCCTTGAAAAGATTGGCTGTTCAAGACAGTAACAATATATTGTGGAACTTACACCATTTTAGAAATCAAATGTATGACAATACCTTAAAGACTACAGGGAAAGGCAGACTGAAAGTTCACTGCTGACAGACTCTGTTACAACACATCACTTGAGACAAGCAATGTGACAAAGCTATGCACTATAAATCCTGAAGCAACCATTAAGAGAAATTATATTATATATGATGACCTGACAAAGGGATAAAATAGGATCATAAAAAAATTTTTTTCACTTGATTCCAAAGAAAGGACAAAGAGGGGTGAACGAATATGACAAACACAAATGACCAGACAGACCAGGTCTAAACATAATTAACAGACAAAAGATAAATGGCTTGATCACCCCGCTTAAAAGGAAGACACAGCCAGAACGATAAAAAGCAAGGCTGAACTATCTACAAAATGTCTATCTTAAATATAAAACAAAAGCGGGAACTGTGGAGGTGTCTCAGCCATTAAGAGCACTGGCTGTTCTTCTGAGCACAGGCTTGGCTCCCGGAACCCACATGGTAGCTCATAAGCTCATAGTTCCAGGGGATCCAGCACCCTCTCGCCTCTTCAGGCAATGTTGTGCATATAAACTCACACAGGACACCACACGCACGCACACACACACGCACACACACACACACACAAATAAAACTAGTAAATATTTTTTTAAAGACAAAACTTAAAAGTTCAGAAAAGTCTCACATTGACATGACCCAAAAGAAAAGCTTGAAATAGCTGTATTAATATCAGACTGGCAGGTTTCAGAGCAGAGAATATAACCAAGGATTACGAGACTCATTTAGCAAAGAGAAGTCGACTCATCAAAAGTATACAACAATCCTAAGCATGTATGTACCCAGTAAGCCTCAGTCTGCCCAGAACAAAAAAAAAAAAAAAAAAAAAAAAAAAAATTAAGAAAGAAAGAAAGCTTTCACAGTTAAAATACAGCATCAGCATTCTTGAACTACAACTAAACACAGCCAAAATGGGACTTAGGACCTTCCTTATGTAATAAATGGCATGCAATTTTACTAATGCAAGTATCTTATCTCTCAGGAGTCAAAGGTGATACATACGGGGGAAAATTTTTTTAATAGACAGCCAAGTCTGGCTGCTGAGGCCTATGAGTATCCCTGATGCTAAACACAGTCTGCCTGACAGAGACCCGGACTCTTTAGCTGGGGAAATATTAGTCCATCGGATATATTGCTCCCCTTCTTTGCTGAATTTTCATCTTTAATGAGAATGTCTACATGGGCTACCCTAGCTGTTGGCTGGGAAAGGAATGCAGCAGCCACATCACCTAGAAACCTTGCAGGCCCTTTGTCCCTAAGCCCTGACATACTGTCCCAGGACAGGTGTTAATGCTCCAGGGAGAGATAGCCTTTAATATTAGCACACCAAAAAATGAATCCACACCAGAAGAGCTAAATTCAGCCAACAGGAGCCTCCAGCCATTGGCAGCTCATTGTCTCAGATGTTTTTTTCAAATGCTCTTTGTAATCACCTCAGGTTTTGCAGGTTTGTAGGCCGCCAGGAAGAATGACTCCCAATGATTCCCGCAGGCTCCATCCCAGATGTACCCTGCTGAGATGACTGGCCCTTAAAGTTCTCAGCAGCAGCAACTCTCTCCCTCTCTCTCTCTCTCTCTCTCTCTCTCTCTCTCTCTCTGCGCTCAGCTCCATTCTAGCAGTGTGCCCTGTTTTCCTCCCCTACCCCTTTCTCCCCGTAATATGTACACTGTTAAATTTTCTTATTAAAAACGCTTCTGCGTTTTTATTTCTAAAGTGCAATTGTGCATGTTGTTTCTTAAAGCACATAAGTGTGTCATAGCTGGGGCCCATATAAGTATGAACCACTGTGTTCATTTGCCATAAAGAACGAACTATCTTGTTTGTTTGCCATAAATTTTCTTTCTGCCCATATTCCCTTCCTGAGTGGAGTCCTGAGAACCCATCTGCAGAAAAGGCTGGTTCCCTCTGCATCTGGTAACTTGACTACAGTCAAGAGGCTGAGCTGCACGCTGACTGCAAGTTCAAGATCAGCCTACAGAGTGAGTTGGGCCTAGGAAACTTAGTGAGAACCCTGTCTCAGCAACCAAAATAAAAAAGAGGGTGGTCGGCCTGGTCTATAGAGTGAGTTCCAGGACATCCAGGGTTGCAACAGAGAAACCCTGTCTCGGGGTGGGGGTGGGGGTGGAGAACAACTCAGTGACAGTGCTTACCAAGCATGTACAAGACCCTCGTTTGGTCCCCAGCACTACAAAAATAAGTTTATACCTTCAACACCAAGCTGATCAGAGTGATCTAAGGCTGACTCACCTCTCGTACTGTCTATCTCGTGGTGACGAAGTGCCCCAATGCCGTAAATCCATGATTAATAGAAGTAAAAGGAGACAAGGTATAAAGAAGAGTCCCAGGAATGCCACCCGCTGACGGAGAAATGGGCTCACTGTAGGCACAGTGAAGTACCAGGAGGCTGGGCAGAGGTAGGAAAAACTGATCCTGGAATGAGACAAACATTTGTTAAGTCTTAAAACTCCATAAATGACTGCTTAAAAACGATCTTAAAACTGGATGAAAGCCCTCAAAGGCAAAAACTCATGCCAAGAGAAGTCTAATTTTTTTTTTCAGTCTCAAATGAGAGAAAAGCACCTGTAAGGCTCAAGTGCTTCTATGATGCAGTTCAGAAAGACCCGATCTGCTGTTTCCAAACTCTGCGCTTGAGTGCAGTTCAAAGAGTTAGTCTGGGGATGGGGGTGGGAGGGGCACTTTCTAACACTGGTGAATCAGAGAAACTGCAGCATGCCCACTAGCAATGCTGTCAAGAAATTAGACAGAAAAGTTACTTAACTCATTTCTTTAAATGCTTTAACAAATTATACATAGAGAGAGACGTTTAAATAAGAATCAGTTTTTAGCAGATACAAAGTAAAAACTGAATCTTCTGCCCTGACTCCACCACCTTTCAGAGGCAACCACTGCTACTCCCAAGACCCCAGGTTATGGACTGGAAATTATTGTACTGGCCTTTAAAAAAAAAAATACCGTCTTGACTTCTTTGCATACACCTGACCAGGATGCAAAGTTCTGGTGCAGCCTCAGAGCAAACCTCTCTTATAACAGCTTTCCAGCCCACCCCACCCCCCCCAGCCTACCACCCTCCCCTGAGCCCTCTACCAGAGATAGAATCCAAACCTTACCTAGCCATGGGTTCCCTTCAGTGGTCTCGACGTCTGTCACCTCCTTTTCCTTTTGCCCTGAGAGGGTGGCCTCCTTGTCCCCGGCATCTCCTAAGATGCAGCCTGGAAGGGGTTGGCTGGCTTTCAGGCACACCTCCAGCGGTGCCCAAAGGGCTGGATCCCCGCAATGACTGCACACTCCCCTCCCACCGTACTGATCCCCACTCCGTCTCCGTTCTCTCTCCTCCCGCGGGCCCAGGAGTCCCCACCGCCCATCCCGGGCGCGGGGCTTTCCCGTGGGCCGGCTCCGCGCTCTCAGAGCAGGCCACCCCAGGCGGCAGGGATGGCGGACCCCGCCTCCTCTCCCCGTCCCTCTCTCCACAGCAGCCCCCCCCCCCCACTCCGCGATCCCACTCACGGGATCCCGAGGCCCGCTCGTCCCTCTTCACAGCCCGGCCTGGTCCCCTGAGGTTCCCAGTGGCTCCCCGCACAGCCGGAAGGAGGCCCGGCCGCCGGCGGCGCCACGTCCCCAAGGAAACCGCACCGAGCCAATGACTGCCGGAGACCCGGAGAGGCCCGCCCTGAGCGCACCCGGAGCCACGAGCTAACCCGCGGCGCTCGCGAACGGGGTGTCTGTTCACAGCGGGGCCAATCCCCAAGGGCGCCCGGCCCCGAAGCCCGCCCCCGGACTTGGAGCCGCGGCCAATCGGAAGAGCGTCACGCTCAGGCTCCGCCTAGAGGGCGGGCGGAGGCCCCGCAGGTGAGCGCCGCGGACTGCTGCCGTGTCGCCTGCTCCAGGTGGGTGTTCTCCGCCGCTGCTCCCACGGTTGAACCGTTCCCGTGGGTGGGTTCACCACAGCAGCGCACCCCTAGTCCACAACGTTTCTTCCCGCGATGGCAATTCCTCCAAACTGTCCTTTTTGCCCCCAAATTGATGTCCCAGGTCCATTGCCTTCTCTCGTGATAGAAAAGCGGGGGAAGGGTTTGAAGACACGAATACCGTGATGTCTGCATCAAAGCACTTCAGTTCCTTCCACGTTGACTGTCTGCTGTGTGCGTGTCGTGAACGTTTGTGTTACTGCCTTCCTGCACATCGCGATGACATACACAAAAGCAACGGTCCTTTGGCGTTTTTATTCTTTGCTCCCACCAGCCCTGCGTCTCGTTTGCACGACGAAGCCGCGTGAACAGCGTAAAGGCTAAGGTTTTCACAACCTGTCTTGTCCACCAGTGCCCACGGGTCTCTTCCCCTCCTGGTTAAGCTCAAAAAGCGGGTACCCTTGAGGGTCTGGACCTGCTAGTTTTTGCTCGTTCTACTCCTTTTTTCCATTTGCTTTGAATATCAGCTCCTGCTCATCTTCTACCTTTGGCTTACGGATCATCTTCCTCCAAGGGAACCCGACCCTGCATGTCTCTTTACAAACACGTTCTGTTTCTGTTCCCCTTTAATTACAATCGGGTGCGTGTCTGCTCCACTAGTCAGAATGTCCTTGAAGACAGGACTCTCTGCTTTTACACATTTCCCAAAGCGCCGCTAACGTAGGATAATAAACGATTACTGGAACAGGGATAAAGACCAAGATGAGATCAATAAGCGGCTATTTTATCAAAGCTGGCTGTATCCAGTGACAGTCACTGTCACCGCGTTTTGCAGAGACTCGAAGTTGTCAGAGAAGTAAAGCAGCTTAATAGTGACAGGGACAAGGTTTCGTGTGTTCTCTGACTTTGGGGTGTTTTTAATAGCAGAGAGGCTGAAGGCTGGGCGACTGGGTCAGAGAGGCACATTCAGTGCTCTCTAGCTGGGCCTGAGTTGCAGAGGAAAAGAGCTAATAAAAGAGAAGCTAGCTGGGTGTGGTGGCACACCTACCATTTGGGAGGCAGAGGCAGGCAGATCTCTGTTAGTTTGAGGACAGCCTAGACCACATAGTGAGTGCCAGGACAGGCAGGACTATGTAGATTCTGTCTCAAAGGAGGAGGAGGAGGAGAAGTAGTGATTGATCAGCTCCTGATCCTTCTGGCCGATTACTGCAGAGGTTGATCAGCATTCTGTCATCTACGATCTGACCTATGTCTAGTTTGTCTTTCCCTTCTGCTCCTCTGCCAATCGGGTTGCCATCTTAACTTGCCAACTTAACTCCTTTCTCCTTGAATTCTCATCTCTCAACTTTCTTCTTCCTTAATCACACCGCGGCATTGCTTCAGTATTATACTTAACCTGGGACACTGAGGGAAACGTATACAGGCAAATGTGGGGACTGGGCATGTAGGTCAGCTAGTAGAGTGTTTTCCTAGCACAGCCCATGAAACCCTGTTTGACCCTAGCACCACAATAAAAACAAAAACAAAAAACCTGAGCCTGGTGGTGCATGCCTGTAATCCCTGCAGTCAGAGGTAGAGGCAGAGGAAAAGAAGTTTCAGGTCATCCTCTGCTACATGGTGGTGGAGGAGGGGATGGGGAGGAAATGGAACTGAGTTTTATGGCACAGTGTTAACCCCAGCACTTCCCTAGGAAGCTGCAGTAGGAAGTGGAATTGTTTTCCTAGACAGTATCTGAGCTCTGAAGCCTTATGTGTTTGGAGCCAATTTTAACTGTTAACTTTCTCACTCCTAACTGAACTCTGCCTCCTAGTTCTCTTGCAGGGTTGAAAACTGCTTGTAACTGAAAGCTAGTTCTCTTGCCACAGCTGCTACTGAGACATTCTTAACTTGGAGCTATCTCTAAAAGGTTAGAAAGAAAAAGAGAGAAAGGAAGAAATCTTTACAGCCCCTTCTGGCTGTCTTTGTCTAAATTTTACCTGGAGAATTGGACTAACTTCTAACATCTTTTATCCCATTAACTGTCTTCTAACATGCTTTTCCATCAGCTGTCCCTTGTCTCAGCCTGGTGGCTGCCTGCCTTCCCAGCAACTGTCTTCTGTCTGAGCCTGGTGGCTGCCTTGCCATCCACTATTCCTTGCCACTAACTGTCACTGCCAACTGCCACTGTCTCTTTTGTAGGGCTGTTCCCAGAAGTCCAAGTGGAATGTAACCATAAGGAAGGCTGCACAGTACAAAAAACTTCTTGGCAAAGTTCACCTACAAGGAAGATTGCTGTGAGACAGTGTGGACTGCTTGATGCAACTTTGCCTTAAACACACACACACACACACACACACACACACACACACGTTAAAGTATTAAAATTAATATCAACGGTGGGTATCCATAAAGAGCCATGACACTTTCTGAGATGGAAAACCTTGACAACCAAGGCACAGGGTCATGCCTCATAAGCAGACTTACAAACTCAGCTTCCTATTGCTCTGATCTGCTTCTCCTGGTGCCCACCTCTCTTCTTCTCTGGAGCCACCCCCAGCACCTGGCATCTAGGTATTTTATTGAAAGAAAGTACCGCCCACCATTACACAGGCCTTAATGCATAAGGAATAGAACTTTTACAGTGCACCAACCCCCAACTTCAGCTGGCTGACTTGAAGCCATTTTACCAGCCAGTCATCACCTTTCCTACGTAGTGCTTAGGCTGAGGGAGGACCCAGTAAAGTCCCTCCACTAGCAGTAATACAA
The DNA here is from genome assembly GCA_026225945.1 of Cricetomys ansorgei. Lineage (NCBI taxonomy): Eukaryota > Metazoa > Chordata > Mammalia > Rodentia > Nesomyidae > Cricetomys > Cricetomys ansorgei. The sequence continues at coordinate 16,249,064 of JAMJFZ010001258.1, forward strand.
CCAGATGCTTTTAGCAGTTCATCTCAGTGGGCAGACAGTGTTAGAACTACAGTTGTTCCAATCAAAGGCCATTGCTGGTGCTCCACTAAATATTGCAGAGCTCCACTAAATAGGTGTTTTGAAGGATAAACAAGATTCCCACCTATTTGTAAATAATATCTAACTCATAGGGTTTATGGGCTACATTAACTTTAGAATCCAAAGGGACATTGAAACAGCCCCTGAAGTTAGAGGGCGTAAGTAACTGCTGTCATAAAAGAGAAGGGAAACTACAGTTCAATCGCGAGCTTCCCATTACACTTTCTGTGCAAATAAATGTTCTTTTGTCCTATGGACAACACGTCCTTTAATAAGTCCATACACCCCGAGACATTTGTTCAGCACGGTTCTCCACAAACCCCGCCGTGCTTATCTGATCCCCAGCTCCTGAGGATGAGTTCTGAGGTCTCCAGTCAACAGGCCAAATCAGAAACAGTTGAGACCGAGTCTCTTACTCATTTGTTGTAACCCGGCATGTTGAAATAAATTCTAGAAAGCTGCGTTTCAAAACAGGTTTTAACCGCTCCTTAAAGGCTTGTCTGTAATTACGTTAAAAATTTTGTCACTGAGCCCCCGACACCCCATCCTGAACAAGGTCGCCCCATTCCCACCACAGGGTTTCGGTAACACGCTCTGCTCGTTCTCCAACGGTCGGTTCTCCATCCTTTCGGGTAGACACCTGTCTGACCTCCAAAGGTTTCTCACCCGTGTTTGATCGCCCCTCTTTGTACACCTTTCAGACACCTCGCTGTTCAAAACCAAACCTGCTGTCTCCCACTCCCCTTACCCACCCAGACTTCTTCCATCCGTGTGCCCATCTTGGACAAAGTACCCGGTGACTTCCCCATATGGGAACTTGTGAGGGGATCATTCTAGAACCTCCTCCCTCTGCTTTCTTTCCTCATTGCCATCCAATTTGTGTTCTAATCTAAGGACCTAAAATTCTCCCAGTATCTTCTAAGAAAACTTCTGTTGGCCCTGCTGTTGTGGAAGTTTATTTTTAGTTGTGTTTAAAGTAATTGTTTTTTGTGCACTGATGGAAAGGGGGGATGCATAGGCCTTGGCCTTTTGTATTGTCTGCAGGTGTTGGGTTTCTGTGGGGGATGTTGATGGGTAATGATCTGCACATGGTATCAGTAGAACACCTGAGGAGTTCTGAACCAGTAAACCCCCTGAGCTCAGATGCTTGGGGTTCCACTATGGAGCCTGGCATTGGCCAGGATGGTGGTTCCCTTTGCTGAGGTCTGGCAGAGCTTTGCAGATATGAATATACCTCCTTGTCTTCCTTGCTGACACCCCACAGCAGCTTACTGCTACACCCTGCTTCCAGAGCTGGGCCCTCTAGAGTACCACCCATCCTGAAATTCTTGTGAAATTTAATCATACCACTTCCTGACTTAAAATCCCTTAGCAATCCTTTTTATTTTCTATTTTATGTGCACATATGTTTGCCTGTATGTGTATATATGAACCATATTGTGTGCAGTTTCTGTAAAGGCCAGAAGAGGGACTGGATCTCCTGGAACTAGAGTAACAAAGGGTTGTGAGCTGCCAAATGGGTGCTGGAAACTGAACCCAGGTCCTCTTCAAGGGCAGCCAGTGCTCTTAGGCACTGCACCGAGCACTGATGCTGCAATTCTTTACCCCAACAGGGTAAACTCTTTCTACTCTTTAGCATGGTGTGCTCCTGTCTCTACCACCTTGTTAACCTGTGGGTAAGCACAGTCCTATGCTTGGATATATGTTTGAAGAGCACTAGGTTTCAACACCAGCCCTGGGGGACATAGTGTAGTTGGTCTAAGTCAGTCACGGTGGGCCCGCACCCTCGCCAGACGCTAGTTTACACTTGGGTGTGTAGGTAGAAGGAAGTTAGGTAATGATACTGAAAAGAAATCAGGTGTTGTGGAGAGGGGCAGGGAGGAAAGCGTTTCTCCATCTTAAAACCAATACAAATCCTTAAGAAGTTTATTAAATGAGAGAAAGAGGGCCCTTTTCATCTCACACGGGTGTATTAACACAAACACCTCTTACTGCTCTAACCTCATGCACTGTGTTTCCTTCACCCACTTTACTCTACAGCATGACACACCTTCTCTCGCTTTTGTACTTTTCCTGTCCCCAGAGATTTGGGGCACTTGCTGTTCCCACACCCTGCCTGCCTGCTGGCCTTCTCCAGCCCCGTATTAAAGTATCTCCTTCTCAGTAGGACCCTCCTTTACCATCCTACCAAGAGTTACAATTGTAACTCTTCCCACTCACTTCCAGTTCCTCGTGTTCTCTACATCCTTGTTTTACTGAAGTGCTTTACTCAAGTTATTTTGTCTTGCAGTACTGGGTGCTGAACCTAGGGCTGCCCGCACGCTGGGCAAGCTCTGTTCCATTGAGCAACAAGACTGCTTTACTGTCTGTCTCCCCACAACAGGAATAACAACCCCATTAAGGCAACAATGTGGCTCTAATAATTAAAAAGAAAACTTGTTATATTCATACAGGTGAAGATCTCAAGGAAATATCATTTAAATAAAAATGCTGATGAGACTGGACTTGGTGATATGCCTCTGTAGCCCTAGACCTTGTGGCCCTAAGGCAGGAGAATGGAAGACTCGATGCCAGCCCAGGTTATATAGCAAGATCTTGTTCCAAAAGGGGAAAAGGACAAAGCACTGACAGCTGTCGACAGCAAAAAACTAATCATATGTATTGGTCAGGGTTCTCTAGAACCATCTAGGAACAGAACTGATATATGATATATATATATGCCATTCTAATAAATCCCATTGAGCAACACACACACACACACACACAAACACATATCTCCAAGTGTTGTTCAGTCCATGGGGCTGGAAGTCTCAGCTGGTCTTCAGTATACACAAGAATCCTGGAGAAGTAGGCTCTAATGCCAGTGAAGAAATGGACTTGCCAGGGAGAGTGAGAGCAAGCAGGCAAAGAGAGAGAGCTTCCTTCTTCCATGTTCTTCAAATAGGCTGCCAGCAAAAGGTGTGGCTCAGACTAAAGGTAGATCTTCCCACCTCGAATGACTTAATTAAGAAAAAAACCCTCACAGGTGTACACAGCCACTTGGGTTTTAGTTAATCCCCAGATGTCAAGTTGACAACCGAGAATAGCCATCATACCGTATACATAAAAACTAATTTGAAACAAATCATAGTCTTAGATACAATGGCTAAAACTGTAACACTCAGATACAGTGACTAAAAGAAAAAGAAATGAGAACACCATAGTGGCCTTGAGCCTGGAAAATTCCTTAATACTCAATAACAAAAACAAAGTCCACCATATAAACTTTAAGATGTGATCTTTATTAAAATAAGACCTACTCTTCAAAATGCATTTCTAGGAAAATAAAAGATGAGTCACACACTGAAGGGGGTATATTTGTAAATCATATATTTAATAAAGGACTTGTATAGTGAATATAAGAAAGAATTTTTAAAACTAAAGAAGAGAATTCCCCAAATATAAATGAAAAAAACATTTAACCACTCTACCAGAAAAGACTTACACACAGCACTTACACACACTTACAAATAAGCAAAAGAAGTCAACTTCAACATCAATCATTCATAAAATTCAAACTAAAACTATAATACTAATGGATATAGTAAAAACAAAAAACAAGCAAATGAAAAAAAAACAGGCATTTTGGAATACACCTGTAATCCTAGCACTTGGGAAGCAGAAGCGGTGGAGTCAAGAGTTTAAGGCCAGCCTTGGGTACACAGAAAGTTTGAGTCTAGCCTCAACTAGTGAGACCCTGTATTTGGTTATAACCTTAAGGATATGATGCCTGGTGTTGTAGAGCACAAACTTGAAAATAACAGAATAGAAACATTATATGAAAACTCCCAGCTCCTTGACAGCATCATCAACTAAAACTAACAGAGACTCAAGATTTGACAATACCCTATGGTGACACAGTGGGGTCTATTTATATAGTTCCAGGTTGTTTCTTAAACTTACTGTGTAGCTAAAGATGATACAGTAATTTGCCAAAATGTGGTACCACGAACTACTATGTCAGAGAGACGCTTAAGCAGCCCTCTGGAGAGGCCACTGTGGAAAGGAACTGAAGCAACCTGCTAGCAACCAGCATCGGCTTGCCAGTTGAGTGAGTCAGCCATTGGAGAGAATCTCCATCCTGGCAAATCTTCAGGTAGCTGTAGTCCCAGCCAGCTGTATCAGATTCCTCACCCACAGAGATAATAAATGTTTATTGTTTTAATCCAGTAAGTTTTGTGGTAATTTGTCACTGATCAGCAGATAGCCGACATACAACCACACCGGCTTAGAATAAATGTATACACTGGGTGTACATTCTAAGCCCTTCATAATAGGTATTATTACCGTTGTGTAATGTATGAATGTCTGTTTTTCACCAGTTGCTGCTCATGCGCCCTCCCCAGCTCCTCTGCCTCTCTTCATCTTTCTCAGCCCCTCAGGACAGGCCTGAGCACACATATAACTGAAGTCCAGCAGATGACTCTTGAGTTGAGCCAGTCAAATCCAGGAGTAATTTTTGACAATTTGTCACTATGGGATGACTTCCCACTTTTTATTTTTACCTGTTCTGGTGAGTTTGTAGTTGATGATGTAGAAATCGAAATTTCCCCTCCCCACCACTGCTGCCACAACCCTGATGCACCCACTCACATAGGTTCTTGCTATTAGTTTAGCCTGCCCTTGAACTCAGATCTTTCTGCCTCAGCCTCTGAAGTGCTAGGATTACAAGTTTACACTATTACACTTGGAAAAATCTGCCCCGTAGATGCTAGTTTGTAGTGGGCAAACTTCCTTGCAAAGATAGGAAGTTTAAGAGATAAAATTGACTGATTTAAAAATTAAAAGGAAAAGGGCATTGGATAAGTGGGAGGGTAGTAAGAGGCAGGGATGTGACTGTAATAAAAACGTGAGCAGAGGGCTGGCGGCTCGGTGGTATAGCGCTCGCCTAGGGTGCACATGGTACTGGGCTTGATCCTCAGCTTGGAAAAAATGGGGAGGGAGAGGGAAAGAGGAAGGGGGAAGAGGGAGGGAGAGACAAGGAGAGAAAATGAATGAATGAATGAATGAATGAATGAATATGAAAATACAACCTGGAGAACAACCAGGAAAAACACAGGCAGACAGCTCAGAAGTCTATAGCTCAGGGCCTGAGGCTCACACATGCTGCCTTGAGTTGTTTGTTAATGATGATGTTATTTTTGTTAATGTTTGCTGCTTGCAAAACCTTGTTTGGTTGCTTTGATAATGTGTCCCATATTTACACCACAAAGCATTAAAAATCCAACCACTCCAAACCTCATTCCTGCAGATAGCCTGTGTTTTTGTATGTCAGGGACAACAGACCATTACTTTATTTGATAACATTCAGGAAAGCTTTTTTTTTTTTAAATTGAGTTGGGTCTACCTCTTTAGGTCAGGTTGGCTTCAAACTACTATGTAGCTGAGGATTGACCTTCAACTCCTGATCCTTCCAAGTACTGAGATTACAAACAACTACCACTATGCACAGCTGAGCAAAACTTTCAATTCTAGCCATTTTACATGAGGGTTTCATCTGGTCTTTGTGATGATAGGTTCGTACAATGATTAAGAACACATATGATCGATCCAGGCCTGGGGTTCAAAGATGCTATTGTGGGAAGAAAAAGAAGCTCCTTTGTGAGATACGTCAAATTTACTACTGTAGTCTAACAGCAAGATGGTTGCATAAACAAGTGTCCTGGTTTGCACTCTGTTGCTGTAATAAAACACTGAAAAAGGCAGCTTGGGGAGGAGAGGGTTTATTTAGCTTATACTTTCACTCTATCACTGAGAGACGTCAGGGCAGGAACTGAAGCAGGAACCATAGAGAAAGGCCACTCAACGGCTTGCCATCTAGCTCTCTCATACAATCTAGGCCCAGTTGCCTAGGGATCGCCCCACTTTGGGTTCAGCCTTCCCACATCAATCAAAAAATCAAGATAGTTTCCAAGAGACATAGCCACTGGCCAATCTGATCTGGGCAGTTCCTCAATCGAGACACCTTCTTCCCGAGTGACTTTTGGTTGTGTCAAGTTGGCAATTAAAAAAAAAAAAAATTAACCAGGACAACAAGCAAAGGACAGTGTCAGTTGCTTACTTTTGGTTTGTTGCTTCAGGAGGGTAATGCGATGTCCTGGATTTCTGCAGTGGTTCACAAACCGAATGTAGAATGTAGTCCCCGGTGTGTGCGTGTGTGTGTGTGTGTGTGTGTGTGTGTGTGTGTGTGTGTGTAAATCCTCCCGCCACGTGCACGTCCCCGCTGCTGCTGGTACCCTGCCTGGGTTTTAAGGCAAGCTTCGACTCACTATTAGCCCTTGGACATCCTCAACACTTGAACTTGCTCTGTAAACCAGGCTAGCCTCAAACTCAAGAGTCTGCTGCCTCTGGAGTGCTGGGATTAAAGGCATGGGCCACCACACTCAGCTAATAATAGTATTAATAACAACCAACATTTGTTGACTTTTTGCCTAATAGTGTACTAAGCATGTAACATCTTTCCCTCCCCCCCCCCAATTTAACTCTCAATCTATAATACTTGTGTAACAGTTTCCTCTGAGGATTGAAACATTCTATCCTTCAGGAAGTTCCTGAGCAGCTTAAGCAGGAAGGTAATCAACTCAAAATAGTGTCAGGAAGTTCCTAAAACTGACCACATTCACTAGACCCCTCCCTACCAGAGTAAGCAATAAAAGCTGAGAGTTCCTCTCAGACTAAGTGAAGATGAACTGAAAAAAAAAGACTTAGAACAACAGAAACCCACCAGCAGCCTGGAAGACATTTAGACCAAATGAGGCACCTGGAAAGGACACCCTCCAACCTGTTGAGCTACCTGCAGGTTGTGCAGTGTACTCCAGGGTCCCGACATTGGTGAGCTGTCACTTCTGCTGGGGTGGGCTTCAGTGATACAGCTATCCTTGAGTCGGCTCCTGTAGATAACCTCTCACCCATATTCCTGTCAGTAATGCCAATTAAAACTCATGGTTCACCGAGTTGGACTTTGGTATTATCTGTACTTTGGTCTGTCATGGGTTCCCTATCTGGGATGAGTAGATGTGTGTCTTGCATCTTCCCAGGAAAAGTTTTGTCACACAACAAATACCTGCTATCATTATAAAATTATCACCACATTGCAGGAGAAGAAACTGAAGCTGAGGTCTAGTAAGGGGACCTTGGCCCTGTGCTCTCATTTCCTGACAGGGAGGCAAGACAAAACTAGCATTGAATGAATTAGATAAAGCTCTTCCTCCCTTCTCTTTTCCTTCCTTCCTCATTCTAATTAGGTTTTGTCAGTTTGTTATAAACTTGATCTAGAGAGGAAGTAGGCTGTGTTCATACTGTGTAATAAACTGTGGAATAGCTAGGCCTGGCCTCACAGCCCTACAACCACAGCCACTGAGGGGACTGCAGCTGGAGGATCACAAATTCAAAGCCTGCCTTGACTACAGTCTGGGTTCGAGGCCAGACTGGAAAACTTAAAAAAAAGACCTTGTCCCAGAATATAAAGTTAAGGAGGGAAGGGTCACACTGGAGCGCAGTGCTGGAAAACTTGTCTAAATGCACCGAGCTCTTGGTTCCGTTTCCAATACCACAAAACGAAAACAGACAATACGTGTATCTTCTTTGTAGAAACACAGCAAAAAAGACATTCTTAGATGACTAAATAGGACTTGCAAAAGCCTGCAGTTGTTTGGGGGACTAATTTACAGAATTCATAACATGTTTTTGTCAACACAACGTGGGTGTTAGGAGTAAGTGAGCAAAAAGAGTGGCAGTGGGATTTGTGGTAAACAAAAAATGACTGTGTGGTTTTCCAAACCAAATTATCTGTCTGTTCCAGCTTAGCTTTAATACAGTTATGAAATAGAACTCCCTACCAAACACAACCAACGAAACAGTTTTCCTCAGTTGGTTTGAGCCTGAGATATAGCTGCCTACTACGAATATCTCACGTAAGTGGAGTTCTGTGTGCTTCTGCTTCTGCCTTCCTTCATTAAACAGAAGGTGTTCAAGGCTTACTCGCAGCATGGCAGGCATCAGCGTGCACTCACTCCCTTTCATAGCTGAACTGCAGTCACTATGTTTATATATTGCATACACATGAAATGTGTTCTTCTGCTGTGATGGACAGTTGCAGTGTTTCTACCTTTTGTCTGCTGTGGAAAGGTCCACCACTAACCTGTGTGTACTTATCTCCTACTCTTCTTCTGGATCTGTGTCTAGGAGTGAAATTGCTGGGTCACCTAGCAATTCTGTTTGTGTGTGTCAGAGGACACTTTAGGAGCCAGTTCTCTCACTCCCTCAACATGGGTTCCAGATCAAATTCAGGTTGTCAGGCTGGATCAGGAAGGCCTTTACTCTCTGAGCCATCTCACCAGCCCCAGTTTAAACTTTTGAGGACTAATCACACTGTGAAACTGTGGCTTGCGCATTTTCATCACCAATGGGTAGGAGTTCCAATTAGTTCTGGTTTCTCCATACCCTCAACAATGGTTATTTTCAGTGCCAATTGTGTTTTTCTGTTTGGTTTTGGAAGTAGAATCTACGAGGCAGCCCCAGGCTGGCCTCAAACTGGAGATGCTCCTGCGTTAGTCTCCGGAGTGATAGGAATACAGATTTGTGCCATGCCTGGCTTGCTGGTTGTAATTTTATTAAAGCCATTGTACTGGGTATAAAGTGATACAACCAATAATTTTTTGACAAAGGAAAATGAAAATGTTGTCACTACTAACCTTCATATTCAACAACAAAAAGATAGATACAAAAGTAAGATACAAGTTCATTTTGACATCTTTTCTTTTTTCTTTGTATGCATATTAGTGTTTTACCTGCATGTATATCTGTGTACCACATGCAGGCCTGGTGCCTACAGAAGCCAGAATAGGGAATTGGCTCTCCTAGTACTGGCATTATAGATAAGTCACCACATGGATGCTGGGAATTGAACCCAGATCCTTTGGAAAGTAGCCCGTGTTAAATTTTCCAATGCTCTTTATTAATCACAAATCATGTCAAATCTCAGGGAATTCTGTACCCGGGCAGCTAGGCAGAGAGCTCACTCCAAGGCTTCCTCACCCCATGCTCTCCTCTTAGTTCTCCTCCTGCTCGCTAGCTTCTTCTTCCTTGTTCTCTCTGCTGTCTTTTTTTTGCTCTTGCCCTAGTTCTTTTTTATTCCAAATCCTCTCTGTCTCCACCCAGCCCTCCAATATACAAATAAATGGAGCCTAACCTTCATCTGCCTTAAGGCTAGGGAATGTCCTATTCTTGTGGAGAGCTGGATAGCCACTCCTTTGTTTACTGGTAGGCAGTGAATCCTTTACTTGCTTCAAGGACAGCTTACTGGAACATTATCCATAACTAAAATCTCCCACAACAAGCCAGTGCTCTTAACTGCTGAGCCATTTCTCCAGCTCCCTGACATCTTTTTATTGAAGTCATAATGTTCACTTGTGAAAATATATAAGAATATGCTTTCCCTAGACTTCTAGAAATAATATAATGGGGCTGGGGTTATAGTTCAGTGGTACAGCAATTGTCTAGTGTGAATGAGGCTGTAGTGTAGGTTCCATCCCCAATACCATCTATGGGGGAAAATGAACTTGTAGTGTTAGGGCAAGCAGGGCGGGTTTCTAAGGAACCACGAGACATACGAACAGCTGCAACACGCATGAGGCTTTATTAATAACTGGCGCGCGCCCCGGGTCCCGCCTATCCCACGCAGGAGATGAGCATGGCGGGCCCCATCCCTTCCCCCCCAGCCCTTTTATGGGGTTCAGAGGAAAGGGGTCTGGGGATGGGGGCTCGTGCAGCTTTGATTGGCTCAGAGCTCTCTGTTAAGCTCATTGGTTGGGAGTTTCGGGGGATTCAGGGGGACGTGGTCAACCTGTGCCCTTGGACTAGCCACCCTTGAGACAGGGTGGCTCCGGGGAAGGAAGAATCCCTGCTGATAGGTGGTGGGGAGGAGGCTGGGGAGGCTGTTCCTTTCTTAAATCCTTTCAGTAGAAATACAAAATGTAAAATTAAGACCTAAGTAAAGCCATTCCCCAAGGGTTTTTGTTTTTTATAGCAGGACACTGTCTTTACAGATCATTCTTAGCTCCCGGGGTGGGGGTGGGGTGGGGGGGGAGTATAACTCTTGAGACTCCTAGTCCCAGAACAAACAGGTAAGACATGGCTCTTACATTCCCACCAAGTTTCATATTGTACTTTCTGCTTGGATCTCGGGGAATACAGTAACATACCCTTTGAAAGCAGTCAGGAGTAGGTGAAATAAATTAAAAACCCACTGTTCCTCTGTAACCGCCCCCCCCCACAACACGGTATCTAACAAGACCAAAGGGCATATTCTGCTCTTAAAAGGAATATCTTTAAATCAGGAAAGACATGAAGTCTACAGTCGTGAGTAAAGGAGGGAAAGCTTGCCCGCATTAGGATTGCTTTACAACTGGGAGGTTTTTGTGCACCTGGGAGTGAATTAGCACGGTAAGGATGGGTGAAGTCAGCCCTTTCTTTTGTAAATCTAGGATTGATTGAGAAACAAGGGAAGAACTGCCTTGCTTCAACTGCTTTTCCGGGAAAAGGTTTTTTTATTAGACGTGCTCATTTTCTAAAGCATTTTTATTTTAATGTGCATTGATGTTTTGCCTTCATGTATGAATTGTGTGAGGGTTGGATCCCTAGAGACAGTTGTGAGCCATCGTGCAGGTGCTGAGAATTGAACCCAGGACCTCTGGAAGATCAACCAGTGAGTGCTGTTAACCGCTGAGCCACCTCTCTAGCCCCTAGACTTAACTCATTTTATGTGTATGCATGTGTACCATGTGCATGTTTGTTGTTCAAAGATGTCAGAAAAGGGTATAGGATCCCCTGGAACTGGGGTTATGGAAGGCTGAGGACCACCATATGGATGCTGAGAATCAAACCCTGGGCCTCTGCAACAAGTGTTCTTAATCGCTGACATCTCCAGCTCCTCCAGGAAAAGTTTTAGGAAAGATTCCATGCAGAGAACAGCAGAGGGATTCTCTTGAAACCCTTCCCGCATGTCTTGCAGAACTCTGCAGGTTCCAGATTGAAAACTGCTGAAAAATCAGTCACCTCTCCCTCTTGTTGATTGCCCTGTGAAGTCCCAGTTCTCATGGTCTGACCATCGTTTACTAGTCTTTTCTTTGGGACAGTAATCAGCCTGATTTTCATGTTTGCCTTCAGAAATTAGTCTCATTTTAGTTTACACCTGAATCTGGTGCTAGGTACAATGCCAGCTTGGGAGGAGGCCAGGTAATGTTAAGTTTTGGACCTTCAAGAATGAACATTTTGATTTTTAAAAGGGGAGAGAGAAGAAATGCATTCTGGGAAAGTGCATGTGTCCATATAAAACTCAGTGGTTGTAACAAACATTCAGATTAACTCCAACTGGGTAATAAACCAACTAGCCACACTTTTCTTAAACTACTCTCACCTGAAGGTGGTTGTACCTGTTTCTCCTTCTAGAACGTTCCTCTCCAGATCTGTCATCACTGATCCCTGCTTGTCACTCAGAATTGTGTCATCTCCTCAGAAAGGCCTTCCCTAGCCATGTAAATAGAACACACACACATACACACACACACCCCCAGTCCCATTGCAGTAAGGGGATGCAGATGTAGAAACCTCCCTAGCACTTCTGAGGGCCTGGGCTTGCTCTCTAGCACCACCATAACAACAAGATAAACAAGTCTGCAACAGGAGAACACAAGGAAGGCTCCTGGGAGAAAAATAGGTTTGGAATGGTAAAATTCTGCAATGTATTAAAGACCCGTAAGAAATATTAAAGCTCCAGGAATGTTCCACTTCAGTGGCCAGAGAAGGGAAAGAGAGTTGGAAATCTAAAAGGTGGTGATGAGTCTTTCCTGGGAGAGAACTTTTTACTGGGGTGTGCGTCAATGGAGGGCAAGTGTCCTCTATTCCTGCCCATGGGAAGTCATTAATATCTTCCTCTCCCCACCACTGCCCGGCTGGAAAGATCATTTTATGACCATGAGAAAGGACCAGTAGGCATTAATCATTATTGGAGCAATTTGACAGTAAGGAAAACTGATATACTAAGAGGTTTGAGGGGTCCTTTCTGTGAGATCTGTTCATGTCTCAAGAAAAAAAATGTGTGGGATAACAACAGAAAAGACTGAACATGCTGTAGGGGAAGAGTTCTTAACTTGAAGTTAAAGGAATCTCCTCCATGCTGAAATTCGAAATGATATGCAACATTATGTGTGACTGGGGACTTAAGAGCTTTATTTTCCAAAAGATTCCGATCCAAAAGTTGGTAACCGCAGAAGAGTCACAGAAGGCTAAGCTTTGGAGAGGAAATGGAAAAGCCTCCTACCAGTCTAAGGAAACGCTGTGAAAAGATGGAAAGTTTGCGATTGCGTCATCACCTCATTAAAATAGGTTGTAAAGGCAGAGCTAGGAAGTGTGGAGCGTGTGCAAACACGCCGCCGTGACGGGAGCGTGAGAGAGCAGGCAGAACCAGGGGACCGGGCCCGCTGACGATGCGGCTCTGGCATCGCTTCTGCGCAACGTGGGCGCCCGGTGGTGGACCCGGGGGCTGGAGGGCACCGGGCAGCGGTTCTCAAGATCCGGCCCAAACCGGCTCGGAGAGGGAGCGGCCGTGCCACACGGCATGCGTCAGAGCCGGTGGGGGGTTATCAGCGAGTCAGCGCGGGGACAGGACGCTCAAGTTTCTAAGAGTCGGGAGGGTGGACGCATCCGCAGCGGCTCCCAGACCGGGACCACCTGCCGCCGCCTCGGAGTCACCCCGCCCCACTTCGCCTTCTCCGTTCCCGGCGCAGAGCCCACCCACTGAGCACTAATCCGTCCGCCCGCTGCGGGGCCCGCTGCAGGCTCTGGATGCGAGGCCCAAGGCGAGCGCTGCCGCCCCGAGGGCCCACCATTCCCGAGCGACCGCAGGCCCCCGCCGCCCTCCCCTAGCGGCGGGCCGGGTCGTGCCAGGGGACGCACGGTCCAGGCCGACTCCGCCCCCGCCTGAGATCCCGCGGGAACCGCCGGAGCCGTGCTACCCGACACTCGGTGCACGCCAGAGCACGAGTCCTAACGGCAACCGACAGCGGTTTGACCTTGAAGGCCTGGCACCGCCCCCTCTCCCCGGCGGTCCGGGCCGCCACACAGGCCGCCCCGCGGCGCCCCGCTGCAGCCCGGAGCGGGTCCTGTCCTACAGGGGCTTCTCCCCACAGCCAATGGAAAAAGCGAAGTGGCTCCGGCCAATGGCCGCCGCCAAAGTAGCCAGAGGGGTTGAGCCTATCAAAATTCAGCTTTACCTTTCTCCCGCCCCACGAAACGCCAGGGGCGGGCAGATCGGCTAAGACCGCCAATCAGTGGCCAATAAACAAGAAGCTTCCAAGATCAAAGGGGAAGGGGTGGGACCTACGGGAGGAATGACAAGTTGTCTGGCGAATACCACATACACAATTTCTCGCCGTAAAAAGGGGGCGGGGACACGTTAAGGTCTGCACCAATGGCTGTCTGGGGGCGTGTCCTCGGGGCCAAGCGGGAGCCGGAGGCCCCGGGCTCTCTGGGCCGCGCCTGAGGCGGACGCAACGGGGCCGGGGGGCGGCGGCAGTAGTGGTGGCGGCGCGGGTGGGCGCCGCGGCTGGCCCGAGTGGATGGAGTTGGAGGGGCGGAGTGCAGGCAGTGTGGCGGGAGGACCGGCTGCTGGGCCCGGGCGGAGCCCGGGGGAGTCGGCGCTGTTGGACGGGTGGCTGCAGCGGGGCGTGGGCCGGGGGGCCGGCGGCGGGGAGGCGGGGGCCTGTCAGCCCCCGATACGGCAGGATCCCGAGTCCGGCCCGGAGTACGAGGCGCTGCCGGCTGGAGCCACTGTCACCACGCACATGGTGGCTGGCGCCGTGGCAGGAATCCTGGAGCATTGCGTGATGTACCCGGTCGACTGCGTCAAGGTGAGACCTGGACCGGGCTGCGAACCCGACCTGGGGCTGACCCGACCCTGAGCCTTGTTTAGAGCCAGAATCCCGACTGAGACCCAGAGCCGGTGGGTTCTTTCCTGGATCCTACCACTACGCACGATTTGAACCGGTACTCCGTGCAAGCAAAGTCCTGGCTGGGAGATGAGCTCAGTCAGGAACCAGGACTTTCTAACGGTCAGTGAGATCTGAATCGAGACTCGGAGCAAAAATCTGTCAGCCACAGACCTGATCCCACCTGGGACTAAGCAGGAATGGGGTGGGATGGGGGATCCCGGAGCACAGGTAAGTCTACAACTCGATTAAGGTAAAGCCAGCTGGCATGAAATCAGACCGTGAACTCGATTTGATGGCTTGGCTTGAGATTTGCTTCGGGGTAGGTGCTTTTACAAGCTTCTTGCTGCGTCTTCCCTTAAAAGTGACGGGGCAGGAACCGGAATCTGGGGAATCTCTCGGCTAGATAAAAAGTACGTATTAAATCTTAACCCATGAGTGGCTGAAAATCTTTGCGTAATCAAAAGTGAGAGTTCCAGGCTGGAAGGGATATGGGGAAAGGCATGTGAAGGAAAAGGTTTCGGTTTCTCTGAAAAGCAAGATTGGTAACCCATCTATTTCCTGAACGTAAAAACTGCGCTAGGATTAAGACAGTACGTACGTTCAGGGAGCACACAACAGAGGTGAAAATGATAGTCTGTTTCTTTCGGCACCTGAATTTGACAAAAAGGGAGCCGGCTAAAGGGAAGTGTGATATTAGAAAGTAGATGTAAATGTGGAAAAAAATAGAATGCGATTAGCAGGGTATGATTAGTGTGGAAGGTAAAACCATTTGCATCCACACACAGTGAAGCAGAGTGGTTAATGGACATGTGGGTCAGACCCTTGGGAAGAAGCCTGAGTGAAGATAGAAACAGATTTTCTTGTTTTTTTCTTTCTTTTTCTTTTTTTGAGACAAGGTTTCTCTGTTGTAACTCTGGCTGCCTGGAACTCATTCTGTAGACTAGGCTGGCCTCGATCTCACAGAGATCCGCCTGCTTCTGCCTCCCAAGTGCTGGAATTGAAGGTGTGGGCCAAGGCCTCTTCCTTAGTATTCTTGTACTTTAGTAGAGGTGCTAGCTGCTAAAGCCTAAACTGGAGGGGAAGTAACTTCACGGGGGTTGCTGAAATAACTGTTGGGAACAGTGCTTTCTTTACACCAATTACAGTAGGCAATATCCTGTCTGTTCTTTGATGTATGTTTCCTCAGGTTAGGAGAGCACCAACCTCAGCCACGCAAAAAATCACTTTCTTCTGCGTGCCTCTGGTTGCAGTGCTAGTGTACATGTTCATTAATAACGTGGGTGAGGAAATAGGGAAAGTGTTTATGTGAATGACATTGAGTTGTTGTGGGGAAATGGAGAAAGTGCTCCTTAAGCTCTGTGAATGACATTGAGTTGGCCAGTGCTTCAGCACGTTGCACATACCCCGTAACAAGAGCCGTACCCACTGAAAAATGTAGTTAAGTGCGCCTGACCGAGGTGAGCATTAGCATTTTAAATGTCCTTATCAACGGAGGGAATTAGACCATGAACTGGACTGAAGGCTCGAGATGTTCTTAGGTTAGGAGCTTTTTCAGACAACTTGCTGAGTCCTCCTTAAAAAAAGCCTGTGTGAGAGAAATAACAGTGATTCAGACATTTATGGGACAGACTGTAGGTTGGATGTCTTGAGTTAGGAAATGCTACATATCCAAAAGTTAATAAGATCTAGCCGCAAAGTAACCTCTCTTAACCTGTGAGAACAGCACAGGGTCTGGGGTGCTGTGTTTCAGGATAAATATCAAGTGAAAAACAGATCAGAGACAATGACAGAGCAATGACAATTATTTAATGGGAAGGAAAATGCAGTGTGATAATATGACCAACTTAAAAATGTTGCTGAGATGGCTCAGTCAGGAAAGCACCTGCTAGCACCCACATAAGAATGTGGGCATGGTGGCACACATCCGTAATCCCGGGCTGGGGAAGTAGAGATGGAGATCCTTGGCGCTCACCAGCTAGCCAGTGTAGTCAAGTCCATGAATTCCAGGTTGTAAGAGACCATGTCTCAAAAAAAAAAAAAAAGTGGCTAAGTGTGGTGGTGTATGCCTTTAATCCCAGCACTCAGGAGGCAGAGTCAAGCATACCTGTGAGCTCAAGGCCAGCCTGGTCTACATAGTAAGACCCTGTCTCAATAAATAAGCAAATAAGGTAGAAAATGATTGAGGAGGATACCCAAGGTTGGCCTCTGCCTCCACACACGAACTCAGACTTGCACACATCCACACAAACATGCACCTGTGCCACACAGAAGGGAAGGAAAAATATCACTACTACCTATCAGTTTATGATACTTGTATTATGTTACAGGATAATGGGAGAGCTTTGGCACCTTAACATTTTTATAAAGTCCCTTGTTAGAGACGCCTCTGTAATATCCTTGATGAGGACAAATCTTTGCCTATGACAAGACTCAATCAAAAGAGTATGCTGCTCAACAGAGACCACCCAGAATCAAATATGGCACATCATAATCAAATGTGGGCCATACTGCCTGCTCTCTAAACATAAGGAGGGTCTGGCAAATAAAACCCCCGATTTACTTCTAAGACCTGTGCAGCCACTGAGGAGACACGAGAAAGGTTTTCCGGAGGTGTGTCACACAACCAGAGCATTACTGAAGTAAGTTAAGTTCTGTCTAGCCTTCCAAGGTTAACTATTTTGAATAATAATTACTAGTCACCTGCATGCATTTTGGGGTTTGTACTTTTAAAGAATTGACTGTAGAGTATTGCAGTCTTGCCTCTCAACTAAAGAACTGGCTATTTGATTTAAAGTACACATGCCCAAGGGTCTTCAAAAATGCAAAAGTTTATCTTAGAAGAATAATTTCTCCTTGCTGCTGAGAATTAAATAATGAGAAGGTAGGCTGGTATGGGTTAGTGTCCCAGCCTTTAATGGTTTTGTGCAGGCATGAATGTAACTCAAATCCCTTCTCTCAGAAAGGGCTTCTCATTCATTTGAGTCCTGGCAGCTATACTTTTTCCCCCATAAATGGATGGTAGAGAAGAAAAGCAGCCCAGCCAGACCTTAAGACCTGACTGGAAACAGGTATCAGTGTTGGAGCCTAAAGGGACACCACAGTATGCAAATGAGTGCTGATGTTGTCTCTTGGCATGCAGGCCTGTGTATCCCTGGCCACTTCTCAGGGTCAAGTTGACTTAAAATATCCTTGGAAAGGACCATGGGAAGTCAACACAGCCTCGATAGGCCGTGGTTATCGAGCCAGCTATTTCCATGATCATAACGGGGAGGTTTGGGAATCCAGATAAATTGCAGTTTCCTTTTCTAGGCCTCAAAGGCAAGCATCAGACTTTATCTTTAGGGACAGGCTCAGCATCCTAAGGCAGCAGAACCATTCTCAGAGTCTTCTGGCTGCCTCCCCTGTGAAGGGAGTGTTTGGGCTCTGCAGTGGCGAAGCAGGTATCACCTTATGTAGTACTTTGCAGGGGCAAAGAGTAAAGAGAAATCTTCCTTGAACTTCAGATATAAAGGGTTATCTCTATACAGTCACCAGCGAAAGGTTAGGAAATAAAATCTCTGACTTATGTTTTATTTTCTCACACCTCATAATGATAACTAAGTAGTCAGTAAACGCCAGTTGTTCTTGCATTCCCAGCACTGTGTGAAGTGCTTGACACCACTGTTATTATTTCATAGATGAAGAAAGGCTTGGAGAGTAGTTAGGTAACTTGTCAAAGGTCACAGAGTCTAAGAGGCAGTCCTGATTTGAATTCGATCTGTGAGTCACCAACCTTCCCCACAGCCTTCCAAAGGGTTTCAAGAACCAAGCAGGCTAAAGAATTACAATAGAACTCACTTGTGAATGTATAACCTTTAGGTAGACAGCTTAATATGCAATATAAATTGCTATAAACCAGAAAAAAACCTCCCAGTAAACACACTGACACTCACTTTAGAATCACTGGCTTTAGAGTTAAGCCTGATCATTAGTGAGTAAGGACTAATTAGTTGCTCATGTGAAGTGGTATCTACCATGCTGCTATGACCTGTCAGTTCCTGGATGAAAAAGTGTATCTTAGAATCACATTTTAATAATCAAAACCCTTCTATTTATAGTACTTTATAAATTATAGTTCCTACCTTGTTTCTTGTTTCTTTTAACCCACACAGCATGGCCGTTTTCTTTCTCTATGATTACTTTTTAGATTGTTTTATGTGTTTGAGTGTTTTGTCTGCAAATGTGTCTGAGCTTCATGTGAGTGACCGGTGCCTGTGGAGATCAGAAGGGCATTGGGTCCCTGGAGCTGGAGTTGTGAATGGTTGTGAGCTGCCATGGTTGCTGGTGCGAGGTTTGAACTTAGGTCCTCTACAAGAACAAGTTCTATTACCTGCTGGGCCATCTTTTCCAGCCCTGCCTGATGATATTCACAAGGAGAGAAGTTGGTGATGTAGCCAAGACTGAGCATGTCTGGCAAAGCTGGCATTCAGACCAGGCTTCCTGACTCAGACTTTACCAAAGCACCCAACCTCTCCACTGTTTACGTGGCTTTTCTTCAGTGCTAGGTAGTGGTGTTTTTGTTTTTTCATATGTTCTTAGAGATTTCATCATTTTGCAGAAAGGAGATTTTTTTGGCTCAGAAATATGGGTATCCATATTCATTTTTGTATTTGGACTATTTTATGGCTGGGTCTTGTGTCCTTTGCATAGGGTATACTCACTGTCATTGAATTAGATTTAAATGTGTTTGTAAAAGGTTGGGAGTGTCTTCTGCATAGTCGTTTCCTCTTGGGAATGAAGAGTTCTCTGAGGCCAGAGTCTTTCATCACTGGTTGCCAAATGTGCCCTTGATGCCAGCAGAGCACTTCAGTTTCTGATTCCTCGTGTAGAAGATGAGTTTCAACAGACTCATGGAAGTATATGTTGTTAAGCCACCAGCCAGATTAGAATCACACCCTTTATAAAGCACACATTGTATTGGGTGGTTTTGAGAACTAGAAATAAATTTCCATGTGATAAGGTGATTTGTGATATTTTGGATCGAAAGTTCAGTAGTTAACATTTTTAAGCATGCAGTGTTTTGTTAGTAGCAGGCAGGAGAAAATAACTCCAGAGGAATGTATATCGCTTTCGGCTAACCAGGACCTGTTAATCTGGTTAGTTTCTCTTCTCTATGCTCTTGAGAAAAGGCCTTATTCTTGGATCGCAGTTGGCCAGCTTCAATCAGGAGGAGTCAAGCTTTTAAATCTAAACTGGATCTAGTAATTGGAATGAATCAGGAGTTTAAACTGTCATTGGACATCAGTTGCCCCCTGTTGATTCATCAGTGACTGAACTGGTGTAGACTGTCATGTCTGTGTGACAAAAGATTCATTTCATTCATTCACCCAACAAACAAATCCTATAGGTCCCTGTGTACCAGTAGCCAGATGTTTTTAAACTATTAGGCTGTATGCAACCTTACCTTTGAAATATGTCAGACAAGAATGTTATGGGAAGACATACTTCAAAGAAGATCTGATGAGATGGATTTAAAGGTTTGTTTTTATTATCTTTAAAACTGTGTATAATATATGTTTGTATTGGGAGGGTATGTCCACATGGAGTCCAGAAGAAGGCATTGGAGCCTCTGGAACTGGAGTTACAGTTATGAACCACCCAACATGGGTATTGGGAACTGAATTTGGGTTTTCTGGAGGAGCAGTGTACATTTGTAACTTCTGAGCCTCTCTTTGGCCCTCATTTATTTTTTTAAATAGTGTGTGTGTGTGTGTGTGTGTGTGTGTTTGTATCCTTCTATAGCACACTCATGGAGGTCAGAGGACTATTTGTGGAAATCATTTCTCTTCTTCCACCATGTGGATTCCAAGGATCAAACTCATGTTTGTCAGGCTTGGTGGAAAGTAACTATACTCGCTGAGACATCTTACTGGCTCGGATTCCCAAATTTCAGTAAAATTTTGTGGATATCCTACGAGTGTATACTACACACACTTAAGTTCCAGTCATTGAATCTTCAAAGACTGCATTTTACAGAGACTGGTTTTATTTGCCAAGGCCATTTTGAGGATCCAGTCAATTCAGATAAGTCTGAACGGCCCTTTAGTTTTAAAGATTAGTTTGGTTTCCCCACACTTCTTTCTGAGGATCAGCATCTGTTGGGAATGCTTTTTCTATCAAGACTCTAACCTGCAAACCCAGCTGCCAAAGCTAAATAGTCTGAAAAGATAACAAAAAGTGAGCCGTTCTCCCATTAGTCAGGGTATTGTATGGCCAGGAAGCAGGGCCAAGGCTTATCTTTAGAAATAAAGCACCAAGTATGTTGTAGACAGTAAATATTCAAATTTAAAGGTTTGTTTTTATTTTTCATTATGTGTACGTGCTTGTGTGGGGGTGTGTGCCTGTGAGTGCAGGTAACCATAGCGGCACAAAGTTGGGTCTCCTGAAGCTGGAGTCACAGGTGATTGTGAGCCACCCAGTGTGGGAATTGAACTTGGGCCTCCGTAGTACATGCTCTTAACTGCTTCACCGTCTTTCCAGCTCTGATCTCTAAACTTAGTTTATTAAGGTGAAAAAGCAACTTGATGGATCTCATATTTACTGCTGGGGCAGGAGGTCCTTTTGGAGTTGCAGGGCCTTGCCAAGAGGCAGTGTTCTCAAGGGTTGTAATGGTGTTCTGGTTTTTGGCTGTGGATGACTAAAGGAAGAAAGGTCCAAGGCTTGGAAACATGAGTCATAGATTTGGGAAGAAGTAAAAGCTGGATGCCAAGTATCACTCCCACAGGCTTGCCCAGGGCCCAGGGCCTGAGTGATGGAGTAAACGAGAAGTTGGAATCACTGACTTTGCCTTTTTTGCTGTTATTTCAGACCCGGATGCAGAGCCTACAGCCTGACCCAGCTGCTCGCTATCAAAATGTGTTGGAGGCCCTCTGGAGAATTATAAGAACAGAGGGCCTATGGAGGCCCATGCGGGGGCTGAATGTCACAGCAACAGGCGCGGGGCCTGCCCACGCCCTCTATTTTGCCTGCTACGAAAAGTTAAAAAAGACATTGAGTGATGTAATCCACCCAGGGGGCAATAGCCATATTGCCAATGGTATTGAGCCTTCCTGTGCTGGTCCCCACTTTCCCAACTCTTTGGGCTTTGCTGCTGTCAGTGCTTCCCAGTCTCAGCATGGTTTGGAGCTGCAGCTTTGGGCTGGGGTAGACCAGATTATAGGGGAGGGACTTCCAAAGCTGGTGTGCTCGGACCTCAGGCTGCTTCAACCCCACTCCTCCTTTGGGGCACCTCAACCAAGGTCACAGTACCCTCCCTTACCTAGCAGCTTGACTTTCCTCTCATCCCCCTGGCGTGAGCTTCTAAATGCCTGGTAATGTGGAGACACACTGAACTACCCCCACTATGTATTTCTTGGTAGTTGGGTGGTGTCTGCATCTCAGGGCAGGATTGGAGGTGACCCAGACACTCAAGACACTAATGGTGCCCTGGCTCCTCACCTCACCTTTTCAGGATCCCACCTGACCAAGGCAGTTGGTGTCATTAAGGACATGAGAAAGCCTTGACAAGTGAATAGGGGTGGAGTCAAGGGACTCTGGAGAATCCAGGTGTTTTAGAGGTTGTGTGGAAGTAAAGGAAGAAATAGCAGCCCAAGGTTCCAACATTGAAAGCCAAGTTGAGTGTGGAGAGCCAGGTGTAGTGGTTTGGGACCAAAGGGGAAGGGAGGTCTGAATGGGCAAATGGTAGGATTTGGAGACAGGCTGGGCAGCTTAGAGGCAGCAGGATAGGGAGCAGATTAGATTGTGAGGATCTGGCCCCCATTCTCTCTGCACTGGTGGCCATTGCTGTGCTGCCATGCCTTGCCAGAAATGTGTCTGCTTCCTGCCAGGGCATAACTGCATTTATTCTTAGAATCCTCTGTACGGAAGACATCTGGGCTATTTCCCTGGCCCCTTTTGGGCCTTCCTATCAGGTGCTGAATGTGCAGTTTTAAGTTGGGGTATCTAACTCTGGGAGCAGGAGCTCAGGGGCGGGTCTGAATCCACCTCTTGGACTGACTCTTACAGGCCCTCGCTGCTGTCATGGGCCTCAGTGAATCGCTCACCCTCTTGGCTTTACATGTGGCAGTTGTTTTCTCATTTGCAGGTGCAGCCGGATGTGTGGCAACATTACTTCATGATGCAGCCATGAATCCAGTGGAAGGTAAAGACTCTTCAGCCCGTCCTTCTGGGCAGCTTTGTCTTTGTGTCCGGTTCTGTTTCTGCCTTGCAGAGAAAACCAGAGCCGTTTTTGTGGGGAAGCCTCTCCTTTATCTTGGTGTACCACTAGAGGGCGCTCCCTCTACATGTTCAGTGCTGAGAGCACGCCTTCCTCCCTTGCTGAGTCAGCAGCATAGTCTGGGATTTAATTCATCTTTGAGGCTTTCCTGGAAAAAGGGATGGCTCTGATGGCTTAGTTCTGGGCTTTCCTAGAAGTCCCCTTTGTAGTGTATTTGATCTCTCTAATTTCTATCAAATTATTTCATGTTTCTTTAAAGAAGGTAGATTTTAACATTTTAAAGTTTCAAGTATTGCATTTCTTACTGGAATGTAGACAGCAGTGAAAGACTAAATTGTAGTTTAACCCTTTCTTTGCTACTAAGATATTAGCTTTTCTGGTGAAGGGAAATTCTCCAAAACATTCTGTGAGAATTGATGAGTCGACTGTGAGGGGCTAATGTAAATGCCACGTTCCTGCAGTTCAGGCTCTTTATATGTCCGACTGTGCCACGGGGTGGAGAGGACCAGGTTAGCTACAGGCACACAGAGCTCAGACCACAGTGTCTGCCTCGTGGGCTGGGAGGTATTTAGGAGGTGAATCCAGCACCTCTTGAGTAAGGCTTGTAGTTTCTTCTTGGTACCATTTCTTTTTCATCCTTTCTCAACTGTAAGAGTTCAGTGTTGGGGCTGGAGAGATGTCAGCGGTTAGGAGCATTGACTGTTCTTCCAGAGGTCACAAGTTCAATTCCCAGCAACCACATGGTGGCTTACAACCGTCTATACCAGGACCCGATGCCCTCTTCTGGCATGCGGGTGTACATGCACCCAGAGCACTCAAAACAAATAAATCTAAAGTGTTGCTCTCATACCTGAGGAATGGAATTGCTAGGCCTCTGTTCATTACAGTGCTCACTGCCACTGAGTCATCTGTTGTGGAAAAGGTTAATATAAAAACAGCAGACGGGTCTTCATTCCGCAGAGACCCGCTGGGGTTACCAAACTGTAGCTATACCATGTATTAACTTGCAGGTTTTAAAGACATCCTGCTGGAAATGGGCACATTTCTTTAAAAATTTACTAACCCTTTGCCTATCTTCCCCCTAAAGTAAGAGAAACACAAACGCTTAGGTTAACAGGAAGCTAACTCATTCTTTTTTCTCTTTCCATTTCACTGGCTGATCTGCTTGGAACCCTGAACCGGGATGCTGTCTGCCACTGACTGGTTGCTGTCCCCATTTTCCTCCTCCCCCTCCGCGACGGCATCCCCAGTGGTCAAGCAGAGGATGCAGATGTACAACTCGCCATACCACCGGGTGAAAGACTGTGTACGGGCAGTGTGGCGAAACGAAGGGCCTGGCGCCTTCTACCGCAGCTACACGACCCAGCTGACCATGAACGTTCCCTTCCAAGCCATTCACTTCATGACCTATGAGCTCCTGCAGGAGTACTTTAACTCCCAGAGACGGTACAACCCCAGCTCCCACATGCTCTCGGGAGCCTTCGCGGGAGCGGTAGCCGCCGCCGCCACAACCCCACTGGACGTTTGCAAAACACTGCTCAACACCCAGGAATCCCTGGCTTTGAACTCAAACATTACAGGACACATCACGGGCATGGCCAATGCCTTCAGGACGGTATATCAAGTAGGCGGGGTGACCGCTTACTTCCGAGGGGTACAGGCCAGGATAATTTATCAGATCCCCTCCACGGCCATCGCGTGGTCTGTGTATGAATTCTTCAAATACCTAATCACAAAGCAGCAAGAAGAGCGGAGGGCAGGCGAGTGAAGGAGCGCTGCGTGGACCAGGGTCCGTTGGCTCTGCTGCATCCTGCCCCCTCCAGCACTCAGCTGTTTCCTGGCACCCTCCAGCCGCTAGTGGAGTTGGAAGAAAGAGAGAGCTCTTTCCAGGCTCTTGTTGGCTAACACTAGTTCTTGCCAACTTCCGTTACCACCATCGTCTTTCCTTCTGGGCCCTCAGCAAGTTCAGCAAAGCCCTCCGCAGCAGCTCTTACAGCCTCTCCATCCTGGGCCTGGCAGCCTGCCCTAGACTGTTGCAGAGGGATGAGCAGCACATTCCCCTGGTTCCTAATTAAAAAGAAAAAAGTCTTTAACTATTGTGTTGGGTTTGTCTTGCCAAAAGGGGCATGCAGTGCCGTCCGCTCTTCCTGACCTGACTTGAAGCGTAAATCAGAGGAGTGTTTGAGTATGCCTGTAGTTTTTGCTTCTGCTGACTTGAGGTGATTTCAGAGTGTAAGGCCCTGTTTCCCTTGTCCTTGTCCAAGTAGTTGGCTTCAAGGAGTCTCCCAGATGCCAGGAACCCTGGGCCTTTACCTGCCTCACTCAGCAGGTGTGCCTCCTCCCGCCAGTGCTTTTCCTCCAGCCCCCCAACACCCCCAGAGCGGGATGCAGAGTTGATCTGTTTGGTCCCTTTCAGGTCCTGCCTGAGCAGTGAAGGTTTCCATGTGGCACTTTGTTTTCTAATGCAGTTGCAGAATTAAAATTATCCATTGAAGCTGCAGGTCCTGAAGACCATGTGACAATGCTTTGTTTGATTTTAACTTTCTAATGATTATTTTGTGATGCTAGGGTTTGAACCCAGGCCCTCATGAATGCCAGGCCTGTGTCTGGCCACTGAGAATCATCAGTAGAGCAATCAAGTAGGCAGTGTAAGCTTCGCCTCTGTCTGACAGGAGCTCAGTGTGGCTGTGACTTGCCCACGGCCTCACAGTAAATTTGGGTTAGAGGCTCTGACCTGCATCCTTTATCCCACGAGTGACACTAGCTGCAGACAGGAAATGAGTTGGTCATGAAGGCACGTCCCACCTGCTGTCCGTGTGCATGCTGTCTGGAGACCCAGGGAAGAGGCTTCACTGGGTTGGGTGGGTCCATTGTCAGCAAGTTCTTTGCTGCATACAAGAAGTCCACATTCCCTGTTATCTGTGTCACCTTGCATTCATTCAATAGCGATTGAGCTGCTCAGGCATTCCTGACTGGGTTAGGGCTGCCATGATAAATAATCTTAGCCTTCAAGGAGCTTATTGGCTGGAGAAAAAGAGGCATGTAAACAGACAATTAGGAGACAATGACAAGAGACTAGTTTAAACCTAGGAACTGGAGGATGTAAGAATCCCAGTCCAGCCTGGGAGGACGGAGGAGATGCAGAAGGAATGACATCCAGGTGGCACCAGGACAGATCAACTCAATAGGAGAAAAGGGAGGGGAGCTATCTGAGTCAAAAGCTTGGAAGTGAGAGAGAGTATTTGGCAGGAATGAAGCTGGGTGAGGTTGCAGCTGGGACAGAGAGCAAGGGCTGCAGCTTAACGCAGTACTCGGGTTCAGAGTTTATCCTAAGGCGAAGCAAAGCATTACAGGGTTTAAGTGAGGCGGGCATGAGCAGATTCACCATTTAAACAGATCGCTCAGGCTCCTGGGGAAGGATTAAGGGGAGCAAGACTGGACAGGCAGGCAGACCATGAAGAAAGCTGTTCCAGCCAGACAGCTGCTGCATGGTGGTCTGTAACGAGGCTGGAGCTGTGTCAGGGTTAGAGGAGCGAGAGGATTTAGTCACAGAATAAATCTTGTCCTTCCACCTGACAGCTCTTCAAGCATCTATGGAGAATTGTGTCTGAATGCACTTGGAAACAACTGTCAAGCAAACAGCAGGGGCCCCTGTTCTCCGCTTAAGTCTGCAGCCCTCTCTAGGGTAGGGAGGGGAAGGAGAGCTGCTGGTGGTGCTGAGTGGTGGTGGCCAAGTGGAGCCGGGGTTGCCTGGACACTGCAGCTGCGGGGGGTCATGCAGAGGTCATGCAGAGGTCATGCAGAGGTCATAGGTCATGCCAGGCAATTGACAGGGAGAAAGGGGAGTAGCTGCTTCCCCACATGGACCAAACCACAAAAACAAAGGAGCAGCTCTCTGGACTCTGCACTGCAGCGAGCTTTTGTGGAAACGCTGTTGGCACAGTACCTGGCACACATCAGGCATGGTGACAATAAGGCTCGTTTCTCAGGAAGGGCATGGAGGGTAATTTCTGAAGAAATGGTTGCCCCTATAGACCGTCTGGCTCCAATGATGTTCACAAACAGAAATTACAGAAGTGACCTTCCAACGTCTAGTTGCAGTCTGGTACTTAAGGGGATGGTTCATTTGGTAATTGGATAAGGCAGTATGTTCCTCAGAGGAGTGGGGCTCAGCCTAAACTTTAGAGACAGACAACAATGCAAGAGCGCCAAGGTCTAGGATTTCAGTGTTCAGATTCCTGAATCATTTCTATTGAGCTCACTATACCCAAGAGACCTTTGGGTGTTCGGTGGCACACGAGGTTCAGAGCCTTTTGGGTAAGCAGGTAGGTTTGTGATGTACCTTGAGGACTCCATTCCAAGAGGCCAGTTCCAGCACACTGCTATACACCAGGGAAAATGAAAAGAAAAAAAAAAAGCCACAATTTGACTAGAGGGAAAAGCTCAGTTGGAGAGATGAGGCCAATAAATGACACGGCATAGCCATGGACTGGATTTCATAGTGGCAAGGTAGAAAAAGGTAAGTGTAAGTCAGTTAACAGAGAAAAGGGTGAATAACAAATAAAAATACTTCTGTTAAAGCAAAGTCATGCTAATTTTGTAGAATTTAGAAAACAGATGAAAAAGAAATGCTCTGACCTAGAGAATGCGGCTTTGTCATTGATTTATTTTGCAGTCCTGCAGGCTAGGCAGAGCCCCCCCCCCAACTATGTCCCCAGCTCTTGGTTGGTTGGTTTGTTTCAGATAGATTTTACTTTGTATCCCAGGCTGGTCTCAAATTCACAGTCTTCTTCCCTCGGCGTCCCCAGTGCTCAGACTAGAATATAATGCTTTGATGTCATTTTTCAGTGAAGTACTTTTTATTGGGGGAGGGGGTTTGAACCCAGGCCCTTGCGTACACTCTGCAGACCTGCCACTGAGGTACATCCACAAATACTTTCTATTCTTTTTCGAAAGAGATTTCACTGTAACCAGCTTCTTTTATATAACAGAATATAATCTCCGTTTTTTTCCACATCATTCAATCTCCTTCTTACCACCTCAACATAAATGACCACACAACGCGCTCTGTATAAATGTGTAAGTCCATCCGTCCTCTGGGACACTTTTGTCAGACACATAGCAGTAGTTAGACTGCGAGCAAAAGGAGAGTAGATGGCTAGACATCAGGACGGAGAGTGGAGCAGCAGCTTGGATAGGCTCTGCCCGGACCAGGGTGTAGGTTAGGTGGCAGAGGCAAGTGAGTCTCAACAGCAAGAAGCTCAGGGCTGGGGGGTTCCTTAGAAGCCAGCTGGCTTGCATCTCCCCAGGAGCCTTAGTGTACTCCAGGGCACCTTTGTCAGCTGCCCCACCCCTGCTCCTGTGTTTGGGAGCTCGCTGCTCTGTGAGGCCATCGGCAGCATTGCTCCAAGGCTCCTTCTAATTCAAAGTTCACGGTCTCCTGCTTCCACTCAGGGAGCCTGTCACGTCTCTGGCTTTGTTGCCTTTGGAATAAAAGCCAAATTCTTCATCGTGGCAAATAGGATTTTATATAATTTGGCCCAGCCTCTCTAACCCCAACGCCTCCAGAAGGTGAGACATTAACACAAACACAGTTTCTTCAAATCGAAAGTATTCCTCCTGGGCCCACATTGGCTACTTTAAAAGGCTTGATGAGCGCTGTCTACACTGTCAGAAATGCCACACAGCAAGCAGTTGTTGAGGCTGGGTATGCAGTATCGTGTTAGACTGGTGGGCGGGGATAGAGTCCTTTGGGGCTCTGTGTATAGTCGGAGCTCCGTAGGCACGACCTGGACACCCCGCCACCCACATTCACTTCACACAAGACGATGTTTCTCTAGAAATTGAGGCATTTAAGTCTCCCTGTAATTTCCACCTCTGGTGGCTCCCGCTTGCTGGGGCAGCACAGAAGCACACTAATTCCTCTCCTCTCTGACAGCCCTTCAAAAATACCGAGACAGCCGTCATGTCAAACATGGAGTGTCAGAGCACAGAGCCTGCAAGTCAGTCAGAGGAGTTTGGATTTGACTTGGCAGTTAATAGGGAGCAGGGGAGGACTTGACCAAATAAATGTTTGAACCCAGACACAAGACAACCTGGAGACGGGGAGCCTAGTCGAGGGTGTCTAGGCCATCACTTAGAGCTGAAACAGGAAAACTGTCACAGGGTTATGGTTAGGCACTGGGGTGGGGACCTGTGCCGGGTCGTCTTGTTCTCTTGACCGTGTGCGTCTCACGTAGACATGTCCTGGGACTGTGCCATCCTCATATGACACATTCTCACGCTTTCTCCACTCAGACGTAGACCTGCCTTACTGTGGAATAGCTGTGATCAGACACCAAGAATTACTAGAGGGAGTACTGCCGCTGCCCTAAGGAGGGCCCATCTCCCTTTGCGGCTGAGGACTGAGCGGGCGAGGGCGGCATCAGACGCCGGGCCTGTGCAGTGGTCAGTGCTGCGTGTCACTGCCGTGACCATGCGAGGCCATGGCTCCAGTTAGTCAAACATGGATCAGAGTGGCGTCACTTAGAAGCTGATGCATCCCAAGCAGAAGTATAAACACCTACGTGAAGAAAGAGAGTGAGGGCTCAGCTGAACGTGGCAGCCAGGCGTACTCAGGAGCTGGGGCAGATTGACAGTATCTGCGATGCGGATGTAGAAGGCAGCTGTACAGAGGTCATCACCAAACCGTAGAGTAGATGAAGAAGGCAGGTGTCTTTGATCCAACCCCCCAAATAACCTACAAGCTAACATGCTAGTGCATGCTTGTAGTTCCAGGAAGATCATGAGATCGAGGGTAGCCTGAACTACATATCAAGAATCTGTCTCCAAAAACCAAAATAATAAAATAATAATAAGAGGGCCACGTGTGCACTTGGAGAGAGCAGAGGACAGCTTTGGGGAGTCAGTGCCCTCCCCCCACCACACGGATCTTGAGTCGGCTTGTGCTTTACCCACTGAGCCATCTCACTGACCCTAAGAGAGCTTTTTTTAAAAGGGCATAGCTGACAAGATTGAGGGGGGTGGCACATTCAAATTTTGCCAGGCAGTCCTGTGGACAGGAAACTCTTGATGCTGTGGGGATCTTGAGCCTGAAATCTGCCCTGAGCCGCCTGGAAACTTAGCCGGGGTTTGTGAGTCAGTCTTCGGGTGGGTTCCTTCTTCTTTGGGAAACCTCGGTGTTTTGGTTTTAAGCGATTGCACAGGGCTAGCTACATAACGCACAATAAACCGTACTGAAAGTCGGTTGAGGATAAATGTTAATCATATCTACAAAATGCTTTCACAACAGTATCTAGGCAAATGTTTAATCAAAGAACTTGGCATGATTGTTTAGCAGTGTCAACACAAGATTAACCAAGCTGCTTTTGGTATTCTTATTTTTCTAGTTGTTACTACTACAGACACTATTGTTTCTGTCTCCTTAGTGGACAGAGGCAGTCCTTTCCGGTGGGTGCGTATTATAGCAGGCTTGCTGGGCCTCAGAAGCCACACGTTTAGACTTCCAACAAGTCGCCTTTGTTTTGTTCCATTTGGTCCAGTTTTTGTTTCTGTTTTTCTGTACTCAGGATTGAACTTAGAATACCATTCCATCACAAAGCTATATCCCCAGGCTATTAGAGTGTGCATGTGTGTGTGTGTACGTGTATGTGTGTCTGTCTGTCTGTCGTATGTATGTGTGTGTGTGTGTGTCATATGTCTAAGAGAGATTTTCACTAAAGTTGCTAAGGTTGGCTCTGAACTCACTCTATAGCCCAGACAGGCCTTGAATTAGTAATTCTGCCTCAGCTTCTTGGGTAACTGGGATGACAGATCTACACCGCTAAGGGCCAGCTCCAGACTGTTGTTTTATATCCACCCATCCATCTACCCATCCACCCATTCATCTACCCATCCACCCATCCATCTACCCATCCACCCATCCATCTTCCCATCCACCCATCCATCTACCCATCCACCCATCCATCTACCCATCCACCCATCCATCTACCCATCCACCCATCCAAAATCTTGGTGTGTATTTCCTGAGAACAAAAATTTTCTCTTGCATAACCACAACGCACTAATCAAAATCAAAAACTGTAACCTTGGTACGAAATTCTTATCTGCTCCACACATTTGATCGTCAGTTGCTCCGGTAACCCTTTATACCGATTTCCTCTGATCTCGTATCCCAAGGGTCGTACATTGCATTTGCTGTTTGTTTCATTTTATGCTCCTTTAATTTCAGCCAGGTCTCACCTCCCCTCAGTTTGTATAAACTTGAATTTTTTTTTTTTGAGATTACAGGCCAGTTATTACATCAAACACCCTTCAGTTTGGCTTGTTTACTATTTCTTCATAATTAGATTCCAGTTGTGCGACTCTGGTAGGTGTGCCAAAGGAATAATAGTGAGTCTTTTTGGGGAGAAGCGTATCAGGAGACACGAGAGCCCTGTGTTTCCTTATTGTTGTTGTTATTAGTAGTAATCTTTGTCATTGTTGTAATAGTAATATTATTGTAATGCTTGAGACATGTCTCAATATAGTAATATCGAGACAAGGTTTGGCTTTTTAATAAAAGCTGGCCTTGAAGCCAAGATTGTCCTGCATCAGTCTTCCAAGTGCTGGCAAGTGCTGGCATGTGCCACCATACCACTACACCTGGTATTTGTTGGTATTATTATCTTTGACCTAATAGTTATGATGATTTTCACCAAGTTAATCAATTATGGAGTTGCTAATGTTCCCTTTGTAGTTAATAAGTTGATTGTAGGGAATTGTTTTATAAGTTTCTTTTTTTCTTTGAGACAGGGTCTCTCTATGTAGCCCTGGCTGTCTTGGAACTCACTATGTAGAATAGACAGGCCTTGAACTCAAAGATCCACCCGCCTCTGCCTGCTGAGTACTGAAATTAAAGGTGTGCGCCACCATGACCAACTTTTAAATTTTATTTATTTTACTTTTTTAAATTTCCATGGAATATATTTTGATCATATTCTTATTTTCAATCCTGTGTGCGTGTGTGCGTGTGTGCGTGTGCACGTGTGCGCGTGTGCGCGTGTGTGTGTGTGTGTGTGTGTGCGTGTGTGCGTGTGTGTGTAGGCCTGTGTGCACGTGGTGCGCATGGAAGCCAGAAGTCATTGATCCAGGCTGAGCTGGAGTTTCAGGCAGTTATGTGGGTTCTGAAAAGCAAGCTCTCATCTTCTGCAAGAGTAATGTGTGTTCTTAACCACTGAGCCATCTCTCCCAGGCCCTAGGGAAGTGTTTTGAGTCTATGTAAACACACTGTTCTTTTCTAAACTTCCAATTACTGGTGTTAGTAATCCTTGATTATTCTGTCTAAACCAATTATTATTGAAATGGCTACGTGATGATCATATGCCAGGTCTACAGCTCTTCTTATACTCATCATTTGATAGTGTGGGAGTGGCCCTTCTCTCTCCTATTCACCTGTTTTTATGGTAATATGCACTTGTGGGTTATTTTATTCCATGCTACAATTGCCATGGTTATTTATTTTGGTACTTGGATGTCCAAATTAGGCCACTGTGAACCCCTCCAATTTTTTCATTCTTTTAACATACCCTTGGGGGGTTTTCAAAGCATTTCCTTGCTTTTTGGCACAAAGGCTCATGTTATACCTTCCTTCTCTTGATTCCTAGACTGGACATTATGTTTTTCACAGTGGCAGGTAAACAAATCACAGTCACCAGCAGACAAGTAGTCTAAGTCAAACTCACTCTCATCCACTACCCCTGGATGAGAACAAAAACATATTCCAAAAACCATCCTGTGTTTTTAGAGAAACTAAGATCACAAAACTCCTTCCAAATGCCTCCCTACAGGAAATGAACTATGAAGAATTAGAGAAAGAGAAAGGAAGAGATGGCGGCTGGCAGCGGGGCCTTCCGGGAGAAGCAGAAGTATGGAGAGGAGTGGGCTCGATCCTGGGAGACCAGGAGACCAGGATGTCTGCATGTCTATAAGAAAGTGTTCCTCCAGAGAGGCGCTCAGCTCAGGGAGAATGGCGTTTGAGGGCAGACTGTCCAGGGCTGAACTGGGAAATGGCCAAAGGCAAGGAAGCTGGCTTGCCTGGCAGGGCGTCTCTGAGGTTCTGGGTAGAAGAACTTTGCAGTGCTAGGGTGCTGTGTGAACCCCACTGGCCAACAAATGAAGAAAAAATGTAAAGCCCGTCTTTATATGTTACGTTGTTTGGAAGCTTAATGTTGCTCAGCGGGAAGAGTTCAAGGTAACAGGAGTAATTATCCCCATTTTATAGGTGGGAAACCGGGTACTAAGACAGGTAAGGCCCTTGCTGCCTCGCATAGCCAAAGGTTGTCAGCCAGTCGCTTGGACCTTAGACAGGGCCCTCGGACCTGGTTTTCACTAGGACTTCAGGGGGTTGTGTTACAGAGACCTCGGGTTTCCAGACAGCGCCAACATGGTCTTGAGCCGCAGCTTACTCCAGCCATTGCCTGAGCCCCGGGCATGTTTTACCAAAATTCAAAACTCACCTTGCTCAGGGCCACTCGGCTGAGTCTGGTCTGCCTGGACCGGGTGCCCACGAAGTGCCAGTAGGAGAGAGAGCATCAGCCCTGCCTGCCCCACAGCACCCCCTCCCCCCACCTCCGAAGACAGGGACACCCCTCCTTTTTTTTTTCATTTGCCAATTCAATCAAACCCTGGGGTGCTGGTAGCTTCTGGATACATAGGATTCACATTGTCCCCCGGTGCAAAAATGCAGTGAGAGACTGTGGACATGCTCTCAGGCAACAGTGCACATATTTATTCCATTTACTTCTTTGTGCGTGTGTGGGAAATGCGCCGCCACGTACGCGTGGAGGTCAGAGGACAACCTGCTGGAACCGGCTCTCTCCTACCACACAGGTCGCCCGGCTTGCCTCCACCGGCTGAACAATCCTGCGGGCTACGGTGAAATTTTTGCTACATGCAAAATTCAAGTCTCAGAAAAGCAAATGAAACGCTAGTGGCACTTGGAATCAGGGCAAGCCAAGAGGAGACTGAGGGGGAGGTGCCTTCCTAGACCTCGTCCCCATCTTGTGCCCCGTAGACTTCTGCCAACTCCTAAGTAGCGACTCCCCTCACCAACCTGCTCCCGCCGTGAGCTGTTAGGACCTCAAGCAGCCAGACAACCACACGCTCTTCTGCTGGAGGTGTCTTCCCGTTTCCTTTGGAAGCCTCTTTCTCTCAGGACTCTGAGCTGCCACTTTGACTGTTCCTAAGCCACACGATTCCTTGCTGACATCTTGCTAAAGACTGGTGTGTGTGTGTGTGTGTGTGTGTGTGTGTGTGTGTGTCCTTCTTTCCTTTCTTCCAGCTTGCTTCTAGAAGGCTTTCCAAAAACAGATCCTGAGGAGGGACTCCATGAGCCAAAGGCTGCACAGGGCTGGTGGAGACCCTGTTCCCAGAGCTGGAAGGTGGCCAAGCCGGGTGCTAAGCTGGTGCAACATCTTAGCTCCAGGCAAAGATCAGCATGGTACCTGCTCATATCAAGTTAACGGCTTGACAGGGCTTCCATCTGAGAACAAGGCATTAAAACAGCTTCGGAGCAGGTAGTTAGATTAGGGATTTAGCTTGTCTCATGGGTGTTCCAAGACAGACAGCTCTAGCCCTCCAAGGGCATGTTCCTTGTCTCATCAGTGGCTCTAAGTACCAAGTACTCTCCGGACCATTTTCTGGAGGCTCAGCACACAAAGTGTATCGAGCACATACTTCCTCCAGGCATTTGGGACATACTGGCAGCCATACAATAAAGCACATAATTTGATTTTTGTTTTTCTGTTTGTTCTGAGACCGGGTGTCATTGTGTAGCCCGGTGTGGACGGCAATTCACTTATAGTCCAGAGCTCACGCTGAACTCTTCTGTTGCGTCTGCTGTCCTGCAGATGGCAGTCCATCTCACATCTTCCTGGGCTAGCTCTCCAGAGAGATCTTTCTGAATTTGCTCTTTAACACAGCCCTGGACACTCTCCATCCAGGGCATGTGGCGTTCTCTCTTGTGCACGTATCCCTGTCTGTGATAACTACCGCCTTTCTCCCCAGCAGGAGGCCTAGCAACTCACTCACCTGTCTGCTGCACACACAGGGCCTGACAACGAGCTTAATAAGCACTTTGTTGAGAAAAATCGATGTAAAACTCACAGCAATTTGCAAGGTGGGTATCGCTTTAAAAGCATTAGGCGTGTTACTACTTTAGAAATAAGGAACTGGGCATAAGCTCTGGAAGGTCCGGACCCCAAATGCATACGTTTTAGTCTGCATGCACACCAGGCCCCTCTCTTTCCCACAGCACTCCTCTCCTCTTCTGACTCAGATGTTCTAGAGTCTTGTGGCTCAGGGGCTGTTCTTCCTCGTGGAAAGGAAAGGAACCCAACAATACCCGGGAGAGCTCTTTCTAATCTCTGGGCAGGGCAGGGTCGTGTCCTCTGAGGAGCATAGCACAGGACTTGTGTCACTTCTTCTTAAGGGACTGCCCTGGAGGTTGCCGCATTGTATCAGCAGTAGACATGTTTAGCACCATTCACCTTGTAAGAGACAGTTACCCCTTTATCCCGGCCTTTCCCTAGGAGCGGCAGCCAGCGCGTCTGCCTCCAGGGGCCCGGTGTAGAGGGAAGCATGCCATCTCCCAGCCGGTCATGGCAGTGCCTATCTGTGACCCCAGCTCTTAGGGAGGCCGGGGCAGGATTGGGCTATGCAGTGAGACCCTGCTAAAGGGAAGGAAGGAACAGGCCATCTTGCCTCTTGGGCAGATGCACAGCCCCTTGGGGAGAGCAGGGACTCTGTGAACCTAGTGACTGTGGGCTGTTGGAATTCTTCATGTGTAATTTTCCAGGACTGTGCCAGGCAAAGGCCACACTGAGGGAACTGTAAGAGAAGGGAAATTGAGGACAGGACTGCAAGTATGTAGACAGGACCTGTAAACATAGATTCAGGTGCAGAGGCAGTTTATTCTTCGCTAATTCATTCACTGGTCCTAGTCCCGAAGCTCTGGAGCGTTTCGGCCTTCATTCTAAAACATTTAAACCTAGAACTGGAAGGCTTCAGCCTCAGTACAATCTAGAACGTTTAAGCCTTCCAGACTTCCTGCTGACTGAGCCATTCTGACTAGCTCCTTCTGAACTCAGCTGTACTGATAACTCACTTGCTGTTCTTGCTCAACGTCTTCTCCAAGCTGCTAGTTCACACTGACCTTCTGATGGGCTGACTGATTCTGACTGAACTCTTCTGACTCTGGCTGATTCCTGCAACTTCTCTGACTAAACTGCTCTGCTCCGCTTCAAACTGACTCACTCTTTCTGTCTGGTATTGACTTCTGCCGAACTGCCTCTGTGTCTCTGCCTCGGACTCCTTAGACTGCTCCTGTGTCTCTGCCTCAGTGTCTCATCCTCTGCCTGCCTGCTTTTCTATAGTGAGAGTTGGGTATGTCCTCACAATGACTCATTTTGCTAATTCTTCCTCTGATTCGTTACTTTGCCTGCCCTTCACTCTGACTCATCTGAGACATCACTTCCTGTCTGACACTGACTCCTTTTGAGCCCTGTTTCCTGTCTCCTAAACGCTAAGATTAAAGGCAAGCATCACCATCGCCTTCTGAATACTGGGATTAAAGGTGTGTACTAACATTCTTTCTACATTCCATCCAGACCACACAGGCCTCTGAATGTGATCCCTTCGTATAGACCCTGGATGTTATCCCTTCGTATAGGTCCTTGGATTTGATTCCTTCCTTGCTATCACATAGGCCTTGCAATGTGATCCTTTGCTAAAGCAGCTATTCTGCTGGATTAAATGATTAAATATTCCTCTACAGGAGACTGCAAATGACTCTCTCTCCCTCCCTCTCTCTCATTCCCCAAAGGGAAGGAAGGAGGGAAGAGAGTGGGAGGAAGGGAAAGATTGAGATAGAGAGACAGACAGACAGACAGACTGACTGACAGACAGGAAATACTTAAGCAGTTGGGAGATCTGGTTTTGTAGGGAACCCCATCTCAAATTGTCTTGTATGGCATGAAGGAAGGAATTTCCTTTGTTACCTAGAGAGTTAAAAACAAACAAACCTACTCAGAGTACTTCCTGTGAATTAAGACTCAAATCCATTAGCAAATAAGTGAAGGCACCTTAGAAACTACAGTGTCTATTTACATGGAGATGTGTTAATTACATGTATCTTTTCTTATTAAAATGAATACATCCCAGGTAGGACGCAGCTCCGTTAGTAGAGTGCTTACCTACCACGAGAGAATTTCATGGAGGTACTTGGGAGCTGGAGGCAAGAGGGTCGGGATCCCAAGGTTATCCTTCAATATAGGTCAAGCCAGCCTGGGCTACATAACACCTAAAGAAACAAATTAACAAGCACACAAATAAATAGGAATATATTATAGGAAATATAATGAGTATAACTAATAGTTTAAATAAAAAATTCTTTCATTTTACTGCTTATAACCACTCTTACGATTTTGTATGTTCTCTTCTATCTCTGTCTAAAGTACATGTGTGTAAATCATGCTATCTGCACATGCCTGCTAGTACATGTGTGCAAATCATGCTATCTGCGTATGCCCGCTCACCACAAGACTGAAAGGTCTCGTGCATGTTAGGCTGGTGCTCAGCCATGAGCTATACCTCAAGCAGAGAAGCTAATTATTAATTTCTATCTACATTGCTTCGGATAAATTACAAGTTTCAGAAATGAGCTGTTAGTCATTCCTCAGTCCCCTAGTTTATTAAATATATAGTTATTGTGGCTGGGCACACCAGACCATTCCCTCTGTCTGCCAATAAAGAGTAAGAAAGCTTGCCAGGCAGTGGTGGTGCACCCCTATAGTTCCAGCACTGAGTAGGAAAGAGGCAGGAGGATCTCTGAGTTCAAGGTCAGCCTGGTCTATAAAGCAAGTTCCAGGACAGCCAGGGCTACACAGAGAAACCCTGTCTCGAAAAACAAAATTGGAGGGAGCTTGGAGAAAAAGTAAAGAAATCTCTACAGCTAAGTTTCTCTGTCTGAAAAATGAAGGTGATAGTCTATGCCTCGAGGGCAGATGAAGCCATGCCCGGGAAAATGCTCAGAGTCAATGTGGAGCAGCAGGAAGCACAGACGGGAGGTAACGATTCACATCCTTCTCCATACAAGTACTGTTAGGGAGTACTCAGCACTAATCCCAGCTCCATCCAACAAGTCCTAACAACTTACAGCAAGGGAGAGAGTACCTGGAGAGTCGGCTGGATCCCAAGATGCTAATAAACCGTTCCCTCTGCCTCCAGCACTTCAAACAGGCATTCCATCTAAATGGAGGTGAAGTGTCCCCCTCCCCAAAATGGCTTACTATTGTCACAACAATGGTAAATCTGACTTGGAGAAGGCAGGGTCTGTGAGCTTTGTGTCACATACGGTGTTTCCATTTGCAGCCTGGCCACAGCCTTGGTGCAAAAACAGAACCCAGGGTGGGGAAGTCGGGGCACTCTTCTCCCCTTGCAGAGGACCGTTCTCCAGTGTGCTGGGAACCACAGGCAATGCCTGGTATCCGTTGACAGTCAGCAGTCTTACGAGACCACACAGAGCCAATAAACATCATCTCCCTGGACTTTAATAAGGTTTTGAATGGTTCCCACTTAAGTAGTCCTTGAGAAACTTGGAAAATCTGGCTGAGTGTGAAAGTTTTATTAAGCAGGATGTTGGGGAAATTTGTGGTGCCATTTAGCAGCCCCAAAATCATTCTTGGCATTAATTGGCTTTATCCTAGGTGGTCCACAACTTTCCTTATCTTATTCTCTCTCTGTCCTCTTCCTAATCTCAATGACCCTTTAAATTCATAGTACATCCTTCCCATGGACTTGCGCAGCTTTGAGCAGGGTTGTAAACCCGGACTTGCATAAAAACCAGGGTCAAGGGACGTGTAACAGAATGATTTAAGCTAAGTCCACTTTATGCTTCGACCTAAGCATCTAAAACATTAAACAATTCTGAAATATATGCTGAGCGAGTATGCAAAGCATAAAACTTTCTTTCAAAA
Organism: Cricetomys ansorgei; assembly: GCA_026225945.1. NCBI lineage: Eukaryota > Metazoa > Chordata > Mammalia > Rodentia > Nesomyidae > Cricetomys > Cricetomys ansorgei. The sequence continues at coordinate 16,287,436 of JAMJFZ010001258.1, forward strand.
ATAAACTTTGTCCTCTACAGTGGGTTCATTTGTATCAAGAGTGTGATCTCTGTAGAGAAAAGACATAGCAAAGGCAGGTTTTCAAAGAGTAGAAACTTCCCACTGACATCAGAGTGGGGAAATGCTGAGGTGGCTGCATTGTAAACTCAAGAAGAGGCAGAGAGACCGCCAGGGGTTTCTGTCTCTTTCCTAGACAGTCAGTCTTGTAAACTCACAGCTCTTTAGCTTATAAGAGGCAGGAAAAAGAAATGAGAGAATGATAGCTAGAGAAATTTATGGCCAGTTTACTGCACGTCCCTAAATACAGAGCACTGTGCTAAGAGAGTTCATACATGCTCTCACTTGATCTCCTCAAAAACTGGGCAAAGGGGGCCTTGTTTTCTGCTTCCTGGTCACCCAGCTATGCATGGACGTCCAGCCGCACCTCTGCCACTCCAACACTATATGTATATGTGTGTGTGTATATATGCATATATATGAATATATATACATACATACATATGTGTAATTCAGTCACATCTTAGAAAAGATGAATGTAACTATATGTGCTGGGGATGACTTGAACATTTCTTATTTGCTTGTTAGCATATTTTGTCTGAATATTCATTTTAATACATAAGCAATTCATGTTCAACACATTATTTCAACTTAAAATTTTGTTTATTTATTTGGTGAGGGGTATGCCATGGTGTGCATGCGGATGTCAGAGTACAGTTTGCACGAGTCAATTCTCTCCTTCTACCATGTGAGTCCCAGGGATTGGAACTGAGGTCATCCGTCTTGGTAGCAAGCGCCTTTACCTGCTGCGTCATCTTGCCAGGCCTCCTGTTCAGTGTGATCTTGTGAAAGCAAAGCAATGGAGTGACTTGTGAAAAGCAACAATTCTCCTGGACGTTCTCTATAGTTAGATATACAAGTGGGTGATGGGGGAGTAGCTCAGTGGTAAGAGTCTGTGTAGCACCGTGAAGCTTTGAGTTTGATCCAAAAAATATGCATGTAATAAGACCATTGGAGAAAAAAAACTGATAGAAAGAAAGCAAAAGTCTACACTCCCTTCAATGAATTGAAGCAAGAGAATGATTGAGAATAATTACTTTTAAGTCTTGTTTTCTCTGTTCTTGGACTGTTTAATCATATGTTAACCCACCAGATGTAACTCACATTGTATTTCCCTCCAATTGTATTTACGGATTTCCCATGTCATTGGCTTGCTCTTCGCCACCTTGGAGTTAACGGCCACGCAGTAGTTGATTGACAGCCACAGTTGGCTTAGCCACCCCCAGCCCCCAATCACTGGGCACTGATAGCCTCTAATACTTGCTGTTAGAGAGTGTGTTGTGATTAAAATCTCCCTGTCATTTCTTCCTCTCTAGTTTGGATTATTTCCCTAGCATTCCCAGAAGTGGAATTACTAGGTCAAAGGGTATGATCATGTTTAAGGCTCTTGATCCATCATGCCAAATTCTTTTCCAAGAGGACTGAAGCCATTTTCACTCTTTGTGGTTTGCTCTGTGTGAGAAACTCTGGAGATAGGTGTGTCTTTCTGGAGAAGGGCTTCTTATTCTACAGCGTGGCAAAATCACTACACTTTCGTTCAACTGCTTCATACGGCCCTTTTCAAACTCTGCTGACAGTGTTTGACTATCTGATGACTGGCTAGAAGATTTATACTGGTCTCCCTGTCTCCAGGCTCTTCCTGCTTTCAGTCTGTTTTGCTCATTGAGGCCAAATTAACTCTTTTGGAATCGCCGAATGTCCTTGCCCTACTCAGAAATGGAGCGCTTTCTTTTCCCTCCAAGATCAAGCCCACACTCTTCCCAGAAGCCTTGAAGACCCTCCATAACAAGGTCCCCCACCTTCTCATCCAAGCTGATCTTCTTCTGCACCCCCGACAGAATCCTTAGTCTCTTCCCTCTTAGTCCCAAATCGTGCTTCTTTGCTCTCCCTTCTGCTCCCGCATGCGGATTACTCCCCTTCCTTCTGCCTAATTCACACTTCCACTATGAAGGTGGCCAGTACCACCCACTCACTGGGAGAATTCCAGGAGTCAGGAACTCAGAGACTCAGGAAACAAAAGCAAAGCAGACGCCAGGCATGTTACTGGGCCAGGGAACCTGCGTTTCCCTCACCGTTAGAGATGTGAATGGGTTGGCAACAAAAACAGAACCTGACAAGGCTCTTGCACCACTGCTGCCTAAAGATGGATCTAAGAGAGAGCAAGGTTATGGGCTAATAAGACAATATTGACAAGAATGGCTACCGTTATGACTAGTTTCACTTTGAAAAACTAAGATCTGAAAAATAGTGGCTTAAATATAAGAAGAATTCACTGAGAGTTATAAAAAGAAATCTTCAGGAAGTCCAAGACTAGAATAGCAGCTCTCTGCTGACTGAGGAACCAGAACATGCCCTTAATCCCAACACTCCAGAGGCTGAGGCCTGGTCTACAGAGTGAGTTCCAGGACAACCAAAGCTACAAAAGAAACCCTGTCTGGAAAAACCAAAACCAAAACAAGACAACAACAACAAATTTGTAATGGGGGGGCCTACCTATGAGTACAGTATTCATGGAGGTCAGAGAGGACATCAGATCCCCTGGAACTGGAGGTACAGGAAGTGGGTGCTGGGAATCAAATTCCAGTCCTCTGCAAGAGCAGTATGTGTTCTTAACCAGAGACATCTCTCCAGTCCTAAGGACTCAAACTCTTTAGCTCTTTGCAACACTAATCCCAGGGTATGCATGTCCCTCCTCCTCATTCTCCTAAAGAGCAGTTGAGACGCAACCATCAACCACACAATCCAGACATAACAGGCAGAAATACTTTGAGAAATGTCACCTCCATCGGGAGAGATTTGGAAATCCCACGCAATATTTCTGTTCAGAACTCGCTGGCCTCATCGTGTGGCTGCACCTAGCTGCAAGGGAGGCCCTGTATCCAGAAAAAAATCAGGGTTCAGTTACTAACAGCAGGTTTCAGCATATGTAGCAGCAGTCTCTGCTATCACCTCTTGAGGTTCCATGGTAACCAATTTACCTCCTTTATCTCTTTTCATTTTTATATCACCTCTAAGCAAGTTCTTAGTGGAAAGGAAAGCAAGACCCAGACTGAGTCCAGAGCCTGGACTTACTTTTTTATAATATAAATGAACAAGATAACTGCTAAACATCTTTTCCTTCCTTAACCTTAACATGGCCTTTCAGAAACATAATCTTATACTTGGCTGTGTCACTGTGCAGAACTCACTTGGGGCCCTCCTTTAAAACACCTTTTAGTAGATAGTAGACCTCTGTGAAGAATCTAGATGACTTTTCTGTAGATTATAAAGCATAAGAAGTTAATAAATAATACTGAAGTAATGTTCTAAAGGGGAAAATAACTGCTTTCACTAAGAAGACCCAAGATAAATACTTCTCAAGAGTTTATTAAAACAGAAAGTAAGGTAAAGTTCATCTAATTTGTATTGTGTTTTGGATCATCACTCCAACTTTCCTGTGAGACAAATTCATAGGGTTTGGGGATTTCGTTCAGTGGGAGAGCACTTGCCTAGCAAACACAGGGTGCTCAGAACCAGAGGCCAGTACAAGCAGGAATACAGCACGCTGCTCAGAGAGAGGCTGGGCAGGGTAGCGAGCTTACCTTGTGATGATGCTTAGAAATACAGACTCTTGGTAGATTGGATGGGTAGCCAGCCCTCCCTACAGAGGGCAGGGCAGACTGCAGGTTTGGGAAGAGAGCATATTGGATGGACAGGGAAAGGAAAGTTGTTTAGCAAAGAGGTTTCAGAATATTTTTGTTTTGCAGGGCTGAAGACTGAACCCAGAACCTCCAGCACTCTCTGCAACTGATCCACACTTCCAGTGCTCAGAGTGATATGGAAGTAAGTCTTGGCTTTAGACTACTAAAAAAAAATTCATCGGTGTGTGTGGGGGGGGACATGGAATGGAGGGACACTGGAGTTAAGTGCTCCCCAAGGCCAATTTATCCAAGGCCTGAAGAGTGACCATCCACAGTCTCTAGTACTGAAGATGTACCTGCACTTGGCCTATGTGTCTGCGTGAGCCTGAGCTGTCTGTATCCTATAGCAAAAGCTTTTGTGTCTGGAGGATTGAGCAAGGCTGGGTATTGCAGCAGAGGAGGGAAGCCAGAGGAGACCACAGGGAAAGGCTAGTCCCCGGGGTGTGAGTACCCAAGCAGGCAAGGACAGGTCACTTATGATCCGCACTCCAAGTGTCAAATACAGCACCCAGCCCATGGTTCCCAACTCCCTCAGCCAACTGTGAGACACTACATGAATGAATGAATGAATGAATGAATGCACTAATGAAAAAAACCTATGTCATCAGACTCAAAAAACAAGAAGGATCTGTAAGCACCTTTCCTGCTGGCCCTTTAAGATAACCAGACATGGTTAAAACTCTCAAGAGAGGCCGAGACAGGAGATTCTCAAGATCAAGACCAGCCTGTGGCCCTGTCTCAACCAAAAAATAAAAACAAAACAACAAACAGGCAGTCAAAAACCTCAGGAAATAGTCTAAGGCAGACACTCTGGCCTGTCCCTCATGTGGGCGGCTGAGTTAACGCCAGGGAGTCTGTGCTGCGGGCAGTGAGACCTGGGGTAGCAGAGACAGAAGTCACAAGGCTCGGACAGGGGAGGACTGTGCCTCATCCTGCCCTCACCTACCATTTCCTGGGCTTTTGCTGCTACCAGGTCTGGTCCTAGCACTCTGCTTCTGCCCTCGCACGCAGCCGCCATCTCCATCCCCGTTAAAATCCAAGGATTAGATGAAGACACCGGAGCTCAAAGTCTAAACAGCCTGCCCGAGGCAAGAAGCCTCTCAAGCGGACAAGGGTTCCGACTCCCTGGCCCTCCACCCTCGTCTTAACCACGCCACTCTCTGCCTCTCTCTGCACGTTCCGTGTCTTAGGTCCTCACTCCCCTCGCTGTGAAATCTATTCTTTATCTATATAAGGCTTCACTTCGAGATACTTTTAGAAGAATGAGAAGTTCTCAAAAAATAGTTTAGAAAGAGAGTTGGAGACATAGGTCAGTGGTAGAACTCCTGCCTGCGTACGTGAGGGGCTGGGTTCAATCCCCAGTACCGGAAGATGAAGAGAAAATAAATAAAACCACCGACAGCGACAACAAGCAGAACGCATCCCCGCGCGGCCTCGCCCACACTCTCCAGGTGCTGAGAGTAAACACGGATTACATCTTCTGACTGAATTTTGTTGCCTCTTGGACTTACATTTTCACGTGTTTCCCAGAGATCGTAGACCCTTGCCGAGGTGAGGAGGGGCGTGCCCCGTGGGCAGCATGCTCTACTCACCACGTGGGAATCCCGAGCTCCTGGGACAGATTGGCTGACTCTTAGAGTTCCCATGAAGGGTGAAAGGGTCATCCAGTGACCTAATGGGGAGGCTTCTGAGGAATGTCCCAGACGCCAAGCCCAGAGAGATCCATTAGCTACAAAAGATGTCTAAACAAGAGAAACATTAGCAATGACAGCCTTTCAGAATGATCCCAGCTCTCCCCCCACCTATTCTCTCCATTCAGAGCAGAAGGACTTGCTGAGAACTTACTGTGCGCTGGCACTAAATTAAAGGCTGGGTTGACGGAGGGAAAAAGGTGGTTGCCAGAGGAGGCAGGAAAGCATAGGGAGGAATTTCTGTACCAGCCCTTCGGGGACCCTTGGTTGGGTGGGTGGGGGAACTTCATGACTATTTTGGAAACAGAAGTTAGTAGAGGAGGGGAACAGGAGGGGGAAGCAGGACGCATTCCTGCATGAACACAAGGCAGCTCAGCTCTGCTTCCTGCCTAGCGCTGGTGGTCTTCAGGACAGGGTGGGGACAGGGCTCTAGGGAAAGGAGGCCCTGAGACAGACAGAGAAATAGAGAAATGAGTGGCCAGAGGTTTGCAGATCCAAGGCTGGAACCTGACCATTGACACAGGGAGAGCCCCAGTTCAGGTACCCGAGCTAATCTATAGCCCACGGAGGAAAGAAGGACTTTGGTAAAGGATTACATATAGCCCGGTCTGGCCTGGAACTTGCCTTGTCGTTAAGGATGATCTTTGAACTTCTGATCTTCCTGCCTCCACCTCCTGAGTTCTAGAATCCCAGCTGAGGATCACCACACCTGGTTTATGTGGTTTTGGAACTCAAATCCGAGGCGTCCTGTTAGATGAGCACGCTGCCAGCGCAGCCCTCGGCTCGGGCCTCTGGGGGTAATGTTCATGTGAAACAGAGAGGTGCTACTGGGGACCCGCTGAGGTCCTCTACTAGACATATCTAGAGTCAAGCCCCAAGTCTGTTCCTTACAAGCTGGGTGAGCCTCAGTGTCTCCTCTATAGTCGAGGTGCTGACACCCCACTGATAAGCTTGGCGTGAGGTGAGAGGAGATGCCAGGAGAAGATGAGTTCTACATAGCACCAGGCTAGTCCTTGTCCTGACTCCAAAGGCCACTCTTCAAACCCCTGCTTATCCTTGATCTTTGAGACACTGATGCCAGCCTGCTCCTCCTCGTATAGCTTCTCGAGCTTTTTGAGACAAGGTCTCACTACATAGCCCTGGCTGGCGTGGAACTTGATATGTATACCTCTCTGGCCTGGAACTCACAGAGATCTAGAGCCCAAAGATCTGGGTTTGACTCCTTGTCTTCCACTTAACAACAGTGTGACACTGGACAAGTCACTTAACCTCTGAGCTCCAGGCTGTCTGCCTGCAAAATGGCAATCAGATCTACCAGAATGAGAGACCCTGCAGGGGTCTAATGTTCCATGCTCTGTCCACGCCTCCACTCCATCCCTGCCCCTCCCCACACTGAGCTCAATGTGGTTGGAAGGAGCACTGAGCAGGGAGTTAGTTCTGAACTAGTATCCAAGCACCATTATCAGTTTGGGGTCCTTAAGCAAATCATGATCCTTAGGGCCCTCCATTTCCTCATATAAAAATTTTGGCAGGGGCGTTTTTGCTTGTTTGTTTGTTGTTTTTGAGACAGGGTCTCACTATATAGGCTAGCATGGAACTTTCTATGTAGACCAGGCTGGCCTGGAACTCACCGAGATTCATCTGCCTCTGTCTCCCAACTGCTGGAACTAAAGGCTTATGCCATCATGCCCAGCTTGTTTGGGGAGTTTTGAGGGGTCTTACTATGCAGTCCTGGTTGGCCTACAACTAGACATACAGACCAGGCTGGCCAGGAACTTGCAGGGATCCTCCAGCCTCTGCCTCTCGAGCACAGGGATTTCGGACATGCAACACCACTTCAGGTTTCTTGTGGAAACTGATGTGTTTGATCAGAACATCTTCCGTGGTATCTTCTACTGTGAGGTCCCACACAGCCATTGCTGAAGGGGTCAGCAATTTACTTCCAAAAAGGCACACGGTTGGTCATTGAGGATGTCACTGCCTCTGTAGTCAGATATGATCTCATCAGATTCTTCTATTAATACAGCCAGAACTAGACACTCCCCGTGAACCTGAGGGTGTCTCCGATACTCGGTTTAGGGTAATTAGTCTTTTTGACCCTTAGCAGGGGAAATGTGTCCAGTTGGGGGGGAAGTGAAGTTGTCAAACATAGCCCTTAAGAAAAGGGAGATTTATAGGGGACCACATACAAAAGCCTAGGAATTAAACAAACAAACAGGGAAAGAGCACTTAAGAGCTCAGACCAAACAATGTATACCGCACGCTATGTTCGGGCAAGTCCAGCAGTGCCCTGAGGACTCCGCAGGCTCCACCCAGGCACAGCAGCCCAGACAATTGTTCATCTTCCAAGAAGCCTTTCCCAGAAGCCATAGGGTTGCAGGAAGGTAAAGCCGATGACTTCACTGGGGGCAGGGGACGGATAACACGACAGCAGCTCCCAGAACAACCTTTGTTGGTAATTTTGGTTTTGGAAACTTCCTTCTGTGTGGCCCGAGATCTGAGTCCTGCCACCTCTCTGCTGTCCCCAGAGCGTCTCTGTTCCTTGTTCACTTGGGGTGCCTTGCTGTTCATGAGCCACTCCAGCTCTGCTTCCCTGTTTGGTCCTCCTTCAGGTGGGTCTCAGTAACACAGAGGACACCCAGCTCAATGCAAATGTCAGCCAAACCACACACACACACACACACATACACACACACACACAAATTGTTTAAATATATCTTGTTTTAGATATACAAAAACATTTCCCGTGGCTCAGCCGAAGTTGGAATGCAGCCAGGCACTCTGCATTTTTATTCGCTAAATCACAATACCCCTTACTTTCTGCCCCCTTGCCCAGAGCACATCACCTCGCATCTTCCCAGGGCTAGCTCCTCGTCATCCAGACTCCATTCCAGCGCCTTTCCCACAGAGACCTCTCACCCACTCCTCCTCAATTTAGTGGCCTAATAGCTTTCTAGCACTTTCCCTGGATTGCTTGTTTCATCCTTAGCTTGCTTCCTTCCACTAGAATGGGCAACGTTGATGTTTTCCCTGGATCTCTCTCCATCTCCTGTAAATACCGCGCAGACATCAGACATCTAATAAATACCTTCCAGATGAATAGATGAATGGGCTGTAGAACTACTTCATAGTAGTGCTCGATGAGTAAAGGCCCTTGCTACAAATCTGATGAGCTGAGTTCAATCCCCAGGACCCACAGGGTAGAGGGAAAGAACCAACTCCAACAAATTGTCCTCTGACCTCCACTGGCATGCCATTGCCTGTGAGTGTGCGTGTGCGTCTTTAAAACAGGAATGTAAGCCAGGCTTGGTGGCTCATGCAGAAACAGGAAGATCTCTGAGTTCAAGGCCAACCTGGTCTACAGAGCAAGTTCCAGGACAGCCAGGGCTAGACAGAGAAACCCTGTCCTAAGAAACCAAAAACCAAACAAAAACAGGCAAAAAGCAAAAAGAAAAACAAAACCCAGGAATGGGATTGTTTCATGTGCTGCTCTTGTTCCCTTACTTACTGCTACAATCTTTGCACATCAGGATGGAGAGCTCTCTATAATTTCTTTAAGGTATGTGGATTTTGACTCAATTCTTAAAAACTAGTTAGAAAAAAAATTGACTATTTTTCCTCATTAAGATTCTAGGATGCTTCAATCCTAACAATATCACATCTAAGAAAGAAAGAGATCGTAAATGCTTCTTACAATGACGACTGAAACAAGGGAAGAGCTGGATGCAGAGCATACTACCCAGCATGCTCGAGGCCTGGGCTTCCACCCCTGCTACGCACAAGAGGGTGCTTGTAATGACAAAGTAAAAGTAAACCCAGATTCTTTCATTTTTTCCACTTCTCATCCATGATCAAAAAGCTAGAACAGATTTCTCCCTCCAGGTACAGCCATGCTGCAGGACTCCTCTGTCGCGGTGAACTTGGAATATTTGCCCACGTTTCTACAGAGATCCCTGAATGACTTTATAAAGGAGCACAGTCATAGAAAGGCACTGGGCTATTCCACCTGACAGTTTCTAGAACAGCGCTCCAAGGATCAATCCCTTGGCAGTCTCTTAGAGCCTTTGTCGGAATGCACAAGACAGACAGGATTAGAAAAGAAATCACATGGGAATACAATCACAAAAATAAAACTATGGCGTTGGCAAGAGGGCTCAGAAGATAAAGGTGCCTGCGGTCAAGCTGAACGACCTGAGTTCAAGCCCCAGGACCCACATGATAGGAAGAGAGAACTAGCTCCTACAAATTTCCACGTACGCATCGTGACAAGCATGACACCTATATACCATACATTACGTAAATAAATGTAGTAAAAACAAAAACTCAAGATGACTCAGTGGGTAAGGGCACTTGCCACCAAACCTGAGTTCAATTCCCAGGACGTGTAGTGGGAAGTGACTCTTGAAAGTTATCCTCTGACCTCTGCATACATGCTGTGTACACACACACACACACACACACACACACACACACACACTAAATGCAAAAACATTTTAAAAATAATAAACCTTGGGCCAGACACAGATAGCACAAGCCTTTGACCTAGCACTTGCAAGGCAGAAGAAGCAGAACCCTGTAAGTTCAAGGCCAGCCTGGTCTACACAGTGAGCTCCAGGCCAGCCAGGGGCTGGAGTGAGATTCCCTCTCACACAGTGAGACGCTATCTCAAACAAAAACCAACTATGTAATAAAGTAGAAATGCACGTACTTTATGCATTAAGAAACGAGCTGTGTAGCGGTGAGTCAAGTTTCTACCATAATTTCAAAGTAGTGATAAGCATAAATGTCTTATGGTCTCTACAACAAAGTAGTATGATTTGAAACCATCTGTGATGTCAGTTGGTGACACTCTCCGTTCCTTAAGACGCATGTGGGCCATGGTGCTTCTTGGCAACTGAAGGCCGTGCTGTACCCAAAGTTAGCAATCATTTCTTCCCCCGCACGCCGGTCTGCAGGCCTGGGTTTGGCTGACCTGCCAGCTGCCGGCTCAGCACGCATCCTTTCTCTTTGCACTGGGTTTAACCGGTACTTGCCTCCTTCCTCCTTCCTGAAATGCTATGAAGCTGTCTAACAAGTCCAGTCAGTTCTGAAACGAGGAAGCCAGGTAATCTACCTGCTTATGGGAGGCTGCCTAAACCAGAGAGATGCTTTTCATCACCGAAGGTATCTTCCAGGCTCTGCAAATCCAGAGGATCTGTCTCCTTCCTTCACACAAGCCTTGGCGCTGGTTTCAGTCCTGAAATCACTGGCACCGGCCAGGCTCTGCTTCTTGGCCGGGGTTGAGGAAATTATCTGAACTTGCACTCTCCTCTTCCACACTCATTCTCAGCATATTCCGCTTCCATCATCAAACAGTATACCTCTCAGGAGTCATGTTCACATACAAAATACTGCTACGCCAGAGCCAAGAAGGGGACTCAGAGCTCCGAATTCCTAACCCGACGTGTGTCTCACAGTGCTCACACTGTCCTTCAATACTGTTGGAACACTTAACATATTTTAAGTTGGCTGGAGGTGGAACTCAGTGGTAGGTCTTGTGCGTTCAATTCCCAGCACCGGGAAGGAAGGGAGGAAAGAAGGAAGGAAGGAAGAGAGGGAGGGAGGGAGAGATGGAGAAAGGAAGAAAGGATAACAGGCCCCCAGACCTTAGCACAACCGACGCCATGATGGAGGTACCACTGAGGCCCTGAAACCCAGCATGTAGGCCCTAACACCCGCCAAACGAGAACAAAGGCTTAGTCTATCCAAGCCCACAGTTCTGTGTATCCCTGGATACACTAGCCTTGCTTTTTGACTTCTGTAGCTCTCCTTCTGACTAACTACTCTCTAACTGAGGTATGTCAACCCAGAATGTGGTTTTTATGCTTAAGAGCCCACCCTGAGAAAGGCTCAGGATTGCACTAGGGCCCCAAACAACCAGTGTTGTCCCCCACCAGCTAGCAAAGACTCTGGCTTGAACCTGTGTCCAAGTGGTCTTCTCTGGTAGACACCTCGTAACATTCCGGGGGTCCACAGTGAGATCCCCAGAGACCAGGCCAGCAGGGGCTTTGGCTCGGCAAATACTGTTGTTATGGTGACACCAGCAGCAACAGTTGGTGGCCATAGTGGCCCAAGGGCAAGAATGGACAGGATGTCTACTTCTCCGCAAAAAATCCCAGACCTGTGAAGTTGATTGGGTTCTTTTGGAATTGGGTGGCCCAGTGACTGCTCAGGCTGCCTGGAGCACAGTGACTGGGAGATCTCATCACCCGACTACCTGTATTGACCAGTGGCTTTATCTTGTGCAAGACCCCCCCCCCCCCCCCCGCCAAACACACACACATAAGACCTATGCCCTCTTTTGTTTTATTTTTTATTTTTTGAGATAGGGTTTCTCTGTGTAGCCCTGGTGTAAGAGCAGAAGTTGTGTTTTAAATTTTAGTTACTGTGCCTAAGATATTTTTTAAAAAAAAACAGACAACCTCCTGGAATGCCAGGTGGGGCTGTTCAGGTGAAATCCTCTTGAATCTCCCTTGCCCAAGGACATGACCTCATAGATTATTGGATAGGGAGTGACTAGATCCCAAGTTGACTCTACTGCACCAGATGTGCTCCATGCACCAGATGTGCTCCATGCACCAGATGTGCCTGGTCACTTGTAGGCAGGGGATAACCCAGACAGGAAGTCCATCAGGATAGGAGCTTGTCACTGATTGGACCTGGTGGGAAGTGTGTATGTAGTCTTACAGGTTCTGCCTTTGTAAGCACCTGTGCCACATGATTGGGGCCATTCTGTGGGAGCTCTGGAGGTGACGGGTTCACTCCATGAGTACCTCAGAGTGGACCTGGTCAGAGTCCATCTTCCTGGCCAATATTTAATTAATTTAATTAAAGCTTGCTTGCTCCAAATTTGGCTCAATTGTGGTGGCCTTATTCTCAACTGGATTTGGGATTTACATTACCTACCTCTGTGCCATCATGCCTGATAACCTGTGCCCACTTGTTGGGGACTTAAATCCTTTTGGCTCTGCCAGGACCGCTCAGAGAAACCCCAAACCTCCACCTGTTCTCATAGTTCTACTCCTGGAGCACTTGATCCCCGCTCCGACTGCTTTGGCAATGTGCTGTTTCTAACCCACGTCCTGTATAACTGGAAAACTCAGAGCCCACCACTCTCCCAAGAGTAGAAAAGCCCTCCAGGCCGGATGGGATCAGTGGGACAGTGCAGCCTGAATAGAGCAGGTTTTCACTCCTGTCTGACCTGACTGACCATGATAAGGAGACGCTGGAATCCCTGCCATTGTCAGAAGACAGATGGTCACCAAAGTCCACCAGGCACCCATCTGGGGGCAACTAAAACTGCTGGGTGACTCAGGTCCAGATATTACAGTAAATCTGGGTTGCCCCTCTTCCTGTGATCCAACAATGGCCAGACTTTCGTGGCCAAAGTTTCTCTAAATCTGGCAAAGATCCTAAATGTCAATTAGCAAGTACACTGTGCCTAGATGCCACGAAGCTCAAGACAGGTAAACTAAATCTGTTCATGAAACCAGGGAGAATTGGGCCAGCCTACTACATTTTGCTCCAATAAGGGCCAGATGTACCCGTATCAAGAAGCTCATAAGATAGAAACTACTAACCATTCCTTCCTCAAGTCCTTACAAGCCTTACAACAGACCCAGGGGGTATTCATCAGACAGTTCTAGAGGCTGTGCCTTGCCTGTGTCTGAGCCTGCCTGGGGACCTTATATGGGTAAAGAATCCCCACCTAGAACCCAAGAGCTGACATGAAAAGGCCAATACTCTCTCATCCCTTCCCTCCCTTTTTCCTTTTGTTCTTTGGGTAAAGGTGGATGTTTGGTGGGTCTCTCTAGGCTGCTCAGACCTAGAATTTAATGTCCTCCTGCCTCAGCTACAGAGGAATTTCTATGAAAAAAATTAGAAAGTTAAAAAAAAAAAAGTTAATGCCAAAACACTAGGCTTCATTGGTTGTAAGCGAAAGTAAAGGATTCACTCTAGATTAAGCAAAAAAGACGTAGCTCAGAAAAATACAGACTAACCCCCAGACTTGAAGGAAACCCTGAAGACCTGGCTTTGCAACAAATAGGTATTAGGATAGTTCTGGGGATCTAGTTAGCAGGAACTGACAGGTAATCTCTTTACGACAGAGATGAGCAAGATTTTCTATAAGGCCAAGATACCAAATGCCTTGGGTTTTTTAGGCAGATAGCGTCCATCCTAATTACTGGATGCGGTCATCGGAGAACAAAGCAATGCAGGCAATACATAGGTGACAGCTGTGTCCCAGCACAACCTCATGGAAACAGCAGGGAAGCAGATTTGATTCTAGTTCGCCACCCCTGTTCTAGGTGTCTGTCTCTTGCGAGGGTCTGCTCTCTTTCCAAGCCTCTCATCAGTTGGCTCGGGATTCAAATCCAAGGGAGAGAAGATGTGACAGGGAGCAAGAGCTTGGGTCACTCTGGTGCTGTTTGGCCAGGGAAGGGTGGGTTGTCTTGCCTGGCCAGACTCTGTCCGATCTGGAGTTTGCTTTTTGAGGCCTGGGACATGCCTGGGAAGGAGACGTGCATGGGGGTGACCGTGAAATGGTGAGTGTTCCCCACATCAGTGTCTCCTGTTCTTCAGTATCTCATCCGCTCCCCTCTATCACTCTGCCTTGGAGGGAAGGAGCCAGTGAAATCCAGGTGGTGGGGGCATCGGGGTGCAGTGTTTCCCAGTGATAGCAACAGAGTCACTGACATTGCTGGTGACAGTGACCAGGGCTGAGTCCTAGAGGAAGCTAATTAAATGATAAAGATCCATTAAATTTAGTCCTTATTTTTTACCGCAGAGATGGAGGGCTGTCACAGAATATGGGGCTCCTTATCATGCCGAGGATGCCTTGTTCTGCATGAATAAAACGGCTCATTTTGTGCAGAGATCTTAGGAGGCAGTGGCTTGTGGTTTCAGAGTCGGGCCACGAAAGGGGTGAAGAAAAAACTTCATTTTCTGGCTGTCGGTTCAGCCTCTTTCTGTTGGATCATTAAACAAAATCTAAGCCAACTTGACTTCTCTGACACAGAGCAGCCAGGACCTGGCACTTTTGTCTGTGTGGACGCAGAGCAGGCATAGTTGAGAAACACTTGAGGCACTACCCCACCACCCAGGTGACACAGCTTGTCTGTCACAGAGCCAAAGGAGAGCAGGTAGTGGATGAGGAAGGAAGCCTGTCTCCACACTCCAGCAAGTCAGTCTGGCGAGACTGCTTTGTGGTGTTTCCTCAGTTCTAGAAGCAAAGCCTTCCAGTCTTCAAGCCCTGGAATCCTGTGCCTTCTGTCTTAGCTGAGCCCTATTTGCTCCCTCCCCCTACCCCTTCCCCAGCACCTCCCCTTCGTGGGGACAGGGCTCTTTGATCTTGAGTTGGGTAGAAACCAGAGGAAATCCAAGATTAGGCTCTGAGGGCCAAAGAATGCCAGCTAGCCCCAGGGAGGGGCACTCTACTGAAAGGAGACAAGAACATGGATCCTGTTGGTGGAAATGTATGTGTTCTGTGACAGATCAGTAAGAGCTGAGCTAATGAGTGTGAGGACCAAGCAGTGTGCACTCCTGGAGGAAAAATAAGAATGGAGCCTTCACCCCATGTGTGGCGGCTTTTCTTGGGACTGGTGGGATGCCCTGACTTGGGAATTTCAGCGGTGACATGGGAAAAGTCCAGGCAAAGGGAGACAAGCTGGTCACCTGAGGATTAACTCCCAAGAGTCATTATTCTTAATTATTCTTATAAATGACACAGTGTAAATCACAAGCCCGGTTGAGAATAAGGCCACCACAATTGAGCCAAATTTGAAGCAAGCCAGCTTTAATTAAGTTAATTAAACACTGGCCAGGCAGATGGACTCTGACCAGGTCCACTCTGAGGTGCTCATGGAGTGAACCTGTGGCACAGGAGCTTAAAAAGGCAGAACCCGGACACTTTCCACCAGGTCCAATCGGCGGCAAGCATCCATTCTGATGTCCTTCCTGC
The DNA here is from genome assembly GCA_026225945.1 of Cricetomys ansorgei. Lineage (NCBI taxonomy): Eukaryota > Metazoa > Chordata > Mammalia > Rodentia > Nesomyidae > Cricetomys > Cricetomys ansorgei. The sequence goes on from JAMJFZ010001258.1 coordinate 16,302,864, forward strand.
TGGGCTGTCTCACACCTACGCGTGACCAAGTACTTCTGGTGCATTTGGAGCACATCCAGTGCAGTAGGGTCAACCAAATGGGATCTAGACACTCCCTACCCAACATTCCAAGAGGTCACGTCCCTGGGCAAGAGAGATCCAGGACTATCTCACTTGAACAGCCCCACCTAGCACTCCAGGAAGTTATGTCCTTGTTCCATAGATCTCTTAGGCAGAGTCATTGAAGTTTAAAGCATAACTTTTGTTCTTACGATAGGGTGCTCAGAAATAAAAATAAATATGCTCATGAAATTGAACGTTCAGAAATGCAAACAGGGACTGACTATCTGATGAAGACGAATTTCAAGTCTGTGGGGCAAAGAGGCAGCCAGATAAAGCCGGCCCCCTGTTTCATGCTTTATACTAAAATACATTCCAAAAGGAGCTAAGGTGTATGTGTGAGAATAAAAATCAGAGGGACACTGGAAGGACGCGTGGGAACAAAGGTCTGAGTGTGCTGCAAAGTCCAGAAGCCAAGAATGAAAACTTCATTAAAGTATCCTTCATGGCAAACCCAATCCTCATGAAGGTAAAACAAGATGGGGAATAACCTAAAACTAACATCCTTTTCATTACCTTCGTTCATTTATTTAGCGTGTGTACGCGTGCAAACAACAGTTCACTTATGGAGACCAGAGGACAACTTTCGGGAGTCGGTTCTCGCCTTTCATCACGTGGGTCTCCGGGATCGAACTCAGGCCCTCAGGCTTGGCTGCAAGTGCCTTCCAAAACTTGCATCCTAAATGGGTGAAACCTTTATGTAAGCAAAATGGAAAAAAGAAAAGTAATCAATAAAACCCAACACAGTACAGAAAAGAGGATCTGAACAGTCAATTCACAGAGCAGGCTGGCAATTAACAGTCGGACAAAGGTCCACTTTGCTGATGATAAATGAAAGTTAAAACTGTAACACGTGATTGTATCTTCGGAGAGGCAATGATCAAAGAGTGTGCCACCCTGCTCTGAGGCTGTGAACTAGAACAGTCTCTTCGGAAGACATCTGGTCGCCTCTATCAAAGTTGAAAACAAATCGTAACCTTTGACTCGACAATTCCACAGAAGAATTCACCTGCAGGAAAACGAACTGCAGTGATTTAGGTGTAGCATTTCGGCAACTATAGGCAACATATGCATCCATGAACTGGAACTAGATAGGCTGGGTGTGATGGTACATGCCTTTAATCCCAGCTCTCTGAAGGCAGAGACAGGTGGAACATTGTGAGTTCAAGGCCAGCCTGGTCTACTTAGTGAGTTCCAGGACAGCCAGAGCTATGTAGAGAGACGCTGTCTCAAAACAAAACAAAACAAAACAAAAGAAGGGAACAAATTGAAAAGACAAGACCAAAGCAGCCAAACTTTAGTTAGGCTTCTAAGAACACCAAAATTATGTAGGCCCAAGTCAGGGGCAATGTGACTCAGAACAGTTCCCAAAACTGAAGTAAGAGAAACAATTTCTGTAAGAAAAACAATTTCTAAGGCAAACAAGATACAGACCTCTGACTAATGGCCTTGGGCTAAGGATCTCCCTCACCCACATTGACTAAGACCCTAAAGTTTACATTTTCTAGTGCCCGGGACCTTGCTATATGCCAGCACCAATCAGTTTAAAGGTTGATACTCACATCACTATAGACTCACGCCTGATAATCTGTTGCTATGCTCTGTCTTTGAAAAACATATATAAATCACACTCAGAACGCGCTAATTGTCACTCCCGCCTGCCTCGCTTGAGGCGTCTGTGGGAGCGGACCCCAACGCGTTGGAAATAAACCTCCTGCTTTTGCATCCATCTCGAGTCCTGGTGATTTCTCGGGGGTCTCCTTCTGTCTGCCCCTAACAAAATAACCATGTTCAGTCTACATAGTAGAATATTATGCAGCTGAGGAAAAATGGAAGCAATGCATTCTATATGGATAGGAAACGACCTCAGATGTACAGATGTATTTGTTTAATGCAGAACAATGCATACAGTGTGTTGATATTTGTGTGCCTATGTGTGCCCTAAAGGAAGATGGATAATATATTGTATGTGTCAGAACATGGTCTAAGATCAGAATCCTATGAGCAGATTTCTGAGTGCGTGTGAGAAAATCCAAGAAGCTAAGACAAGAGTCTTGTGACCTTAGTTTCTTCAAAAACATAGACTTGCTCTTGGAAAGTGCTTTTGTGCCCCCCCGGGTATATGTGGGTGCTGGGAGCTAAACTCAGGTCCAGTTTTCCAGACTGAAAATTTAAGCGTAAGAGAACAAGCCTTGGCCTTGTGGATGTGACTCCTCTGAAGTACAAAGACCCTGCCCTCACTTTAAGGCTCTTGCTTTCGTTTGCTGATGTTGGAGAAGGCTTTGGGGCCTTCTGTAGGCTAAGCAGGTGTTCTACCACTGAGCTGCATCCCAACCCTTGAGATTCTTAAGCTGTGAACAAGAGACCCTTCACCTTCATCCTGCACTGAATCCTATAAACTACCTAGCCAGTCCTAGAGAGACTCATGGCTTCCAAGTGGCCTCTGAGGCTCTGTCCTTACTTAAAAGACTCAAATAGATTTTCATTCTCTTGTGGCCACTCATGACCACAGTTGAAAAAAATAAATAACCAAACAAAATTTTGCAATCGCAACGTAGCAAGCAAACCACTGGGGAGAGCCACTGCCTTGAGGGAAGATGGATGGGGAACAGTGCCCTGTCCAGACTGCCAGGCCAGATCACCCCCTCACGGTACCTGACATTTTCTCCAAACAGACTAGGAGGAGGCCTGGTTCTGACAGCTCATCAGTGCAGGAGCTTTGCTACCACTGTCTGGAGGCAGGAGAGTACCTCTAGCCTCCTCCTGGCCAGGGCTGAGTTCTGCCTAGCTATCTGTCCCTTCAGGTCAGCAGTTTCAGGGGCTAATCTGCGAATGAATGGATTATATCTGTCTCATTCTAGGACAGCAAGAGGTGCCGAAACATAAAGCCAAGAAAAGCAAACATAAGACACAAAAGATTTGGTAGTTAAAATGCAGAAGTATAGATGCTCTCAGCTCTCAGGGTATGATGCTCTTTGCTTCATAAACAACTTTGCACGCTAAATGCTAACAGGTGTAAACACACTTTGTAAACGGCTAGTTACAAAGGTATCATCAACCCACTGGTATCTTTGTTTTTAAGACAAGGTTTCTTGTAGCCCAGGCTGGCCTTGAACTCACTGTGTAGCCAAAGATGACCTTGGCTGTTTTTTTAATTCTTCTGTCTCCTGGGGTTATAGGTATGAGCAGCCATTTCCAGCTTGTACATCAGGACTGGGAATTGAACCCAAGGCTTCCTGTATGCTGGGTAAGCACTCTACAAACTGAGCCCCCCTCTCCTTATATATATATATTTTTTATCTTGGAGACAGGATCTCATTTGTTTGTTTGTTTTAACTTACTAGGTGTATAATTTTATTTTTAGTTAGTAATGTATTAATGTGTGCGTTATATGTGATCAGATCCAGCTGTGATGTGGGTCTGGGGATTATAGCCAGGTGCTCATGGTTTGTCAGCAGCGCTCTTCCCTGCTATGCCATCTCTCCAGCTCCTGGTCTCGCTTATTTAGACAGAGCTGGCCTTGAACTAGCAGCAATCCTCTTGCTTCAGTCTTCCCTCCTCCCTAGCCTCCGCCCCCGCGCTCTGACTGGTGCGAGACAGCCGAATCGGCACCTTTAATGTGATCGGCATCACGACTGTACTCACGCCGGGACTTTAGATATGTCAGTCATCAGAAGTGGCTAGCTGAAAAGCTGACCAGGATCTGGCAACATGGTCACCGTCAGTGGAGGCTGAGGAAGAATAACAGACACCAGCTGCTCGCAAGAAGCAGTTTTAGTCTTCTTTAATTTTTTCAAAAATAATTTTAGGGATAGTCTTAAACCATCAACTTAAATGATCTTAAGTCTACAAAGTGAGAATCTGGAAGACTGAGAAAGAACCCGAGAATACTATTTGGGGTCTGGGTAGCCACTCCGGGTTAGACCAAAGAAAGAGGAAAATCCTGCGACCCAGCATTCACCACAGCAGCCTTGGTCGATATCTGAATCAACAAATATCATTCAGGTATGAAACACCCAAAGGAAAACGTGTGTTCCCTTCTTAAGATAACCGTGTGTTCCTCTTCGAAGTTCCCAGAAGGCTTCCATCTTGGCCTGTTTTCCGGATGGGAACCGAGACCTAGACTTTCTAGTGATAAACGTGCGCCCTCTGGTGGTTACTTCTACAACACTTACGTCATCGAGAGGCAGTGACTCAGCTTTAACTCATCGCAGTGGGCTGCTTGGAATGGAGAGAATTTTGAGTTTCTCTCTCGAGATCTGTTTTCTGCGGTAACCTGGATGCTGGTGGTACTTTCTGGAACGCAGGGGACATCTGCTGTTTTTTAGTGCTTCCAGACCTTAGCATGTTCTGCCCAACACTGGCAGGTGGGTTGGCTTTTTAAAAAATATTTGTTTATTTATTTAGTGAACCAATGAGTTTTTATTGGGATTATATACAGGAGCATGAGTAAGGGGTTTCTACAGGAGTAGAAATGACTCAAAGACCACTGCACCACCAAAGCCCGCCCTGGCATAGGTGACAGTTCACAAAGCTAGGAACCCGGAGCACACTGCAGACAGCTCCACAGTGTGGAGAATGGCCCTTCCAAGTAACTTCGCTGGTCTAAACCTCTTCCAGGCAGCGCTACGGGTTTCTGCTTCTTCCGGACAGCTGGTCTGGTCTCAGGCTCCTCTGTGCCCCGTGACTCCTCTGAGAGGTTTCTCTGCATCTTGGCTTGCCTGTGTCTTCTGTGTAGTGTAGACATCACTGCTGTTCTCTTTCCATGCTCAAGGATGTGAAGGGACAGAGGCACAGAGAGCTCTGACTTCCCCAGATCCTGAGCCCCTGCCTTGAGCCACAGGCCCTCCCAACAGGTAGGCACGTCACAGCATGCTAGAAAAGAAACTGCCTAAAAGCAATGGAGCCAGCTAGTTACAGAGGAAACAGACTTAGACTATGAGCCAAAATGCATTGCTCTCCTTTCAAAATAAGCAAATAAATAAACCTAAGATTATATTTGATTTCCCCAAGCCTAAAATGCAACATTCTCCACAATATTTTACCATCAATGTCCAAAGAAACCTTGGTCCCACCATTTCTCCAAACACCGGACTTCTGAGTGGTCATTACCCTCTCAGAAAGTTAAAAAGCGTATGCCCAGGGGAGCCTTCTTTCTCACACAAAAGACAGGAGAGTGAGGGCAAACTACATGGTCAGTGAGCACACACCATTGATTTTCATGGTAAGATCTTGTTTCTCAGAGTCACATTTCCCCCCAATGAAAACCAACATGCTCGTTTCCATGCTAATGGAAGACAATATGGCTGAAGCCCTCCTAATAACAATGGCTGTGCCATTAAATGCTAGCTGGTCTCTGCTGTGCTACAAACAACTCTGCATTAAGGTTCTGACCTCCCCTGAGCACATACCTACTAACCAGCGTAACCCGCAGACACCTGATAGCTGCCCGCATCTCTCCAGCACCTTGGGGGGCTTCTGAAGCAGCTTCTGAAGCAGGAACTCACTTTCCTAGGTGTCGGCCTGTAGATTCAGAGTCCACTGATACCTCACAAAGCCTTCTGAGAGGGCCAGCCATTCCTTCAACCCTTTGGCTCATGGAAGTTCTCACAACCTTCCTGTGACCAAGAGACTAGAACTCACTGTACGAGGAAACCGAGGTTCGGGTGGATTCAATTCACTCGTCCACAGCCAAGCTGGGGAACTGACAATTTGCTATCTTGCTTCAGGTGAAAAACAATAGGAAGACCACATGGCTACCAGGCCTGCCTCCGCTCCCCGTGGAGAGCCTTCCCTTAGTAACCAGAGCCACTTTCCCTCACTCCGTTCCAGCACATCTAATTTACCCCCACTTAACATGAATTTTATGCTTCCAACTGACTGCAAGATGGTGGTCCTCCCACGTGGGCTGAGAACTTCCCTCTCAGGCTGTTCATCCTGCCCAACTGTGCCCAGCCCTGGCTACCTCCATCTAGAATTTCAATAGATCCAGGGCTAGGGTTACCGCACTTAGCCCTGAAAGGCCCTCACCCCAGCCTTTTCCAGACAGGAGGCTAATCACTCATCACGTGCCAGTTGGCCATGGGGTTTGTTTTGTTTCTGCCATCTCTGAAAGCAAGCAAAGGGTGAGGGGCCATGGGGAATGGAATGGGCTCAGTGGGTCTGAGGGTGTGAATGACAGGTGTATTCAGAGAGCCGACATGCCGAAGGTGTCCCAGAGTGTGGACACACATGCGTCTCCCCAGCTGACATCCACATGCATGGTCCCAGCTGGGATTCCTGAGGGCCTGCTGGGCACAAAGCATTTAAAATGAGAACTTCAGCACACTCCCTGTCTTCCAATGGAGTCTGATAGGAAGACAATAAGGAAGTGTTCCCTTGATTTACCCCCAACACCACCAACTGTCTTCCTCTCTCCTCTTCTGCCCGTCTCCAGGCTCCACGATACATGTAGGAGCGTATGAAATATATACTCATTCACTTTGTCACCTAGTCCAGGGGCCTAGAGGTTGTCTCAGAGTTGGGCATGTAAAAAGTTGTTCCCCCAGTAAAAATTAATTTAATTAACTTATTAATTAAATTAAACAACCATTTGATGAAATGAATCAACCCAATTTAAGATTGAGTAAAAAAAAGATCAATTTTAGATTTACAGGGATAAAAAGCAGATGCTATAAAGAGGTCTGATGTTCTCCAGTCTTCTGGAGCCCCTCATCGCCCCAACAAAAGTTATAAAATTGGGCTGCAAGATGCTCAGCAGATGAAGGCACTTTCCCCTACAGCTGATACTCAGGATCCACATGGTGGAAAGAGAGAACCGATTCCCACAAGTTGTCCTCTGACCTCTACACATACTCTGTGGAACACACACACACACACACACACACACAATCAATAAATTTATTTTTAAAATAAAGTTTATTTAAGGGAGTGGAGAGATGGCTCAGCAGTTGAGAGCACTGGCTGCTCTTTCAGAGCACCTGGGTTTGATTCCCAGCTCCCACATGACGACTCACAACTTCCTGTAACTCTAATTACAGGCGATTCAATACCCCCTTCTGGCTTTCTCAGGCACTGCTCGCATGCCGTACATGTAGGTAAAACACCCATAGCCATAAAATAAAATGGAAGTTTACTTGAAATTGTTGCTCTTATCAACAAATAAATAAATCGCATATATTTATGGCATCATGTTTTTTCATATATGTATACATTGTGGAATGGCTCAAGCAAGGTGATGAAGATGTGTTGCCACGCACATACGTGTCTTTTTGTGGTGAAAACACATGAAACTTCTGTTCTCATCTGTTTTTTAATGCAATGCCAGGCTTGGAGAGGCAGCTTAGCAGTTAAGAGCACTGGCTGCCCTTCCAGAGGACTACGGTTTGATTCCTAGAACCCACATAGCAGCTCACAACTGTCTGTAACTCCAGTCCCAGGTGTTCTAACACCTTCTTCTGACCTCCACTGGCACAGACACACATGCAGGCCAAACACCCAAAATATAAAATAAAAAATAAAAGAATGCAATACACAGGTAACAACTATGCCTTGAACTCATTTCCCTAACTGAAATGTGCTCTCTGACCAGCATCACCTCAACCTCTGTCCTGGGAGTCCCCGCATTATGCCTCTAAAAGTTGGAGTTTTCTGGATTCTAGATGTGGGTGAGATCTTTTACATGGGTCTTTCTAGGCAAAAGAAACTGTTCTCACAGTAAAAAAACAAACAAAAAACAAACAAACAAAACCCAGCCCTAAGCATCTATCTCTACTTCTTTCCCCCAACACCAGCTCCCTCTCCCACTGCTCCCCACCTTCCCCTTCACAGACCCATGTAGCTTTCTCCGCTCCCTCTGGCATACCCCTCCCTATTCCCCCTAGACACCTACCCCTCCCTATTCCCCCTAGACACCTAGCTCAAGTGTCTCCTTTTCCTACAAATCTGCCCTATCCACTCCCATCAGACCAACAGCATCTTGTGCAAACCATGAGTCACCCCATCCCATCCCAGACGGAGGGAGACAGACGTTCTCTGTAAATACATCCTGTCCTCTCTCCCTGCCCAATGACACTTTAACCCGTTGAAAGGGGCGGGAGCTGGCTTACTGAAACCGTTGCTTGGCTACAGTACATACCCAGGAATACTTTCTACAATTGAACATGAATGACAGCTGCTGTTAATTCACCACCACCACTAACAGCAGCGAAAAACAAAGTGCTCTGGGAATTCACTGTTTAATCAACCCAAAGCCAGTCAGCAGAAATGCCTGCTAATTGTATCACTGTACCGCCTGGAAAAGAAGTCACGTGGCTTATTGCAGAAGAAGGTACTTAGAGGCTGGTTCGGGGCTGCGGTAAGAGGAGCAGCTGTTTGTGGCTGTCTAGTGTCAATGAGCAAGGCCCTGCACACACACAAGTGCTGAGAGCTTGTGTGGGTACCCCTTCCCTGACCCTCCATTAGCGTGACCTATGGCGTGGGGATGTGGATTTGACATGTAATCTATAGACTCCGGGGTTGGATCTGATTTTGACCACCTGGCAAATGAGTGGAAGCTAAATGACCTATCTTCTCCCGGAGGTCATCAATTGCACTTAGGTAGCAACTAGGTCTTATTAAGCTGTTTGAGTTCTTGTAGCTACTACAGGAAGACATATATCTTGTGCTATACATTAGCAGCATTTAACAATTAGGTTAAATGAGCTGTCTGTGTGTGTTTTAAGAAATGAGGTACCTTCTCTGTCTTCCAATTCTGTCTAGGGCAGTGGTTCTCAAGCTTTCTAATGCTGTGACCCTTTAATACAGTTCCCCAGGTGGTGGTGACTCCCCCCAGCCATAAAATTATTTCCGTTGCTACTTCATAACTGTAATTTTACTACTGTTATGAATTGTAATATAAACATATGATACACAGATGGTCTTATGAGACCCCTGTGAAAGGGTTGTTCAACTCCCAAAGACGGCTTGTCCCGCAGGTTGAGAACTGCTGGTCTAGGACGTGGGATAGAGGGCAAGCCCAGAAAGAAATCAAGGAGCCCAGATCAGAGAATCCACATTCACATTCTATCAACTGACCCTACCTGGCTGCTGGCACCCCAAGATTGCCCTTCATGCCAATGGAAGAGTCTCCCTCTGTTTCTTTTGCATTGTGCAGTCCATAAAGCTTTTCCTTGTCAAAGATCACTGGTATAGAAAAGGCTTATATATAAAGAAAAACGTGACTTTTACAACCTCGTGTATGCGTTTGTGTCTTTTTGTGTGTTCATACTTATGTGTGAGCATGATCACATGCCGGGGCACATATGACATCAGAGGACAATCTCAGGTGTTGGTCTCACTTTCCAGTTTGTTTGAGACAAGGTCTCTGGTTCACTGTTGCATATTCGAGGCCTGAGGCTTCCGGGGATTCTCCAGTCTCCGCCTTTCGTCTTGCTGTGGGAGAGCTGGTATCACAGATGCTTCTCGTGGTTTTGGGATCAAAACTCCGGTCCTCACACTTTCACAGTCAGCCCTTTACCCCCACAGCTGCCCCTTCAGCTTCAGGAGGAACACCGCTTCAAAGGCAACAGCTGTCTAGCTATCGAGCACAGACAACTCAATACCTCAAAATAAAAGCTTATGAAGGGCCAGGGATGTAGCTGAGTGGTGGAATGTTTGTCTCACACACATGTGGCTCCGAATTCAATCTCCAGAGCTGCCACACACATATACATTTTAAAAATTCAGGTGTGCAATAAAGGAGTGGCCTGGGTCTTTTTTTTTTTTTTAAATCCCTAATAGAAAGCTAACAAACCTCAGATATCGTGAATGTAATAACATTAAGGATTGGGAGTAGACACCACCACCGTTTAATGCTTCAAATGCTCAATAGAAAATTGATCAAATAACTGAATATCTCTTAAATTAGTTAAAGAAGAGATGCAGATAATGCTTTAACATTTAAAAAGATAATAATAAATAAACCCGGCTTTTCTTTTGTGGCACTGAGGGTCAAGTCCCCGGCCTCAGGCGTGTTAGGTTAAATGCTGAGTCACCCAGATAACTTCCCTAGACCAAAATATAGGAATTTTTATGAAATAGCTAGGACTGGTTCAAACTCTCTGTATTCTAATTATACATGCAACGCATGAAACTGCTCGATGATCAGACATGCGATCCATAAAGCTACTGGGTAATCTGAACTAACCTACTATAAATCAGTGAGAGAGAGAGAGAGAGAGAGGGAGAGAAGAGGAACGGAGGACAGCAAGACGAAGACCAGCAGAGGGTGTGAGAGGAAAGTAGACATCAGAGAGAGTGAGGCAGAGGGAAGAGAGTGAGCAGGAGGGAGAGGAGCTTGGCTGGGGAGGATGGACGGCAATGACAGACCAGAGAGATGTGAAAATGATTCCAGAAAGCCCCCGACTCACCCTGCTCCCTGGCTCCCAGCTGACTCACTGTCATTTGCCCTCAACACGCTGAGTCCCACCTCCTCGCTGCCCATGCTCAATTCTTTGTGCGGAACCCCGCTCCTCTCCTCTTCCCGTTCTGAGTCACTTCTTTCAGATACCCGAGGACTGAATCCACTGTAAGAACTCTGGCCAGCTCAAGGGAGGAGTTCTGTAGACTGTAGGGCCAGCTACAAGGAAGTATCTGCTCTGCGAAGAAATTGAGCCCTTCTCCCCACAAAGGGAAGCCAAGGCACCTGTTTATTGCTGTATGTTTTCCTAATACTGATTGTTTGACTCCTGTAAATGAGCCTAGAATGTCCATTTCACGCCACGTTTTCAGGAAATACAGACAGGGGTTATGATGCACAGGACACCAACACTCCATGTTTTGTTGGGTAGATTGTTCACTGAACAAAAGTGCCCCTCCAACAAAGCATACATCTATGCACCAGCCAGCCCCCAACTCCCCAACAAAGCGTACATCTGTGTACATCGGTCCCCCCAACCACCCCCTTCCCTGCAGAAACTGCTTCTACTTTGAGGAAATAATGCTCTTTCCTAGTATGTCCAGAGGTGCCAATGGTAGAATATGAACCCGGATCCAAGGATAGCAGTATGCTTACTCCTCTGACGGAGCTCCGGAGCTCCGGGACACTGACCTGGTGGTCAGCACCATCAGAAAGGAAGGTGACTCACTGAAACCTTCAGCCTACCAGCATGCTACCTTTGCTCTCTGGCTTGCTGCTTATCACCCCTAAAAGGTCAGGGTAGACCGAGTTTGCATTCCAGTCAGAGGAGGGCACTGCTGCTTAGAGAGACTGAGACCTTCTCAAGGTCGGGCTGAATAATAAATTACAGGCATAGGTGCCTGTCCTGCAACAGTGGACTAAAGGAGCCGAGACTTGGTCTCAGCTGTAGAAATGGGTTCAATGACTTTCCTGGCTCCCCAAAAAGGAATTTGGGACTGTGGCCACATCCACTCTGTCAATGTCAGGCTGGGGGTGGGTCTTCCTTAAAGGCCTAGAAATGGGACCCAGAAAAGTGTTCCTTAGAGAATAGCCCAGGCAAGCGTGGGGACACTCGGGAGCCCCTGCAACCTGGGTCTATTGCCAACACCAGAGGGTGCTGACACCTTCTGAAATCAGCCAGGAAGAGCTGGGCACCCTCCTTGAGCCCACTAGAGGGCACTGGCAGGGACGGATACTGAGCAGGAGACATCGCTGACAGCGCCAGGCATGGATGCAGACCCTCCTGAAGAGGGTCGCCAAGGGCAGCTTGAGGTCACAGGCAGAACAGCTGACCAGAGTGTCTCTAGGAATCTTCTGGAGAAAACTTCAGTCTCCTGGTCCTGATGCTACCTTATAACCTCGAGTAAGTTGTTTTACTTCTCTGAAACTCAATTTTCTCATCTGTAAAATGGAGCTACTACGACTTGGGGTTGTAGAGTTGCTATAAACCTTCTAGAAGGTCTAGGATAATGTCAACATTTTCAATGAATTATTTTTGTTTTATGTACATTGATGTTTAGCCTGCATGTGTGTCTGTGTGAGGTGTTGAATCTCCTGGAGGTAGATAGAGTTTCAGACAGTTGTGAGCTGCCATGTGGGTGCTGGGAATTGAACCCAGGTCCTCTGAAAGAACAGCCAGTGCTCAGCCAGCTGAGCCATCTCTCCAGCCCCTAATGTCTGGCATTTTAAAGAACTGAACTATGGTTTGTTATTAAAACAAAAACAATCCAACAAAACCCCAAAGAAGTCGAGGCTGTGTTTGTTCCTAATGGCCAAACATTAATCTGTATGCTCATGACTCCAGGGTAAGCGTGAGGGTGTGTGTGTTCACACAAGTGTGTGCAGCATGGAACACAAGCTGGGGACATGCAGAGCACAGAGCTAGGAGATCTGATTTGATCTAGAATATCCAAGATCTTCCCTGTCAGAGTTCTGTCTGCATCAAAAAGTAAAATGTGGGGGAGGATGGACATTTGGAGACTAAAAAAAGGAAGTACTGGACTTCAGTGGGGAAAACACTGAATTGCACTTGACAGAGGCCTGGGGATCCAGAGGCCCTCTCTCAAGTCCTTTTCTCATCTCCTCAGTCGGGCTGGTTGATCCTTTCCAGTTCTGACATTCTCTCCTTCTGATGGCAAGCAGGAGAGAGTCTCACAGGAATCGGAAATGTGGGACGGAAAGTCCAGCAAGCCATGTCTCCAGGCATGCGTCCCTTCATCAGAACCAAGTCAAACGTCCACGGTGTGCTGGCTATTTAAGACCCTGAGAGGAAGCTGGATGGATGAACCAGACAGAATTTGGGATGTGGGGAAAGGTGGATTTTCGAGAGGTGCATAAGAAATGTAGGTGATCTCAGGACTGGAGGGGACCTTAAGGGCACCTGATGTAATAGCAGTTTGACCTCTGAGCCCTTGGGTGAGAGGCTCACCAGGTGATCAGGGACTCTAAGACATACTCACAGCAAGCCGGAATCCACCAGTAGCCATGGGAGGGGATGAGTTTCTAGTGACTTTGGGTGGACTGTTAACTAATCCATCTTGTTCCCCAAGAGCTCACTCCAAGGGGAGTTTTCCTCGGGGGATGGAAATCACACGTGAACTACTGGGTGAATCTGTGTATAACCTTAATCATTTATGATTGCAATTTGAAATCCTACAATTACAAACAAGTTTTGGATTTTCCTTATTTCAAAGAGACCCTTCACAAAGCAATTCGCTTTGGGGCACATTTAGTAAAAGGTAAAAGATTCGTGTATTCCACAAGAAGTCAGACTACTGAACCATTTAGGTAAAGATTTCCATTGATGAACTAAAGTGCTTGAGGATCTATCTCTTCTCTAAACCCTGGGCAGAAAGCTCTCGGACACAACTGTCCCAGAACCCCCATGTTGCACAAAGTAAATTCCACTCACGCTACAGCACAGCAAACACTTCCTTTGCTCATTCGCCGACACTCAAGCAGCCATACAAAGGGAGGTTTAGCAGTGAGTATCTCATTTGACCTAGAAGTCGAATTCTGCCCTAGTTGAACTGTTTGCATGGGGAAGGAGGCAGAAGACATCAGAATGTCCTCCATGGCATAGAGTAAGAAGTGCTATGAGGCCATTGCTACATTTTACTGTGGGTCTTGAAGGAATGACTTAATCTCTCCGAGCCTCAGTTTCTCAGTTTCTTCATGTATAGACAGAGGATAACTCATGAGGTAATTCTGAGAATAGGAGGGGATGTCTACACACACACACACACACACACACACACACACACACACACACACAGAAAAGTCTCTCTGCTACTACCTCCCCAGAGCTGACTTTGTGTGTTACAACATGAGATGGTGTACCCAAGGATTGTTAAGCTCGTTGATGAATGACAGAGCCAAGCCACAAACTAAAACTGCAGCAGGAATCAAACCTGGTTTCTCTGACCTGGCTTCAGCCACCAGACAATCTTGCTGTCTCCTTTGGTGGGATTCTTCCATAAGCAACAGGAGGGAGGTAAGCAGTAACAAGAGCCCTGGAGGGCTAAACACCCTCAAGTATTAGCCCCTTCCTGAATGTTCTGATGTGCCCTGCATCATCCCATTCCTAGAGGAGAGTCTGACAGGGATGGAAGGGAGAGGGGTGAGGTGGGGGGGTGGTGCGGACCTGAAGATAGGGTGCTATAAACCAGAGACATGCCTGACATCTCTCAGCCTCCCAGAAACGCCACAGCTAAGATCACCACTACCACCATCACTGTGGTTAAACAGTTTTACAGCCTTATGTAAGCGTGAACAAAGGTTTGTTTTAAACACCATGCTCACTAAAATGGCTAAGATCAGAGACAAATAAAACCAAAATACTTAGTAGGGGCTCTGTGGTGTTTCTGGTGGAGGTTAGTAAATGGGTGCAATTCACTATAGAAAAATTGGTGGTAGCAAGCATGGCAGGCCAGGCCAGTGATCCAGCACCTGGGAGGTTGAGGCAGGAGGATCTTGAATTTGAAGCGGTTTTCATAATAGGACTCACTCTCAAAAGAAAAAAGAAATAAAGAAAAAATGCTTGGTCAACATCTTTTAAAGCTTGAAACTATATTCCTAGGTACACACCAAGTATGTACTAAAATCACCAAAGACGAACTAGGATTATGCTAATATTGCAGCCCTAGCCATTTGAAGTGCTTTTTAATTTAAATTACTCAAATTGCAATTCTGGCAATTTTAAAGTTCAATTCTTCAGTCACACCTATCACATTCTCATGTGCCCCCAAAACCTTAATGGACTGCACTGACACGGAAATGCCTATTTGGCCAGGAGGTGCACAACTTTAATCCCAGAACCCAGGAGACAGAGAGGCAGGTGGATCTCTGTGGATTAAGGCCAGCCTGGTCTACATAGTGATGTAAGTATTCCAGGACAGCCAGAGCTACACTGTGACTGTCTCTCTCTCTCTCGCTGTCTCTATCTATCCATCTATCTATCTATCTATCTATCTATCTATCTATCTATCTATCTATCCATCCATCCATCCATCCATCCATCCATCTATCCATCCATCTATCTATCTATCCATCTATCTATCTATCTATCCATCTATCCATCTATCTATCTATCTATCCATCTATCTATCTATCTATCTATCCACACACACACACACACACACACACACACACATATATATATATATCTCACCAATGGGTAAATTAATTGTGGTATATCAAACACTCCAAAGTAGTTTAAATGAACCGCCTGTCAGCATGCTGCAACATGGATAAAACTCGCAAACAAAAGCCAGGCACATAAGAATGCATACAAGCAATTCCATCTCGGGCCATGTTCCCCAAGGGGTGCAACTCCTCCACAGCTACTGGCCTGGACTCTGGAAGGCTGTAGTCACCATGAGAAGTGACGTGTTGGTTCTCCACCTGGATGTTAGCAGTGTACTGTATCTTTTTCTTTATAACCCTGAGGTCACAACCCTCACTGGAATGCCTCCACAGCTCACCCTGCCAGCCCGGTGGAGACGGTGGACACCTGGCACCGCTCCCCGATTGCTACCTCTGCATTGTGCTGGCCCGGCTCCTGGCCCGGGTGGTGGCAGCGGTCAGGACAGCTGGCTCTTCCAGTCCCAGGCGCTGCTGATGGTTGGCTAGGCCCTTGGGGCTCGCTGATGTGCTCCGCACTCAGCCAGCTTTGGCAGCATCTGAGGCTGGAGGATGATCCAGCGTTTCCCACACAGAGCGGGGCAGAGGCTGGGCAGTGTCCACTCACAAACACTATGTCCTTCCAGGTCCCTGAAGCTGGGAGCCGCTCCTGAGAAGTCCCCTCTGGGACCCTGAACCCCTAAGTCAAGGAGGAGTACAGAGACTCAGGTCTCGAACCTCCCCGCCTCTGGGGGTGTTTCTCCACACAGGTGCCCGCCCTCCAGCTCCACCCTGCAGAGATGCACCGCCACAGACAAATCTGTCTCTTGGTACCGGTGGGTCCTTGAGCGGCCAGCAGCAGGCCTGGGTTTCCCTACCAAGCCCTTTTTTCCTGCAGTGATGGGCTAAGGAGGACTGGGACTTTTTTACACCTTTCTCCTGGGTCTCTTTCCCTAGGGTCAGGCCAGATTCTTGGCTAATAGTTCGGACAGATCTGCTCTCAATGGGCCTACCAGTCATGGCACAGCTGTGGAGACTGCCAGGTGGACTCCCCAACCCTGGAAACCTGGCTCTCAGCACACAGAGGAGCAAGCACTTACCTAGTATCAGAGCTGGACTGAGCCACTTTTATCTGGGCCAAGGTGATTGGTACCTGAGTGTTTATGGCCACTCACTGATTTGTACATTTTCTATTTGTGCACTTTAGTGTAGATTCTTTAAGATGAATATGAGAGACTTGACTTCCACTCAAGGAGGAATCTGAGTGTGCCTAACCTTGTGGTTACTGCTTGTAGGGTTGGCTTTGAGATTAAAACAGAGACAGCCCACTTCTGATCCTTCAGAGCAGGCTCTGCAGAAACCTGATCTAACTGGCCAGTAAGAACTATCCCTCCTCCTGCCCTTGCCTACTTACCTCCTGCACCTGGGATGGCACAGTCACTGTGGAGAGTGTTTACACACAGATTTAGGGATACAAGGAAGGCTGCAGCCAGCACCCTGCTGGAAATCACAATTTATCCTCTTTCTAACTTAGAGACAGGGAGCACAGCACAGAAGCACAGAGACCCAAAGGCTGTTGGGAGGTAAGAAGGTAGGTAAGAAGGGGGTGTGTGTGTGTGTGTGTGTGTGTGTGTGTGTGTGATTTCTCTAGGCTTACAAGACAGTCTTGTGGAGCAGCAGCTTTGAAAAGACCTCCCCCCCTTCCTCCAGGGAGGGGGTTGAGTGATGTTGCATTGGTTAAAGGTTTTCACTCTGACGTCCCTGGCTCTGGAACCCCAGAAATGGCGGAAATCCTTCAACAAAGTAGTGGGAGCTATTTATATTTGGAGTATACAGGCTCTGGGAGCAGGGCAGGGGGCTGGAAAGGGCTGGCCCCGGCTAGCTTTAAGTATCTTCAGACACGCAAACTACAAGGAAGTTAGTGCATAGGCCCAGCTGTGCCTCCTCTTTGAGGGTCACATTCCTCTTCTGGAGCCTAAGAGAATGCAGATCCAAGGAAGACTAACTGGACAGGAGGAAGCTGACGGGGGAGGTGAGGATCTGGTGTTAGGAGCACCTAGAGTCCACAGCCCAGCAGGATGCGGGACTGGGTATATGCGTGTGTGGGAGGGGCTGCTACCCAGGAAACCCCAGTGGAACAAGGGTTGCTGCTGCTAGAGCACAGGTTCCATCGGGGAATGAGCCGGCTGAGCCTGGCTCATCTCTCACTACCATCACCCAGCGAATGCAGGGATGCAGGAGAACCGGATTGTACCCCAGACCTCACTCTTCCTTATTTCCAAGTCCTCCCCAACCCTTCGACTGTGTGGTGTCAAAGTCATCACCAAGTTCCAAGACCCCTGCCTACATTTTGAGCTGTAGGGAGAAGTGTGATATCTGAGGGGAGAGGAACTCCCCTGGCAGCACAGTGTCTTGGGGTACAGAAAGCAGAACCTGGTCCCAGAATTTTAGGAAGAGCTGCCAGGTGTTCCGCCCAGACACAGGTAAGCCATGAGGCCCCCTCTGCATTTTCCTCAAAGCCAAAAAAACCAGGGTCCCAGTGTGACACCACCAGGGCCATCTGCATGCCTGAGGAGCACCAAAGGAGCCCATCTATAGAACTCTCATAGCCCTTGCATTTCTTACTGTAATATCTTCGTCAAAGATGCCAGCTCGGCCCTCTGTGACCTTACGTGCAAAAAATCTTTGCAGCACATAATGTTGATATCGGAAAGTACCTAAGACTCTGGTGGCAAGGGGTGCGATCACCTCCATTTGAGGGGTTCAGACTCTGAAGTGGGATTTACCAGAAAGAGGGTGGAAGACGTCCCAGAGAAGGGGGTGACATTGCACTGCAAAACAACATTGTTTGAGTTGGCCTTTTCTTTAATTTTTCTAGTCGGGTATCAAATGTTAATCTTTGATCTTTATCTCAAAGGACCTCGGTTCTTAGTATTTTATTCTGTTTGCACTTTAAATTCTACCCACTATTTAGAAAAATTATTTGGTTGTTGTCACACCCCACTACCCCACTCAACATACCCAAAAAACGAATTCCGGGAATCTACGGACTGGTTTCCCACATCTATAGATTCCCAGAGTCTAGAACAGAGCGAGCTAACGTTCTAGGTGTACATCACTGAACGACTCAGCGAGTGAATGAATGAATCTTTTCCAGACTCTGAGAAAATGAGAATTCCTTCTCCAGCCTTCAGCTTAAACAAATCATGGCTAAATAAGCCCAGGACAGGGAGCTTGATAAGAAGGTAGCTAAGGCTACCCTCTCGGTGATTATGGGATGGCGGGAGGACGCGTTCCAGCCCACCACAATTTAAGATTAAATGAGCTGGGGGGTCCAGGAATCTGGCTCACTAACCCAGCTCTGGGGTTGTTCAGCTGCCAGTTCAGCCAAGAGGAGGCCGGGTCTCCCTCCTTCCTCCGGCCTCCTCTGCAGCCTGCCGCTAGGCCCTTCGGGGAAGGGTCCGAGTGCATCCAGGGCGGTCGAGGGTTTGGGAACGCTATCTTGCCGGCCTCCCTCCCTCTCTCCTCTTTTTTCCTTCCTGCCACTCGGGTCTCTCCAGCTCCCCAGCCTAGCGGCCCTGCAGAAGCTAACAGCCCCCACCCCCTCCAGCAAGGGCGAAATTGCTAAACTTGTAGCAATAATGACCCTGCATTCAGGCGGCCGACTCCCGCTGAACCTCTCCGCGCCCCGGCCCGCCCGGCCTAATCAGCGCGCCCCTCCCTGCTGCCCGCCCAGCCCCCGGCCCCCCGGCCGCCCCTTCCCCCACACACAAAAAAACCGGGGAACAAAACCCCCCGCGCATTTCTCCGTCCCTCTGTTGAGCAGACTGCTGCACAAAGCCCCCGCTCTGAGAAGCAATGGGGAGCTGGGGGGGACGTCAATCCGACGCGCTGGGGTTTTTTGTTCGCGCAGGGGACCTCGCCTTCCTACCACACCTTTTGTTCGGGACTCCAATAAAAAGCCATTCTTTCCGCACCTTCCCGGCCCGGAGCCGCCTTTCAGCCAGGCCCGGCCCCACAATGGCGCGGCGCTCAGAGGCCTCCCCATTCACCCGCCTTGGCACGCTCACAATCGGCCGTGTGGCAGCACAGGCCTCGCACAGGCATTCTCCGCGAGTGACAAGGAGCCGCATAAAGCCGCGGCCGCCGGGGGAGAAGGGAGGGCGGCCGAGGGGGCGAGCTCGGCCGCGGCGGGGCGCAGCGCAGCGCCCCCGGGCGCACTGGAAGGCCGGGTGGAGACCGAGGAAGGAGCCGCCCGAGGCTGAGCCTGGAGGCGAGGTTTTCGGCTTCCTAGGAGACCCTGGAGGTGGGGTCCCCCGCCCCAAGTCCGTGCATCTGGGTAAAAGGTAGCGCGGGACTACAAAATCCGGGACCTCAGTGGACCCAGAACCTCCCTCCGGCCTGTTTGGCCCACAACACTAAAGAGAAATTAATGAACAAAGCGGCGAAGAGACCAAACTTGCAGCCTGGGGGCCTGGCTCAGGGGCACCAGGCCCAGAAGCCCACGGTGCTTTTCCTCACTCCCGCCCTGTTTAAGGGGGGCCCTCCCCACTCTTTAGGGCTAAAGAAGTCTGCAGCAAGCCGAACAGTCCAGAAATATTGCACCTTCTTTATTGACTCCTGTAGTGTATGACAGCGAGTGTGTACACGGCGTGTGGATACAGTTATATAGAGAGAAAACGTGCTGAATACAGAGTACAAGACAGGACACCGACCGGCCACACCTAGGCTGGGACGGCAGGTCTTTTGATTTGCTCAGCTGCCTCCCTTCCCCCAACTTTCGATCTCGCAGGGGTGGTGGTCTCCAAGAAGAGTCCCCGGACGGTCCAGAGATCCGGGTGGAGTCGTCTCCGGAGGGAGGTGGTTGGGAAACGAAGATCCACTGTGTTGTGGAGCTCCGGGCCGGCAAAGGGGGCCTGAGGATCGGTGGGATTTCTCATGCCACTACCCCATTTCTCTCTCCTTCACGCTCTCTCCCCAGATATATATATATATATTTTTTTCTTTTTGTATTTCCCCCGTTTGGTCCAGTTCTCAGACCACACTTCCAGAAGGCCAAGGAAGAAGAAAAGCCCTCCTCCGGAGAGCTAGCAACAGCCGGAGTCCCAGCCTCCCGCACTCCCCGCAGAGCCAGGGTGGGGGCCAACCTCTTCCCTGGCGCCCGAGGTTCTGTCTCAGTCTTGACTGGGGGACCAGGGCATCTCCGCTGAGCCCCGTGCCCCAGGCCCTCGCTGCGATTCTGGCCCCTTGGGGACCGATACATCTGTACTTTCTATTATTTTATTTTATTTTTTTAACGAGGGGACCTGGCCCTCGAGTCTGGCCTTTCTCGGGTCTTATTCCAAGCTGCGGCAGGACTCCCGTCGCTTGTCCCGCCCCGTCCTTACCAGGCCCTGATGCCCTGCAAGGTCCCCTGTGCGCACGCCGCCCCGGCTGCCGCACCCTGGTGCAAGGGCTGCGCGCCTCCGCCACCGCCAAAGCCTCCCAGGTTGCTCACGTTCACAAAGGATCCGCCGCCGGCGGCGCTGCAGGCGGGCTGCATGGCTGCGGTCGCCGAGGAGGCCCCGCCGCCGCCGCCGCCGCCCGTCGGGTAGGCGCAGCCGTAGCTGCCGCTGTAGGCCGCGGCGGCGGCGGCGGCGGCTGCTGCTGCAGCGGCGGCGGCCGCCGAGTTCCCGTAGCCATAGGCGGGGAAGCTGTTGTAGGAGTAGGCGCCGGTGCCCACGCCGTAGGGCGCGCCGTAGGCCTGCGCGCCGGGCGTGACGCACGGCTTGCCGTCCCGCACCAGCACCGGCACGGCCACGCGGCGGGGCGGCGGCGGCGGCGCGTGCGTCCCCAGCTCCAGGGACTTGTCCTGCCGTTGCCTCTTGCACTTGTACCTGCGGTTCTGGAACCAGATCTTCACCTGCGTGGACGTGAGCTTCAGGCTGCTGGCGAGGTGCTCGCGCTCGGGCGCCGACAGGTACCGCTGCTGCTTGAACCTGCGCTCCAGCTCGAAGACCTGCGCCTGCGAGAAGAGCACCCGCGGCTTCCGGCGGCTGCGCGGCTTCGGCCTCTCGCCGTCCTCGCTCGCCTTGCAGTCCCCCGCCGCTTCGAGAGACTTCTTCAGCTGGCAGCTTTCTGCGGGAGAGGCGAGGCGTTAGCCGTCTGGGGGCTCCCCGCATACCACCCCCGCCCCCGGGAGCACAGAGCACTCCCTAGTAAATGCCTAGATTGGGGGCCAGTACATGACTCCCGGTGCCCAAAGGGTCCTGGGTCAGGCCTGGTACCTTTCTGGGAGGAGGCGAGTTCGGTGGGGAGCAGTTAGCTCGCATTTATTAAGTCTTGAGCATCTGCGAGAAAAGAGATTCAAGTGTGCGGCCCAGCGCGCTAATGACTATTTTCGAGATGAGTGCTTGCAACTGCGTAACAAGGACACTATTTGCAAACTCATTTGCCTTCCACTAACCATGGATAACTGAAGGTGTGAAACGTCTTGGTGTTGGGGGCGGGCGGCCCGGATGCATGGGCTGTTTGAAAAAAATAAAAATCTGTTCGGAAATATTCAAGTGTAAGGCGTATGCGCAGCTCAAAAAATTCGTTTCTTATCAACACTACTGAGAATATTTGTATATTTCCTTACCGAGCTAGATGGACCGATTTTTGACAGTTTCGTGTCTGTTTTAGGCCTGGCGAACTGTCAGAGAATGGGCCCTGGTCTCATCCACCACGTCCAACCTCCACTTGGAGAAGAAATTCTTTGATTCTGTCTCCCTTTCAGATATTTCCTCGAGGGCTTACTCGGTTATCCTAATTTTCCTACCTAACCCACCTCTGGTCTGCTGAGCGGAAGGACTTCCCAACTAAATTCTGCAGTTTACCCAGTGCCTGAAACACAAAGCAAACGCTTGGATTTTTTTTTAAGGCCTTCACCCCATGGGTGTTGAGTTCTGCGGTCATCTGGAATGGATCATGCTCCCACACACCCACTGCTCCTTCTCCTTCGCTGACTGCTCTGGGTGTGAGAACGCCCAGAGCTCCAAACTCAGACATAAGTGGCCTATCAAAGTTTCTTGTCCTCAAGGAATCTAAAAACACAACCTGCCGCCCTGTCTTTTCGGAGAATCCGGGGTGACTGCCTTTGCCTTACCAAACTCACCTCACATTAGAAGGAAGGTGGAAAAATAGCCAGACTACACACACACACACACACACACACACACACACACACACACACACACACACGGAGGTTAGGACTCAGCCGCTGGTCCCCTGTCACTTGTAGCTCTATCTGACCCAAGGTTTGCAGCAACGATCGCTTTCCCCTCCCTCTGGGATTGCTCCTGCTCCCTTCTTTGGGGAAGATCTGGTTGTCAGAATCACCTCCTCCTTTCCCCTCGGCCCCAGTTCATCTCAGGTACCTGAGCCTTGCTGAGGTGTCCTTGAACCTGGCGTAGGCAGGACCCTAGCCCAATGTGAAAGGGGCGGGTGGCCGTGCTGGCAAGGTTTGTGGGTTGTTTGTGGGCGCGGAGCCATCGCCCCAGGTGTGCGGACGCGTTTCCTTTCCCCTCTACTCACTTTGGCTTCGGTCCCTCACAACCTCCTCTTCTTGCTCCTTGGGCCCGCTGCAGGAGTCTCGAAGGACCGTATGCACGTAGCTCTGCGGACCCAGACCCGAATCTCCGTGGCCCTCGGCAGCCGCTAGTGAGTTCAAATAGGACAGTTTGTCCCCCTCTTCGTCCTCGTCCTCCTCCCCTGCGTCGGAAAACTGTGTCCCTTCAGCCGCGGTCAGCATACAGGGCGCCGAGTGGAAATGCTCCAACTCCGCCTGCAAGTGAGCTCCGTGGAAGTGCTGCTGCTGCTCCAGATTCAAAATGTCTTTGACTGAGAAAGGGGTGGAGGTGACCGGGCTTGGTAACATCATCGGGGCCACTTAATTGTCCAGTCCAAATACTCAATAAATCCCGGCGGGGGCGGGGAGGCAGTGCGGCGGCTCCAGCTCTTCTTCTGGACTCCGCGGTGCTGCGGAGTCGAGCTTTTGACAGACGCGGTCCTGCTCCAGTCTAAACCGCCTCCATTGGCCCGGACCTGGGGGTCTGGGTTTTGTTACAGCCACTGCAAGGACTGGGGCCGGGCTGTGAAGCCTCTGTCCGGGAGCCCTGCGTCACGTCAAGAGGCGGGGTCGGCGTCCTGGCCTCCTTCCTAATTGGTTCTGGCTTATGTGGGCCACGCCCTCCGCGTCCACCCTGCGGGATGTTGCTGCGCTACCAGAAATAGACAGGGACTAGAATAGGGTCGCGAGGTGCAAATCTCTGTGGGCAGAGGCTGCGTTGAAACGGGTGTCCGAACCACCGATTCCCGTCCCACCTAGCTGCACTTTCCGGACGAGGGGCAGTTCTGAGAGGCTCACCGTCCATGGACCAACAAAGTCCTGGAAGGATGCCACCAGGCTGTGGGTTTCCAGCTGCCGGCAGAAAAGCTTCCTGGCCAGTCAATGCCAGACGGTGGATTCCTAAGGAGACGAGGGCTGTGTCTGGGGAAATATGAGCGACGTGTCGAATTCCACCTTGTCTTTGCTCTAGCCGTTCGCGCCGCCTTCTTCCATCCTCATTTCCACGAGTGGAAAGCTGTTCTCCGAGGCTCTGCTCAAATACCACGTCCCCAAGGAAGCTCTGCCAGATCGCCTAGCCCGGAAGTCCGTTAGTACTGTCAGTTGTGACTCCCTCACTTAGTGCTCTAGCTCTGTGTCCGCCTGGTTGTCCTGTTAGAGTGTGAGTCCCCGAGGGCAGGGCCCGGGCTGTGTTCGTCCTCGCAGCCCTTACAGTGGCCCCAGAGAGCAGGCATATCACAGACGAGAAGATGGAGTTCTGTTTTGGTGGCCAGCAGCTCTTGCTTCGAATCCTGGCCAGAGTCAGTGTTTGGTCTTGGGCGTTCTCAGTTTCCTCGTCTGTAAAAAGGAGCCGAATTCCCTCTCCCAGGGTTATCGCTCTAGTTAAATAAGGCTAACCAGGCCGCAAGCATAGTGCAGTGTCTCCGAACGCTAAGAACTCAAAACGTGTGTCTTTATTCTGCGTCAGAGGTCAGCGCAGTGTTTGTTGACTGCATTGATTCTGGCCTGAATGAAGTACCACTGGTCGGCTTTATGAAAGCAGAATCTGGTCTCCAAAGGGAGATAACCCAGCTGTAACTCAGTTCTTTCCCGCCTAATGAGGTCGGGAGCCTGAGTGCAGGCCTCAATTTTCGGACACGCCTTTTCTCTCTACCTACTCGCTTTCTGAGACCATGGTTGTATGCTGCACGGAGACTATATATAGTCTCAGATTCTGAAACTGCCTGGTGGGGACCACGTTTTGACATTTACCTGCCTACAAGCTTAGCCCTCTGGGTAGCAATGGGCACCACTGTGGGGATAACAGAAAGAAAAAAAAAAACGCGTGGGCAGCACGCCTTGGAAAAAACAAACAAGGAATGGTTCTGGTTTCACCGTGGGGTTCCTCATCAGGCCGCCCAAGGCTCTTTTTTTTGCCTTTCTTCCAGTAGAAAGGCACTGTTGAGAGAGACTGGCTTTAACTGGAAGGACGGCTGGAAGGCACGGGGACTGAGGATGACGCCCTGGGCAACCGGTAGACGCGGCACGAATAGGGATTACGTGAAGAGCGGCCTTGCGGAACCCCGAGACGGCTGGAGGAGTTGGTGCCCACGGCCAGGAAAGAAAGAGCCGGGGCTTGGGAGGAGAGAGAGGCGGGGCTCTTTGGGGAAGAGCGGAAATGCTGAGGGAGACTGCGGCCCGGGGCCACCGGGGACGCTGGGACGAGGCTCCCTCCACGTGCCCTGGGGGAGATGGGACAAGATGGTCTGTGGGTAGGCCTGGATCCTCGAGACCATTCCCCGGTAGCAGGAGCCCTTCCACTGAGTCTTGAAGCAGTTGATGCGGCGGGGGGAGGCCCTGGTCGCAGCCTAAGGCTGCGAGTCCCCTGAAGGAAGAGTGCGACAGGTTTCGCTGCGGACCCGAGGCGCGACCGTCCAGAGCCTGGTGGGGTGAGTGCGTGGAACTGCGGGGTGGGGGACTCTGAGCGGACGCGAGCATCCCAGCTGCCACCCGAGGACCAGGAGGAAGCCGCGCTCGGGTCTCAGCCCCCCACCCTGCAGCCAATCGCAAGGCAAAACCATGGCGGAGACATGCTCTGTCCCCTTCTGCTCTCCAGGCTTCTTGGCTTTCAGGTGATTGCAAGATTTGGACAGAAGGAAAACGTGAAAGCTGTTTGCTTCTATCGGAAGCGCAAACTTCTCCTTGCTTCCTAGCAGCGCTTCGCCCTCACCTTGCCCTAGAAACTCGGAGTTAGACAAACCCCCAGACAACGCCTGCAACTCGTGACATATCCACGCTCCTGCTGCAGCTGAGAAAGCCCACTCAGGCCTCTTCTCTCTGCCCACGCAGATCGCTGTCTGCTCCCCACCTGCAGGAGCTCATGGCGGAGTATCCCCTAAATCCCGCTGCCGCCGACACTGCCTGGTTAGGTATCCTCAAGACACACCTGGACGGTTCTCTCGTGAGGACCCTGCCCAGGTCGCTCCACTGCAGGCTGGGGCAGGACCCGGCCTGTGAGGACTCTGTGGGGAACCCGGGGAACGTGCCAGCATTTGGCATCTGTGGCTCTCCATCCTTGTCCCAGCGCACAGCCCACCCGGCGTTCGGGAGACTTACAGTCTCTTGGTTATTTTTTTTAGGGTTGATTTTTGTTTTTTGCCCAGAGCAGGGATTCGGGTCATTTCCAGCTCCCCTTTCGTAATTGTTTAGCCTCGGCTTATACTGGTTTCTAAGTAGCGGGTTCCCCAAAAGGATCCCAGCCAGGCCAATCCCATCCAAGTGGCCCCCCTTTTCCCGCGCCGGCAGCAGGCACCCAAGACGACCACCCGCCTGCGCGCCGCCAGCTGCGCGCTGAAGGGCAGGGAAACTGCGGCTGGAGTCTTAGGGCAGCCGCTTATCTGGGCACAGAATCTAATTCCACTGGGTATCCAGTTACTAGAGCCTTCTGGGGCGTTTGCCTTCTCTTGAACGAAAAGATCTTGACAATCTTGTATCCGAGCTCAATTAACTATAGGTTTTCGTATCAGACAGTTTAGCCAATTACTGTCAGATAAAGTAAATATGATCGAGCAGCTTGTCTTTGTTTTAGTCCAGTGCCTGAGTCTGCCTGGATTCACCTTCATCACCTCCGACATATCACAAGCCCCTCCCATCTGATATTTGATTACGGATCTTGCTGAAGTGGTGGCAGTTTCCCTGGGGGGTGCTTTATAGACGCATATATAATAAAATTATACCTTGTAAAGAGCCTCGTGTCAACCACTGCAATAAATGCATTGTCAGGTGAAAATGTGATAATTTTTGAAGGCTGTATTTGTGTTTTACAAAACTACTCACTTCTTGCATAATTAAAACAGGCAGATAGATATTCAACCGTTTTCGTTCTGTCTGCTATTATTTGTCTCATTGCACAAACAGCCGTTTAATTGTAGAACCAGGGCCACAAAAACGTTGAAAGTTGCCATGATTTTAAAATTTCAGTGTAGCACTACAGTGATTTCCTATTCAACTATAAAAAAATGATGTTGCTGTAAACTCAGCTGGCCTGAAATATATAAAAATTTAGGTGGACTTTTAAATCATTTTGACTGCTGTCCTAGAAATTTCATTTTAATGACTAATAAATACAAAGAAAGAAAAGAAAAGAAGAAAAGGCTTTTTTTTCCTAGTAGTGACATTAAATGGAATTGTGTTGATTTGTTGGTGGCTGCAGTGGTGTGTGCTATATCTGGTTTTTGTTTTTGTTTGTTTGTTTGTTTGTTTTTTAGCTTAAAGTTGTTAGAAAGTTGTCACCAAATTCCCGATCAGTTGAGTGTTAACTGCATTTTAATGGTAAGAAGAGTGAATGCGATACATAATTTGGGTTGTGAATCTGTTCTTTAATACTGAGCCATAGTCGGTTGTATAATTTTAAGGAACCGCCAACCACGTTGTTTAGTTCTAGAAAGCGTTATATTTCTCTAATTTCCTGAGAGTTTGTGTGTGTGCTTCCTTGGTGAAGTAATGCTGTCAGAGGGATTTTTAAGTGAGCTTTGAGCATGTAGCTTGTTTTGTATTTGTGGGTGATTTTTCTAGATTTTGTTTGGAATTAATTTTCTAAACAACTCATCGTTTCTCTTCCATGAGAGAAAAATCAGTCCAAGTCCTGCAAATTGTGTGATCCATGGTATAAATTACAGGCTGTCGCTGAGAGTTTCGATTTCTCGGGGTGAAGAGTTTTTCACTCATATCTTCTAACGTCTGACCCACTCCCACACTACTAAAGATAAACATGTGAATTGAGATTTCCTCACCCAAACCAGTTATGCCAACACCACGCTGAAGTCCGAGACTATCTTTGTCGAAAGAAACTCAATATTTCTTCAAACGAAAATGCCTAAAACAGCGTGCCTTACCCAGACATCTGTTTGTATTGATGTGTGCTATTTGAAAATGCAGTGAGCAGTTTTTAACTAGGGGATTTAACTGGAATCCAGACTGCATTCCGTAGGTTTTTTTTTTTAAACTTCCTGTTGCTAAATTTCAATGTCTACAGACTTTCCAAAATTTAACTTCAGAAAGGCTCTAAAGAGCCAATTATATTCTCTCAAACTAGAACGGACGCTTTGCCTGTCCTCGCGGTGCGCTGAGCAGAAAAGGGGGAAGGGCTCGGGAGAAGTGGCGATCCGGAGCGGCAGATTGTTCTGGCCTCTTCCTCCAACCATCCCCTCTGGGTTGCCAACTCTCGACTGCGAAGGGGCTACTAGGGACCTTGACCTCCTGGATTGACCT
Source organism: Cricetomys ansorgei (assembly GCA_026225945.1). Taxonomy (NCBI): domain Eukaryota; kingdom Metazoa; phylum Chordata; class Mammalia; order Rodentia; family Nesomyidae; genus Cricetomys; species Cricetomys ansorgei. Next base: position 16,330,856 of record JAMJFZ010001258.1, read on the forward strand.
GAAAACTTCTTCCCAGTCTCTCTGGGGGTCACCAAGAGAGAATAACGTCAAACCGTTTGAGGGAAAAAAAAAAAATACGTTTCCCATTTGCAAGAAAGCATCGCTGGGGTTGGTGTTTAACCTCTCAAGCATGTTTCCATTTGGCTCTGTCTGCGTGGGGCCTGGAGGTCCGACTCTGGTCCGCACTTAGAGAGCCAGAGATGCCCGAGGTCAGTCGGGACTCTCCGTCTGGAGACTGGGGTGTCTGGTCACCTTGGCCTCTGGCTTCTGAAACTCCAGGAGCCCTTAGGGCTCACCACTGGGGTCTCCAAGGCAGTCCAGGTTTTCTCTTCAGTGGGCCGAGATGGGCGGTGCTCAGGGCCCTCAGACCTGGGCTCTGCCCCGAATTGGGTAGAGATCCAAGAAAGGGAGAGTGTCGAGACCCTAGATGGGCCCAGTGACCACAGGGAAAGTCCATGGCCACGGAATCAGAGGCATGACGCACCCCAGAAGTTAGGTCCAGGCTATATAACTCCAGGCCTGCGGACGCCGCCACCTTGCCCACACCGAGATTTCAGAGTGTCGGGTCGAATGCCAAGGTCGTGGGGCTCCAGGGGCCGGTGCTGAAGGTGACGGGACTTCCTGGGTCCTGCTTGTTTGCGGGCACTGCCTGTCTAAGCTCCGACGTTCTGTTTCGGCGGACCGCAGGCTTTCCCAGCTGCACCTCTCCCCAGCTTGGGGACCCTAACAAACCCGGACCTAACGGCCTGCGTCTTCGCCCTTGAACCTGCCTCTAGGATCTCAAACCTCCCCACCGCAGAGGGAAGGATCTTTTCACCGAGGCAGGCACGCAGAGGTCCTGAGGAACTCCAGAGTCCAGGACCTCAGAACTTCCAGGACCTTCCTCCCCGGCAGCCCTCCCACAGTCCTCCCCCTCCTCGCTCCAGGCCCCCCTCCCTACCTTCTTCTTTCTCTGGGCTCTTCACTTCCCTTCCCTACCCTTTCCCGCTTTGCCCTACTCCCGCGTCCTTCCCCCACACCTCCTCGCCAATACATTCAACTCCCAGTCTTCTTTAAAAATTTTCTCTCCAGTCCTTCCCACCTGTTGGATCCCCATTTTTCTGATCCTTTCCCCATTTTATTTCATACTCTTCCATCTTAGCTCACTGCTTGGAATCTGTTAGCTTTGTTTTTGTTTTAAAATCTTGGTCCCCACAGGTGTTTGATTAAAAAAAAAAAAAGTAGCTAGGCTTCAAGTCAGTGCCGCACGGTGGGGTGGACCTAGTTGAGCAGAGCCCCATTCCTGAGCTTGAACTGCTACCCAAATCCCAGCTCTGTGCCCGGGCCTGCTTAGGAAAATGCCCGCGCATCTTTGGTCAAATAAGAGGGATCCTATTCGTTGCCCACAGTCTCCTAAAATGTTTGCCACATTCTTCCATAACCCTCATGCCCTAGTGAGGGGTGGGGGAGCGGGCGTGGTGTGTAGACGCCAGGTGGCTGGCAGGGCTGCCCTTCTCCTGGAAATCCCCTCCAGGCTGATCCTGAGGAGACTGCATTTCCTTCTATTGTGGCTGTCCAGAGAAGCCCCGTGTGGAGCTGGGGGTGAGCCTGGGGCCCCTGCTTCAGGCATCCCTTAAGAGGGGCTCCCAGACAGGGACCATGGCTCCACACCTTCCCTGAAAGTACCATTTTATACACTGAGCAATCTGCTCAGCTTTGAGGTTACCCAGCTAGATGTACCCAGGACTGCTTTGAATTTCTGGGGCCAAATCTCGGAAAGAATAATGGGTTCTTCATTTTTCCACTGCAGTCAGCCTTGTAAGGATTGAATACCTAGTAGCTGCGCCGTAGTCTCTACCCTTCTTAGCTGCCTGGTATGGGACCTGGGGAACCACTGAGTCGCTGGCCTCCTGAGGAGCACTAGACTTCAGGTTTCTCCCTGTGTCTTTAGCTGCACGGCAGACAGCTGGCCACCCTCTTACCTCCCATCTGCTAGTACGTTTTGAGATTGGTGACAGTTGTGTCACTCTGAGAAATGAAGCAAATGGGTGCAGACTTGATTTCTGCTTCTCCATACTCGTCTTTCTCTTCATAAAAACAGAAGTGTTTTCCTGTGCCCGCATGATGTGCAAATGGGTATAAACAGGCACGAAGCATGTGGGATTTTTCATGAATGTAGACCACATTAAAGCCTTGCTCGTGCACAGTGAATGGTCATTACATGGGGGCAACACTTCATCTGAATTCTCCTCCCACCTCCTCCACACCCTGAAATAATGTGAATTACTGGTAGTGACATGAGATAGAGAAATGTTTATATAATTCAAGATGAAACCTAACCTCCATGACTGGATATTCTTTCTACTTTCATATGGACAGTTCATGGGATCCTTACAATTAGTCTTGTTCAAAGTAGCTCCCTAAGGACCTGTCTAAGCTGTAGTTAGAGAAGAAGGAATAGATTTTTATTGCTAGAATTGAAACGACACTGTGTGTATTCTTGAAGGTAATAAAACTTTGTTGAAACATTCTGCTCCACGTATCATGACCCTGTGTTTGCATTTTACAGAAGGTGGCCTATGTGTGTGTGTGTGTGTGTATGTGTGTGTGTGTGTGTGTGTGTGTATATATGTGTGTGTGTGTGTGTATGTGTGTGTGTGTGTGTCCATGCCCTAACAGTGAGTGAACATGAGTGGGCATGAATGTTTTATACTGCTCACAACTAGGGAGCCCACAAACACATATGGACTAGCTGTATACAGACTTCCTGAGTTTGCTTGTGCAGAGGTAAGGCCCTCATGACTCCCTGCACTGCATGGAGAGTTCCCCAAAGAGAAGAGGCAGCTCTTCCCAAGGGTGGGGCCCAGGAAAACTTAGCTTTCTCTGAGTTATAACCTTATCTCATACCTCTGTCTTGGAACAGATCACTGTCCTGGAGTTCACCAGATCTAGGTGTGGAGTAGAGTCCTGCCCATGTTGTAGCTTTGTGACCTTTCTCTTTTTTTTGTGTCCCCCCTCTCCCAGTTTTTCAACCTCACCGAAGAGCAATTTTGTCACCCATAAAAGAAGATAATAATGGGGGCAGGAGCAGTGGTGACTCAGCAGTTAATAACCCTTGCTTCTCTTGCAGAGGACCTGGGTTCAATTCCCAGCACCCACATGACAGCTCACAGCTGTCTGTAACTCCAGTTCCAGTGGAGATCTGATGCTCTCTTCTCACCTCTATGGACACCAGACACCACATGGTGTATGTACATTCATGGCAGCAAACACTCATAATATAAAGATATACACATCTTTTTTTTTTTTTTTAAAGAAGAAAACAATGGTGTGGACTTCATAGGTCTGTTCTGAGGATTAAAGAAGTGGTGCAGAAGGGCACTCTCAGGAGAACCTAAGATGGGAGGGCATGTGATACACGCCTACAGTCTCAGCATGATCATCGGAGGACCAGGCAGGAGGGTCTCAGGGATCTCAAGGCCAGCCTGATCTACATGGAGAGTTCCAGGACAGCCAGGGCTGTGTAGAGAAATCCTGTCTCAAAAAAACACAACAAAACCAAAAACAGACAAAACACCGAGGGAGAACCCGAGGGTGGTGACACACACCTGTGGTCCCAGCACTGGGGAAGCAGAAGCAGGAGGATCAGGAATCAGGAGTTCAAATTCAGCCTCCACTACATGAGTTCCAGGTCAGTCTGTCTCTAAAGCAAATAAATAAACAGAGGAATAATAAATAATATTATTTATAATATTATAATAAAAATAAATAAGTCTGTATACAGCTAGCCCATATGTGTTTGTGGGCTTCCTAGTTGTGAGCAGTATAAAACATTCATGCCCACTCATGTTCACTCACTGTTAGGGCATGGACACAAATAATAAACAAATAAAATCAGAGGAACACTGGAAAGGTTGTTGTGGCGGTATCTTGAAGGGACTGTGGGAGGTGTGTTGAATGCAGGCAGGGAAATATTGAACCCGTCTTGTCTGAGCTTGGAGCCTGGTTCCCAGAAATCCCAGGCCCTCTGTTTTCTGGCCCGGGTGGTGGTGAAGGAGCAGGAATTGTTCTCTTAATCTATAGGAAATAACTTGTGGAGTGACCAACAGCCTCCTTTTGGCCCCCCGCCCCAAACCTATTCTCATCCCCCCACCCAGCTTCAGAAAACTCCAACCAAGCTTCCTGCTCCCACGAATGCATCTGCATCGTTTTTTCAGCTGCTGTAAACAAATCTCTAAAGTCTCATGTCAGTGTTATCATGTTCAGATAAAGATCTGACCAATTAGTGTCTTTACTGGAATGCAAATAAATCATCTGCCCTGGACCTACCCTGGAGGTGGGCATCGCCTTTAGGGCTTTTTATTTCTTCCCTCCTGGTTTTGGGCAAGAACATCTCATCTTGGCCATCTGTGTTGTGATCTTTTCACTAGATCCCAGGCAGTCTCTGACCATCTCTCAGTCTGTACATGACAACTACCTCTGGGAATTGATAGTAAGAATAGAAATATCACAGTCAACAAGGCAGCAATGGAGATCCCATCAGGGACTGTATGGATATTACCAGTTATTGTGCATGGCTTCCTACAAGTACCTTCTGGTTCAGTGGTTAAGAGCCTTCCCCTCTCTGCTTCCTCAGATTTATTTAGCAGACTCTGAATGAGCCACTTCTACAGGGCTGGTGGAATGAAATGGTTTCTGGGTATGAATACTGTCGAAGCGTGCCAGGCTGTAAATCCACACTAAGTGTTCACTATCGCCTTTCTGCTGCTTCCAACAGCTTTTGTCTTTGGCCCTCTTAGTAGAACAGAAGAGGTCAGTGAGGTAGAAGTTGCCCACGGGTGATTAACTCCCTTGCTTCCCACACTCAGCCCCGTTCCTCTGCACCTTTTCCTCCTTTGGATAGCCAGGCTGGGTTCCCCTCAAGGCTCCTCAGGCACCATCCTCTCTGCTTCTGGGGATTCCTGCCTGGCACTTCACATCTCTCTCTTTCCTCAAGCCTTCTGTCTGCCTAGGTGGAGGTTCACAGACCCCCTAGAAGAATGTGCTTGGGTGGCAGGGTTGGCTGCAGGCTGACTTCAGAATAAACATCCCTTGGGATGGGGTGGGCAGGGCCTTCTGAAGCCTCCTCTTCTCTCTTCCCAGCCATACTCCACCCCATCCCCCAGCTGCTTCCTTTTCCTCAAGCCCCCCCCCCCCCACTTGGTCCTGTTCTCTGAACCTCCTACCTACCACGGAGTTAATAGTAACCATCACAAAAAAGCTTCCAGTCAATGAACAAGGGTTAATACATTCTCCTCTCATCACTACAACATACCTAGTAGACAACACCATAGCACCTGTCGCCCCCCCCCCCCCATTTTAGAGACGGGGAAACCCATGCCTACAGAAGTGAAATGGATTGTTCAGGTCAAGGGAGCTGGCAAAGGATTGGTGCAAGAATTTCCAGGCAAACGCAACTGTTCGACATCCTGGTAAGCTAGAAAAAAAGATCTTGACCCAGCCGGGACTCCAGCAACCTGATTTACACAGCCACCCTGCCCAGGGAGCTCTCTCTCCACTTTCGGGGCTCCCGGGCTTAATTTGTGCACTGGACGCCCCTTCACGCTGGAGTCTGGCATCGTTCCAGTTCCAGGATACGATGTCTGCAGCCCACAAGCTACTGCCTGGCTGCCCAGGCTTCCAGGGACAAGTAAGCTGCAAGGCCAACAGGACGGAGGGTTTTCGGAGGCGAGCTCCCTTCTTTCCTCTGTCTTGATCTCTCAGGCCGCTTTGCGGGTGCTCTACTCAAGAAGCAGGAACTTCCGTCCCATTGGACATCAAAATCGTTAGACGGGCAGGATGGGGATGCTCGGGAGCCAGGCTCAGGACCTTCACATTGGAATCCTTGGGCATGCAGAGTCACGGGTTCAAATCTGTCTCCATTTGTTCCCTGGTTCCTTTACCCTCTCAGCTCTGCTGTTCTTCATGGAACTGGAGATCCTAAAAACACCTGTGTCCCAGGTTGCCCGAAGATTCAAGATTACGTCCGTGACGCAATTAGAACGGTGCCTGGCATGATCAACTCCCAGTAAATGTTTATTGATATTAACCCAGGGGCTAGTGGAGGCTGACTTTTTCCGTTTCCGGTGTGAGCTCTGGACCTCTGTGCGCACTGGCGCACGAATGGGACCCAGTGGCGCCCTTTCAAAAAAAGTCTAGTCGTTTTTTGTTTTCTGTTTTTTGTTGTTGTTGTTTTTTGTTTTTTTTTTTTTTTTCTGGGCTGGGGGCCAGCTCCGGTGGTTACACTAACGCAAGCCGCGACCGCGTGGTGAGCGTTCGTCCCTAGCTGCGTGCGTGCGGCGGCCAGTGCGTGTCGGGAGTCTAGGCGTGTTGACGCGCTTGTGGGACCTCACCTGCGCTGGGTTTAGATTTCGCCTGCGACAAGAAACTCTCGTTCACCTGACGGATGCGTGGTGTCCACGCTGTGTACACAAAACCCGGGCGAGGCTGGAGTCCCGGGCGCTCGGCCTGTGGCTCATCGAACGATTTGCGCTATTAATGGTTATTTTATTTATATCGTTAGAATTGTCCCCCCCGGGTCTGTTTACACCAACGTCTGGCTGGTCCTGCCACAGTGTTTGGACAGGGGATTATACTAATGGATGGCGAGCTGGGAGGGGAGGAGCAGGCGCTGCTGGAAACCGGGCTCCGGGACGCGGGGTGGGCCTGGGCAGGAGGAGCAGAACTCTCCCGGGCTTGGCCTCTGACCTTCCAGGGGAAGGAAACGTGTCTGCCTGCGATAGGAAGCGGTGTGGGAGCTGGAGACTGCTGCTCCCGGGCCCCTACCCCTGGGCTCCAAAGGCCGATTCCAAACTGCAGGTCGCCCCGCTTGGGTGAGCACACAGCCACAAGTAAACAGGACCCGGGACTACCAGGATGCCGGGCACGTTGATGGGCTCCTCTCTTTTGGCGACTAGTTTAGGGCTTCGGCCTCTGAATCCGGATTATAGCCGAGCTCTGGGAGCCTGGTGGCCTGCGGGGTTAGAGCCATCTTCAGAGAGAGCTCAAAGCTCCCCAACTTTGGAGGATCTAAGATACTACACCCACTGAATGGTGTGGAGAGAAACGGGGCCAAAGGAGGGTTACCCGGATGTCCGCAGCCTTCAGTTTGAGAAGACCTGGTTCAGAATCCCTGGCTTAGGGACCAAGTATCTTTGTCACAGGACAGACATAGCCAACTTTTAGTTAGCATTCCTGTGTGTCGTTCTCTAGTATTCCATGCGGTTGGGCTCTGGCCAGCAATTACAGGCCGTTATCCTCAGCATTACAGACCAGGAAACAATAACTTGGGCGTCTGTCAGGTAGTACGTGGCAGGGCCGGGTCTCTAGACACAGAGCTGTCTGCTGAACTAGAGCGGTACTAATAAGTGTTTGGGATATTCATTTGTGATCTCAGCTGAGCTCATCCTCTTTTCTGAAGCACTGGACACACGAATCCATCACTGTTCATAATGCTTGTGGCTTCATGAAGCCTCACCCACAGATCTCTGAGCACTAAGCTTATCTTTACAGGTTATACAAAGGACATTTGATGTAATCAGTTCTTTTTAACACAGGACTTGGAGGTGGTACTTTTACAACTGTTGATTCTTGAAGCTTGCTGGAGATCACACAGCTGACTAAATGGAGATAGATCCTTAGGGTTTCGAACTCTGGAGTCTTCCTGGGTACTTCCTAAGATCCTGAAGTTCTACATTCCTCCTCTTTTGGCTTCCTTTCGCTCCTCCAGCTCTGTTGGCTAGAGAGACAGGGCCTGCCCTGAGGGATCTGAATATTTCTTGGGGGGGCGATGGGGGGGCTCCGGGAGATACCTGTTGTTGGGGATGTAGGGCCGGCAGAGCCGCCCTGGGCTCTGAGCACAGCGATGCCAGGACACACGCTCCGGTAAACCGTTTATCTAAAGACAACTTCTGTTTCTCGTTCCCTGTCTGTAGTTGCCCTGAAGCCAGCAGAGAAAAATGCGCCCTTTCCCGAGACTCTGGCGCTGGTGATTTATGTGGGAAACGTCGCAGGCCGGTGAGGCCTGGGCTGTTCTGCCTGGCCTCAGGGGTGGCGGGTGCGGGCGGGCCTGGAAGAGAACCTGGAGCCCCCGCCCTTCCAGCGCCCGCTTTTACGGTGCCCCCTTCCACCTCGACCCCCAGAACATTTTACAGCCGCTCCCCTAGGAAGCTGAGCGCTTTATCGCGGTCAAGTAAACACCATTATCCCAGATCCATTAACACCGAGATTTGGGCGATGTAAATAGACCTCTAGAGGGAGAAAAGCAGCCCCCGCGAACTTCCTTGTAAAACGGTGAAGGTTCCTTAAGATTTATGGCCAATGATTGCAACCCCAGCACCCCCCACCCCCACCTCCGCTAACCTTCTAAGAAATCCCAATCTTAGTTAGAATCAGAAGATGGGGCACCCCCACCTTCTCTAGCCTAGAAATCTCGCTCCGGGGTGTTGGCAGGACCAGGGTGGGGAGTCCTCAGAATTGCTGACCCCTCCATTAATTTTCTTTAACTCACAAGCCCAGGAATGCTGATTCCTTTCCGGCTATGGATTCGTAGATAAACTCTCAGCTGGAAGCCGCCAGTGTGGACGGCGGCCCGCACTCCCGCCCCTGCTCAGCGGCCAGGATGCCTGTGTTCCAGGCTCCTTCCTCATTTGTAAACTGGATAGAGCTTTCAGCAGGTCCTTAGGAGACTGTAAAGCCTGTGGGACTTGTCCTTGGTGGGCACTGCCAAAGCCGGCTGCCACCTAGGGCAGGCATCTGGCCAGCTTGGATGACCTTGCTTTTTTGCCTGTCGTTCCAAAAGGATCCACCCTGTCCACTCCAGTGTCAGCTGATAAATAGGAAATCCAGTCAGGGTGGTGGTGCCAGCCGAGGGGCAGTGGAGATCTGAGTCGGTCTCTCTCACTCTCAGTTTCTGATGGGTATTGAGCCACTTGACCCAGGCAGTTCCTGTCCATCTAGAGAGTGCTTTCCTTAACCCCTCAAGTCAATATTTATATCAAACAATGGATTCGGAACAAGGAAGAGTAGCTCAGGTTGGGGAAACAAAGACAGAAGTTCTACAGGCCAAAGGAAGCTGCAGGAGAAGCCAGCCTCTCCTAAAGTAGCCAGGTCCTTTCTAGACACCACCCACACCTAGTGGTTGGCTCCATTTTATCCTAAAGAATGCAGTAATTCTTGGGGATTACCACCTGGATAAAAGGGTGCTCTTTTATAATCACAAAGAAGAGAAACAGAAGTTCAGGGGCAGAAGGACTTTTTGGCTATTTGGAGTGACTGATTGGATCTAGAATAGGGACTTTTTTGTTTTGTTTTGTTTTTGGCTTGTTTTGTTTTTTTAGATGGGGTTTCTCTCGCCCTGGCTGTTCTGGAATTCACTTTGTAGACCGGGCTGGCTTTGAACTCTGAAATCCACCTGCCTCTGCCTCAGGAGTGCTGGGATTAAAGGTGTGGGTCCCTACTCCCAGATTAGATTAGGGACTCTTAAATCTTGTGTGTGTTGGGGGGGATTTGGGGGACACACCTTCCTACACAGCTACCTATGTTTGGCATTCTGGTAAGGGTGACAGATGCTTTTTTCAGAATAATACATTAAAAAGCAAAGTATAGACTTGGCTGAGCTCAAACTCATGAAGACTTTCTGCCTCTGCACTGCCCCCAAGTGCTGGGATCAAAGGTGTGTGCCACCAAGACCTATTCAGGAGAATTCCTTTAAGTCAATAAAACAAATTAAGTAGGATTACAAAGGAAACCAATAATATTTATGTTCAATTTAAGAATAAAAAGTAGACATAGTTACACACATACCTTTTTATTGATCCAGTATATAGCAAACATTGATGTTAGGTCCACCAACAACCTTAATTTAAAAGCAGTCACAGTGTCAATATAATTTCAAAGTCTCTGTAGCAATGATAATGTGTTGTAGTAATACCAGAGGTTTCTAGTTTTATATTTTAGAATTCACTGTATGTGTGCAGGTGTATGTGTGTCTGTGTAGGTGTGTGTGTGTGTGTGTGTGTGTGAAGGCCAGAGGCCAACACCGGCTCTTCCCTTTCACCATGTGGATTCTGGGATTGAATTTAGGTTGTCAGGTTCTGTAGCAAGGGCCTTTACCTGCTGAGAAATCTCTCCAGACTCATAGTAGAGCTTTCTTTTAAAACAGAATAAAATGAAGCAACAACAACAGCAACAGCAAAACCCACAGGGCTGGTAAGGCTGGAGAGATGGCTCAGTGGTCAAGAATGCTAACTGCTCTTGCAGAGGTTCTAGGTTTGGTTTCCAGCACCCATATGGTGGTTCACAACTGCCTATAACTCCAGTTCCTGGGGACTTGTCCCCTCCTCTGACCTCTATGGGCTTGTACACATGAAGCACACATTGTATATCTGCAGGCACAGACACATACACATAAAATTAAATAAATACTTAACAACCATTTATTTTTTAAAATTATGTGTGTGTGTGTTTGTGCGCACGCGAGTGCGCGTGTGCACCTAAGTAGGGATGTTGAGAGCAGCCAAAGGCATTGGATCCCCTGTAGCTGGAGGGGAGATTATATATATATATATATATATATATATATATATATATATATATATATATAATTTTTGTTGTTGCTGTTTTTGTTTATCTGTGTGCAGTTGAGCATGAGTACATGTATTCATGCATTGGAGGCCAAAGATTAACAGAAGATCACTCTCATCTTAATTTTTGGGATTGAGATAGTCTCTCATTGATGCTGAAGCTCAGGAATTCAGCTATACTGGTTGGTCAGAAACCTCCTGGGACTCCTTCTGTCTCAGCTTCCTAAGTACTGGAGCACTGGGATTACAAGTGTGTGCTGCCCCTCTTCCCCTTTGTTTAGTTTCTTCTTGTTTTGTTGTTTTGTTTTTTGTTTTTTTTTTTCCTAGACCGGGTTTCACTGTGTAGCTCTGGCTGTCCTGGAACTCACTCTGTAGATCAGGCTGGCCTGGAACTCACAGAGATCTGCCTGTTCCTGCCTTCTGAGTGCTGGGTTAAAGGCGTGCATCACCATGCCCAGCAATATTAGATATTTCCATTGGTGATGGATTGACAAGTTGTAGGAGTCCTAGGTTTGTTGCTTACATTCAGAAGGCACTGGAAATGTTTTCACATAATGTGTGATAGTCACTGCATCTGGATTCCATCAATTTGCAGCAGTTTTTGTGCTTAGACAATGTAGCAAAGATTTGTTTGAGGGTGGGAAGGTGGACTGTGAAAGCCAGGGTTCTGAGTAGAAGCTCTTCTTCCTCTCTGACTGTTTGTAAATAATATACATGAATTTGGTGAGCACTGTGGGCTAGAGACATTCAAGAATATCAGGTAAGAAGCTGGAATTACGATAGAGAGCCTGTGAAGGGACCAGAAGTGTTAGCTGGTACTCTTAAAACTTCTGATCTTCAGAAACTGACTGGCCCCTATGCCATCTTGACCCTGTATTTACATTGGGAAGGGAAACTAACCACAGTGCTACTGGCAGAGGTAGTTTATTATACTGAAATATCAAGTTCAACAACCCCCTCCCCCAAGTCAGCCAGGGTTTCTCTGTTTAACTCTGGCTGTCCTGGAACTCACTCTGTAGACCAGGCTGTCCTTGAACTCCCAGAGATCCACCTGCCTCTGCCTCCCGAATGCTGGGATTAAAAGCGTTCACCACTACCACCCAGCTCAAGTTCAATTCTTAAAAATGCTAACAGTAAGCTCAGGGCATATAGCTACATGGACAGTGGCAAGTCACATTCCAACTTCCTTCGCGCTCAGCTGAGCACCAACTTCCTTTTTGCCTTGAGTCTTTGTGGACTCTGAACTCCTTCCCAAGTCGGTACCTGTGGAGCTTTTATTTTATTCATTCATTTGTTCACTCACTGAAGCTGTGAGCCAGGAAGGAGTTGACAGACACTATGGAAGATGCAGAAGAGATTCTCATCCTTAAGAAGCTTCACAGAGCTCCTTTCCTATGTCTATCAACTTATTTTCTCTCTCTCTTTTTTTTTCCAGGCTAGTTCTTGGTATGTAATCCAGGCTGGTGAACCTGATATGCATCGAACCTCTTTTAACAAGGCTTGCTTTAATGCTCGTGCATCTGCCAAAGGGCATAGAAATCTTATTGAGAGGAAGAGCTCTTAACATATTAATTGAGTCCTGTCTTTCCTATTGTAATGGCAACTAGTTTAGGCCACGAACTTTAATGAACATGATTACAAAGTTAAAGTGCCAAAGTGGGGCATGTTCCAAATGTTAAGAAATGTGCAAGATACACCCAACATGAAGCTGCTAGCCCCAGATCAAGTGAGTGATTATAATTGACAGCCTAGAGTAAACACAGCTCTAACTAATAAATTTTTACCTGGCATGAGCTTCAGAGCTAGCAGTAGCATTTGCATGCGTTTTGTCATCTCCCGTATGTCTTCATCAGGGTCTGAGATCACTGTCTCAGAGACGGCAGGTGGCTCTGTGTGCAGAGCCTCAGATCTAAAAACAAGACAGAGCCAGGCGTGGTGGTCGATGCCTGTCATCCCTGCACTCTGGAGACAGGACAAAGGATCTGGAATTTAAGGCCAGCCTGGGCTACCTTAGGAGATCATATCTTGAAAGAAAATAACACCCACAAACACGACAATGTGAAAAAGTGGAGAGGGACTAGGGATTAGAATCCAATTCTGTTTCAATAATGAGAACGTTTTGGTGAGAAGACACAGCTAAAAGTTGGATTTTCTAGTAAACTACCTTTCACTCTTTGCCACACACTTGGCAGCTGTAGACATAACACCTGGCACTCTTGGGACAAGCCAATGCTATTAACTTCTGCCCCCATTCATCCAGGAGTCTCCTGCTACAGGCAAGAAACCGCCTAGTGTGCCGGAAGTCAGCTCCTTGTTAATTACTCTTTAATCTTTGTTCCATTTTCAGGTTTGCATTTTATGTAACATGGGCCCCAAATTAAGCTGTGGGATAACTAAAGTTATCTTCAACTAAAGTTGTCTTCAGGCTATTGTTGTCTTTACCAGATCAATAAACACACTCCTCTATTTAAAAGCACACACACACACACACACACACACACACACACACACACCTCTCTGGGCATACAGTTTTCTTTTTATTATTTTATGCGTATGAGTGTTTTGCTTGCATATATGTATGTGTACCACCTGTGCCCCAGTTTCCCACTGAAGTGGTGAGCTCAACCACATGGTGAGTGTCCAGGTGGATGCTGGGAGTCAAACCCTGGTCCTCTGGAAGAACAGCAAGTGTTCTTAACCATTGAGGCAACTCTCTGGATCCTTTTTCTTTTTAAAAGTACATACAAGGAAATGCTGGAGGAGAGAACTTTGAAACAACAGTATTTGAGGCTGTTGAGATGGCTCAGTGGTTAACAGCGCTGGACTGCTCTTTCAGAGGGCCCTGGTTTGATGCTCAGCACCTACAGGGAGGCTCAAAACTGTGGCTCCAGTCTGAGGGGATCCGCTGCCCTCTTCCTGCCCAGGAAGGCACTTCATCCATATGGTGTACAGACATACGCACAGGCAAAACACTGAAACCCAATAAAATAAAAGTAGAGGGAACCCCCCAAAATAGTAGATGTTAAATAGTGATGTTGTAGATTCCTTTAACTCCTGCTTTATATTAATTAATTAGTTAATTAATTGATTACTTTTGGTTTTTGAGACAGAGTTTCTCTGTTGTAACTCTGGCTGTCCTGGAACTCACTCTGCAGACCAGGCTGGCCTTGAACTCACAGAGATGCCTGCCTCTGCCTCCCGAGAGCTGGGATTAAAAGCAGACACCACTGCCGCTGCTGCCACCACCACCCAGTCTTAACTCCTATATTAAACATTATCAAATTTCCTTTGTACGTATCCACAAGGTTGTATGCTTATGAGTATTCACCACTTGGCAGAGAACTAATCTTGCATGTTTCAGATTAAGATTTAGATTTTACATTTTATCTCTGAAGATGTGGTATTTCTCAGAAATGAGATAAGAGAATCAGATACACCAAGGCTGATGTAATAATTTCTCCATATTCAACCTGATTGGCCCTGGGCAAGTGACTCTGTTTCTTCAGTTGTGCATGAGAAAACTAAATAGCTTTTATCTCATGGTGCTCCTGTAGGGGTTAAATTACAGATGTATACAAACTTCTTGAGCTGGTATCTGGAACATACTAGCCCCCACAAACATAAATGTTATTTTTATACATCGAACATTTTTTTAATTTGTCCCTCAAAACAAATACTCAATCCATTATTAGGACCAACAGGGTGGCCATGGACCCAGTTCCTGAATGTGGCAATTAAGCATAAACAGAATGTGTTTCCATTTTGAGAACCTTCAGTGTGGTTGGAAGCCCATACGTGACTACTTACAAACTCTGCATGATGCAGAATGTTCCAGGACAGGACTGAGAAAGCAGCCTTTCAAATGTATTTACTTATTACTTATGGAGTTTAGCATTTTCTATGCTCTCTAGAGACAAGTCTCAAGTCCCTAGCCCCTGAGAACTTAAAGTACAGAACAGAAGTGAACAAAAATAGCTCTAAAAATGGCAGAATGCATAACGAATACTCTGGAAGTTACTGTTGCTGTTATTAAAACCGACTCATATTGTATCCGCTTTCTGATTTTCTAATAAAACACATGCACATTCACAACAACTACACAGAAGAAAAATATCCAAAACCCCAATACCTAGCGACTACAAATGTTAACACTGGAAGGTTGAAGATCTCTTCGAGAAGGATTCATGGAGGAAAACGAGGTTTGAGTAGGATCCAGAAGGACGATGGGCTTGGGCAGGTGGCAGGGAGACATTCTAAACTGCCCTCTAAGTGTGTTCACGTGCAGTTGCTTCTAGCATAAAGCGTCTCCATGTTATTCAAGAGCTATGTTCTTCGAAAGAGGGGAGGGTTACAATGCCATCTTACCTGGTTCTTAAAATGATAACCATGCAGACTTTAATGGCATAGATGATTATTCAATAGTCTTTCAAAAAAGGGATATAGAAAGATGTTTTCACGTATGACCTCAGTTGTGTAAAGGAAAGAGATGGAAGGAAATACTTGAAAACACTAATATTTGCTGTCACTAGGTTTTGGGATTCTGGATATTTTTCTTCTATGTAGTCGGGAATGTGCGTGTTATAGATAATCAAGAGGGGCTATAACATGTGCTCAGTTTTAACAACAGCAACTGGACCTCTTATGGACCTCACAGAGACACGAAACACTGCTGGGCTATCTAAGTTTCTTTCCCTTACTGTATGCCCTCTTTTCCTCTCAGGTATGAATGTGTTAATTATTTTTTCCTTATAAATGTACATTCTGAGTGTGTGTGCGCCTAACCATCCTATTGCTTAAGAGGGCTCTGGGAGCTTGAAGTGGGGGGAGCTGAGCGTCAATACGGCCTGTATTAGATGAAGGTTCCCAGGAGGGATTGGTCTGTTCTGAGCACTTACAGACTCCAATAGGCCAATGATAGACAGCTTCTGTAGAGTGAAGTCGATGTCTCTAGCAGGCCCAGTCACCCGGCGTGGGAGGGTTAGAATTTAAATCCGTACATTGTCAGAGTGAAGCAGGTATAGACAAGAATCAGGGACAGACTGATCTGGGCATTCTGTCCTCAGATTAAAAGATGTACAATGATGAAGGAAATCTTGGTGATGACAGTACTCGGTGGGTTTAGTCTCTGAGTCTCACACCCTGAACTGTGTGTGCTCTTCAGTGTGGGCAGAACTGTCCATGGAGGACTAGAAGTTATGTCAAGGGGGCTTTCCTCTACTTCCCCCATGGGCTTCCTGCAACCCACATGATTATCACCACATTCTGTAGGAGTATTACCTCCAAGAGCATTTTTAAAAGGAAACACACTGGGAGCTCAGCACCCGAGAAGGTGCAGATCTGAAGAAAACCTTAGACTGTCCTCATAGCTTATCGATGATTTACCTAGGTCTTTCTCATTCAGAAATCTTTTTTTTCTTCAGCATTTAGAAACCTTTGCTCAACTCTTTTAGCTGTTCGTGTTAGGGTTGAGAAGTCTTAATCCCCCCTATGTCACCGATGTGTGTTTAGCAATCCTGTAGATGTATGCACCATGCCTAAATACTACGGGATCCCAGAGTATCATTGTCCGCTGCAGGCGTGCAGTAGTAGTGCCCTTTCACACATGTCTCGCGGACACAGCCCCTCATTTCATGTCCTTCAGTTTGGGAAGCTTTCTTGGATTATTGATTTTTGTTCCATTTTCTTTTCTTCTATTATGTGGATTTGGGAGTGTGTGTTTGTGTGTATGCACGTGCATGTGCGCGCGTGCACGCACATATGTGTGCATATGCATGTTTTCACGTGTGTAGGTACACATGCAGGTGGGTATGTGCATGTGTACAGAGGCCAGAGGTTGGAATTCTTACTTGTTCACTCTCCACTTTAATTACTGAGCTATGGTCTCTCTCTGGGCCAGAAGGCAGTGGATGGTTTAACTGGCCAGTCTGCACCAGAGATCTCCAGTCTCTGCCTTCTGAAGCACTGGGCTTACAGGCGGCCACACCTACCTGGCATTCATGCTGTGGAGGACCTGAACTCCAGTCCTAGGCTTGTGTGGCAAGTGCTTTTCCCACGGAACCAGGTTTTGTTTTTGTTTTTAACTTTCTTTTTCAAAAATGAAACTTTCGAATAGGCTCTTCTTTTTCTTACCTTTTGTTCCTCTTCTCATATTTTTTTATTTTTTAAACTTTTTGCTCAAATTCCCGGGAGAGTCCCTGGACCAACAGCTGGATTTTATCATTGCGGCTTTCAGTTTCCACACACTTGTTTTGCTCTGGTCTGTGAATGGTAGGAAGCTAACACTATGGCCTTATTTCATGGCTGCATTATCTTATGGTGTTGATAACTTATTTTCTGCTCTCCATAATGGCTGTATCTTCTGAGTCGCTCCCCCTTCCCCGACCAGTGCTCTTGAGAAATAAGAATTTTCTCCCTCTGTCTCCTCATCCTCTTTCTTTCTTCTTCGGTGGTCCTCAGCTGTATACCTAGTCCTGGTATTTAGTGAAAATGGCTTTCAGCGTGTCTGGAATACTTGCCTGATTGGGCTCTAAAAGCAGAAGTGATGCTTTTGACTCCAGGCTTTGTTGCGTTTTGTTTTGGGGGGACTCTTTGTTTTGGAGCCTCCAGGGTCAGATGCTGAAAGCATTTCCTCTCAGAGCAGCCAAGGTCTCAGGGAAGAGTCTCCCAGATGCTGCCCTTCCTGAAACTTTTTAGGGATTTTAAGGTAAAAACTGGATTTGTTCTCAGCTTTTCTAAACGGCTAGTTTGGGGTTCAGCTTTCTTCACTCTGCTACTGTTCTCTCCTCAAAACAAACAAATTAAACTAAAGAGAGCTTAATAACGAAGGTAGGGCTATGTGTGAAGTTCAATTATGGATCCTCATGTCAAATTTTAGTTTCATTAAGGTGTCAGGTCCAAATAAAAAAAGTGCAAGAATAAGAGATCTCTCTCGACCCCAACCCCCAGCATCCTTTCATAGCCAGGCTGGCATCTGACTCCTGACTCCTGCTCCTCCTGTCTCAACCATTACAAGGCTGCTTCAATATGTCTGCCTTCAGCTAGCTCTTTAACCACCTGGGGTATCCAAGAGAATTCTGGATCCCGGGAACAGCAGAATGTAAACAATGGAAGGCAGGTTGGAGCTAATTCAGGCCTGACCTATGAGTACAACAGGTGCCCCCAGGACAGTGGTCCTGCGTCTGCTCCAGAAGGCATTCTCTGAGCCCCCAGTCTGCCACACTAACACACAAGCCCTTTTGGTTCCTCAGCAGACATTTCTCAAGGGAACAGTGGAAGCTCAGAAGCCTGGGTCTGAAGAGAGAGGAAACTTTCAGAGTCAATGTGCCCAGTGGACGGTGCACTCACAGAACTTCCCAAACAAATGGAATTAAAAGTTGTTTCTTTTTTAGTGGGGCTGGGGTGGCGCACACCTTTGATCCCAGCACTCTGGAGGCAGGGGCAGGTGAACTTCTGTGAGTTCGGGGTCAGCCTGGTCTACAGAGCGAGTTCCAAGACAGCCAGGCCTGTTACACAGAGAAACCTTATCTCAAAAAACAAAACAAAACAAAACCCAAAAAGTTGTTTCTTCAGGGTTTTCCCCCGTTGAGAAGGTTTGGAACATTTGGAAAAGTCGTCCTGGAGGACAGAACCAAAGCATGGTTACAAAGGATGATAAGGGGTCACCTCTCCTCCTGTTGCCCTACTGGGGCAATGTAGGGTTTGAGCCCTCATTCCCGAATGCACAATTAAACTTGTTCCATGGGGCAAGTCAACAAAGAATATTGCTCTTCCCAGCAGCATCAAGTGATAAAATCACAGTAAAATGGAGGTTTACTTAGGATGACTCTAGAGAGCTCTGACTATTCATTCCCTCCCAGCTCTCCTCACCAGGAAATACACTGACTTGATTCTACCTCTTCCTTTTGTTGTTTAGTGGTATTTTCTGTTTAAAGTAACTCCACTGGCTTTCTTAAATCGATATTCAGTTTGTGCTTTTCTTTAAGTTTCAGAAGGAAAAAGTGCTGGTTTTCCTAGTGTCTACTGCAACCGATGCTATCAGCTTCGTAAATGTAGTTTTCAGGATCATTTTCCCCCAATGCCAGTGTGTACATGTTGGCTTTTCCTTCTTCACTTCTCGTACAGGTGGCAGGATTTTTTGCATTTCTGCCCCTGCCCTGGCCAGGATGGCCCCTGTGGATGTGGCACACACCTTCAGACAGTAGAGATGTCTGATTCTGCTGTAGAGGTGAGCCAGCCTGCTGCTGAGAATCCCTTGGGCCATTCCATTCCCTCTTTCTGATTTTGAGAGACTTGTTTCCTACTATTCTTACTCTGCTTGTCTTTTCTTTTATTTCTGAAAATTGGATACAAACACTTAAAAATGTAACAGATAGGGAAGGGGAGGTGGCTCAGCAGGTAAAGCGTTTGGCGTGTGAGCACGAAGACCTGAGTTACATGAGGCCCGCACCATGAGAAAACCCAGATGTGTTGGTATATGTGCCTGTAACCCCAGCTCTGGGGAGGTGGAGGCAGGAGGATCCCTTCCCCAGCTCCTTCAGCTCCTCAGCCTCATTACACAGAACTCCCCCTCCCTCCCTCTTGAAAAACAAACAAACAAAGAAAATTTCCTCCAGATACCATAGAGTCTGCTCCGTGATGGCCAGCTACTCCTGAGCATGGGTCCGCCCTGAAGTGTGGTTGATACACCCAGTGACAATCCATTCACTGAAGATAACTGATTGATTTTCCTTCTCCCAACAACTATTGGTTTTGAACAGTCCTTGGCTGGTATGGGACTTTGTGCCCATTTACCCTTAAGGCCCACTTTTAAAGTTAGAAGAATGTACATGTACATGTACATACACACGTGAACATGCACATACACTTGCACACAAACTGAAGTCAACAGAATGTGGTGAATAGTTTATATGTTATTAACTATTTTTATCTTTAACATATTTAACTTTTTATTATAAAAATGTTGAAATGCACATACAACTAGGTAGAACATTATAAATATCTCTGCACACATCACCTAGATTGAACAGTTATTAATATTTTTCCTGTTTCATGTTTTCCATTTCTTTTTCTTTGTTGGCTATTTCGACACATTTTTACACTATCAGGACCTTTTAGTCTAAATAGGTTCCCCCTGGATTTCAAGTACCATTCCTCCTCAGGTCTCTTCTAAGCTGACATTATTCCACGTGATTTTATAACTAAAAAGCTATGTGATAGGATGCAAATATAGTTGTGCAAATATGTTTGTTGAATAGAACTAAAAGATCCTCTGAGGCAAGATGTAGGACCGAGCAGGCTCTGTATCCTTGGTTATTCGGCACCAAGGGACCCAGAAAGACCAATCATGAAATTATTGAGAATTTAAAACAACAGAAGAACATGAAGTCCCTCTCTTACCCTCTCTCCTCACTCTCTGTCTGTCATTTTTCTCTTCCGGGATGGGGGTCTTGCTATGTTCCCTAGTCTAGCATTAAACTCCTCAGCTCAGACAATCCTTCTGTCCCAGGCTTCTGAGCAGCTGGGGTTACAAGCATGCACCCTGTACCTGGCTGCACATAAGTTTTTAAAAATTTCTCTTCAAAGCAGTAATATCTTCAAGATAACTAGGAAAGACAGTCATACCTTTGTTTTTAAAAATCAGAAAACTGCTCTGGAAATGTAGCTTAGGTAAATGGAAGCATCCTGTCTAGCATGCACAAGGCCATAGGTTTACTCTCCAGGACCAACCAACCAATCAATACATACGTGCATACATATATACTTTTCTGGGCGTGGTGGTCCCAACATTTGGGAAGTGGAGGCAGGAGGATTAGGAGTTGAAGGACATTCTTGGCTTTGTTGTGAGTTTGAGGCCTGTCTGGCCTACATAAGACCCTGTCTCAAAACAACAACAAAAATCTCCAGAAAACCCAAGCTCCCTGAAGTTAAAGATCTGCAGTAGGACACACACTGCTGAAGAAAGATGATATTCAAACTCATCTTCCTATTCTAAAGCTCAGAGTTCTTCCTCCTAGGAGTTTTGTAACTTAAAAAACTCAGAGATAATAATGTTTTATCTGGGTGGTGGCAGTGGTGGTGGTGGTGGTGGTGGTGGTGCATGCCTTTAATCCCAGCACTTGGGAGGCAGAGGCAGGAGGAACTTTGTGAGTTCAAGGCCAGCCTGGTATAAAGAGTAAGTTCTAAGACAGTCAAGGCTACACAGAGAAACCTTGTCTCGAAACAACCCTCTCCAAAGAACAAAAAAATCCAAACCTCAGATAGCAATGTTTTGCAGAAATGATGCTTTGGTATGAGGCTTTGGTTTTAGAGGAAGCTATTTGGGGAAGAAACTACTTTTCTGAAACCACTTGCTCCCTTGCGAGTTTGAGGTGAGCTGATGAGGGTCTGTCTTGCAGAAGGACTTAGTTGGGGGAGATTTTGCAAAGAAAAGGATAAAGGATTTGGGGGTTTTCCGAACATGGGAAAAGAGGAAGAGGTACCAGGGAGGATGCCAGAGCGTGAGCTGAGCTGAGAGAATCCAAGCTTGGAGCTGGTTATGATTATGGGGAAAGAATAACAAAGTCTTCAGAAGAAAAGAACAAATAAAGACATTAAGTGGGATTTGGGCAATCAAGTTCACAGCTCAGAAAGGGAATCTGTAAGGCTGTGGACTCAGGAATCACTGCGGTAGGGGTGCTGTGGTGGCAGCCATGGCAGGAGATGGATAGAGATAGAGAATGGACAGTGAGCAGGAGGAAGGCCAAAGATGAGCTCCTGAATACAGGTATGTTCACGGTTATCACAATAAAAAGACACAAGCAAAGGGAGAGGGGAGAGGGCACCAAGTCTGATGAAGCATCACCCTTCCAAGGAAGGTAATGCTTATCAACAGGCAGAAGGCCGCAGAACGACACGGAGAGTGAGAGATGGGAGAAGGCTATTGGACTCCAGAGCCGAGAGCCGGCAGCCTGCTCTGAATTGAGTGGTACATTAGTTCTTTTCTCTTTGCTGCAACGTAAGGAAGAAAAGGTTTGTTTTGGCTCACAGTGTAAGGGTGCAGCCCCCCAGGGCAGGAGAGGCATGGTGGCAAGCTGAATGAGGTTTTTAGAATGCTGGAAATTCTCTGCATCAGGGTCAGGACAACACTGCACAATGTACATTGTACAAAATCCCTTAGGCTGTACACTGAAGATCTGTGTGCACACCTCTGTATGCAAATGTACCTTAATTAAACACACGCACACACCTCATTTGCTCTCATGCCTAGGCCTTCTTGTAGTCAGGAAGCAGGGACTGATGAATGCTCAGAGTTCTTTCTCTTTTCATTCATTCTGGGACCCCATAACTGATGCCCACATTCAGTGGTGGCCTTCTCTCTTCACTTAAAACTTCCTGGAACCCCCCTCAGAGACATTTCTAGATGTATGTTTTGTTAATGGCTCTAAACCTAGCCAATTTGACAATAAATATTAACCGGTTTTTTTTTTTGAGGGGGGGAGGGATCAAATTGATGAGTTACGATGGGGTGAAGTGTGTATAAAGTAAGCACCCGTCTCTCCATTACCTGTGCTCATAGTAAGGGTATTGCCAGCCAACGCCTGGGACCAAGCAACGGGGCGCTCTCTTCTTCTTCCCTTTTCTAAGTCTCAGCTTCCATTTTTATTACAAATTGTCTAGGCACAGGGGCAAATGAGATGTGTGTGTGTGCGTGTGTTTAATTAAGGTACACTTGCATGCAGAGGAAGGTGAACAGACCTTCAGTGTACAGCCTAAGGGATTTTGTACAACGTGTGTTGTGCAGTGTTGTCCTGACCCTGATGCAGAGAATTTCCAGCATTCTAAAAAGCTCATTCAGCTTGCCAAAGTGGCCTGCTGCAACAGGAGGGTCACTTGAACCCAAGAGTTTGAGACTAGCTTGGGCAGGATGGAGAGACCCTGGCTCAACAAGTGAACTACCAAATAGAATAAGTTAAATCTCTCTTTTAGTGTTGTGGAGAAATGTTCACGTTCCCAAGACAGCCGGGTGAGGAGGAGGAAGGGGGGCCCCGGGAATAGTGGCGAGAGCACCTTCAAAAACTACAGTTGCCTCCTGGAGAATCTCAGTTCTGACAGTCCCGACTTCAAAGTTCTGGCTGCTCCTGAGAAGCAGGGTTACGTGCCGACAGCTGATAGCAGACACCGGCTACTACCTGGCTCTGATCTCGGTTCTACCACGCATTGGCTCTGTGACCTTTCCCAGCTCCGTGTTGCTCTGCTTCAATTTCCTAGAAAAGTACTTACTTTAATTCTTTTCACAGTTACAATTGTTCATTTATTAAAATAGCAATTTAACCACTTGATCACACAGAAATTGACAATGAATTCTAGTCAAGGATCAATCACTATGGCAGATACTGAAAGCCCTTATTTTTGAAGAAAAAAATATTCACACACACACACACACACACACACACACACACACACACACATACATCCCTCTGTCCTGGGGATTGAGCCCAGGGACTCCTGCATGCTGGACAACAAACACTCTACCACTTATCTATTCATTTTTATTTGTTTGTTTGTTCAATTTTTAGGTATAGGGCTTCAGTATATAGTTCAGGTTGGCCTTGAACTCCTGATCCTCCTGCCTCAGCTTCCCAGGTGCTAGGATTACAGATGTGTGTCCCCATCTTCTTAAGGTAATCACTCTGCAAGATGATAGAGAAGATGGTCTGAGCCACTGAGACGCTCTGGCAAATGACCCCTCCTTTAACCCTTCAGGGGAATGCTAGATGCCGCTGCCAGAGCCAATGGGGCATGGATTTAGGTGTAGTGGTGTTCATGTTCTATTCCCCATTGTGGGCTAATCTACCTTGTTTACAAGGAGCCAGAGTATTTCTGTATATCTTCCCACCCCTTAATGAGGTGTACACTCCAGAGTTCAGATTCCCCACGGCGTCTCTATATTATCTTCTCCTTGGTCCCTGCACACAGCAAAGGCCAGTCCTAGCTCTGGTGGCGGAGATTCTACCAGGCCTTTTCCACCACACTCACTGGGTCATTGGAAATACTTGCTCACCATACAGGCCAGCCAGCTTCCGAGGAATTTACCCGCGGACCGAAAACGGAATGTGTGTGACCCAGGGCTGCACCCAGGGCTCGCCTCTTCCTTCTCCCCATCCTGAATTCACCTCTGGAGTTGGACCAGTTCTCCACAATCGCAAGCCAGGCTGACAGCAAGGTGTGATGGATGGATGAAAATCCGCGGAGTGGCATGCCGCTTGCTCAGGAACCCAAGGCTGTGTTTATGAGAAGGAAGAGGCTGTTTCCTGGAGCGAGCATAACGCTGCTCTAAAAAAGGCAGGGGAAATACATCATGCTAGGGAGCGTAACCCTGGGAGGGCCACTGGGAATCCGAGTACCAGAGAAGCCCCGCAGGTCAAGGTGTCCCTGCCAAGGCCTTTTTAATAGGCCGTTTGCGTGAGGGGTTACTGCCTTTCCCTGCAGCGCTGACAGGCGCTCAAGGTCTCAGTGGGAGCTGGAAAGCTAATCTTAGCTGTTGCTTTCCAGACCTTCTCAATTGGACCGCTGATGCATTTAGAAAAGAAGTAAACTCTATTGTTTCAAAAACTGCAAAAACAACAATTTTGGATGTTGACTCTCGCATCACTGCAAGTAGATTGGAAACCTTCAGCTCCTTCCCTTACCGCCAAAGCCAGGGCAAAAGAAAGTTTCACTGAATTCTCCCAGTGGTCAGAGGCACCAGAATGTGTTTCCTTCAGTATCTGTGTCTCCCCCATCCTAACTTCCCCATACTGGGAATCAGACCCAGGGCCTCACCAATGCTAGGCAAGCACTCCTCCATTGAGCTACAGCCCAAGCCCTTCTGCTTTGAGACACATTTTACCAAGTTACTTAGGCTGGCATTGAAGTTACTTTGTAGCCAGGCCACCCTTGAACTCACAATCCCCTGGCCTCAGCCTTTCACATGCTGAGGTTACTGCCCTATGTCTCCTAGTCAAGTTTCCCTTAATATTTCTGTTTACCCCTTACAATTTTCCTTCCTCTGATGTCCTTGAAGGGACTCAGGATAAAACGAGCAATCAGTATTAGCTTCTATAGCTGTTGTAACAAATGACTCCGAGTTCAATAGTTCAGTAGTTCAGTGGTTCTGGAAGTGCAAAGTCCAGAAACTTATGGGGTTGAAATCTGGGTGTTGGTAAAGCTAGATTCTTCTGGAAGGATACAGGACAGGGGGTAGGGAGTCTGATCATCTGTCTTTTCCAGCTTCTGGTGGCTGGATATCCTGGAACTCTGTAGACCAGGCTTGCCTCAAACTCACAGAGATCTGCCTGCCTCTGCCTCCTGACTGCGGGGATTAAAGGCGGGCGCTGTCACCGCCCGGTTTTTTCCTCTGTTTCCAAAGCCAGCAATCAGCACATCAACATCTCTCTCTGAATTCACTTTCCCCAGTTTCTATCACGTGACTATCATTTTTTTTTTTGTAGTTCAATTCACTCTATCTCCTTTTGATAAGACACTTGTGATTAATTTAGGCTCATCTAGTAACTGAAAATCTCTTTTGCCATCAAAGTCAATATTCCTAGTCTCCAGGAGGAGGACCTACATGTCTTTGAAGACTGCAGTGTTTATATGTGTCAGTGTAACCAGACTATGGAATGCCCACCAAGTAGCTGGTGAAAAAAAAATGTTATCTCTGGCTGGGTTTGTGTTGGATTGGCGTTTCAGTCGGGAGACTGAATGAAGATCCACCCTCATCAGTGATCTCATATGTCGGGCTTCTGAATAGAGCAGAAAGGTGGAGGAAGGGCAGATTGGTGTCTTTGTTGGAGTTTGGACATCCTTTCCTGTCCTTGGGCTTGGGACATTAAACATTGGGCATCAGCACTTCTCGTCAGACCTTAGGGCTCAGACCAGCACATTCACCGTGTGTCCTTTGATTCAGATTTACACAGTCATATCACATGCTTTCTTGGTTCTGCAGTGCGTAGACAGCAGATTGTGGAGTTTAGCCCCGTACTTGTACAAGTCGATTCCTATAACAAATCATCTCATGTGTGTATGTATGTGTGAAGGTATGTATTATCTAGCTATTTATCTATCATCTATCTGTCTCCTATTGGTCTGTATCTCTGGAGAACTTCAACTGACACAGTGGTAATTATTTAGTCTGCCACACACTCTCAAGTGTGGTACAAATGTACCAGTCACTTCCTGTCTCCTAAGTACCGTGCTAAATGCCGTAACACAGCTGTCCCTTTAGTCCTCCAGCCCAGTCAGGAGGTGTTACTCCTAATTTACAACCAGTAGCAGATAATCCCACTCAATTCTGAGTATGTACTAATTTCTCACCTTGGCCTTTAGACATAGTAACTCTTTAACCTCCAGAGCAGCCTGTAAGGGAAGCAGTTACTATCTTCACTCTGAAGCTGGAGACATAGACAGGTTAAGCAAATTGCCTCAGATTAGCAAGAAACAAACTCAAGGTGTGACCCTAAGTGCCTAGCTGGTGAACTCTATGCGGGGAGAGCTGTGTTCTTGCTCCTCCCTAGCAGAGTGTTTATCCGGGTCTTGTTATCTTGTTATTTTACAGAGAAGGTGAAGGTGGGACTTTGGACTCTGAAAGTCAGTTGGCCAAATTAGTTTTGTTTTTGTTTTTTTCTCATTGCCTGGCCATGCTCTTTTATATATTCAAAGGCATTCGCCTTTGAAACTAAACAGCTCCTCATCAATACTACTGTGTGAAAAGGTTTACCAGTGGTTTTCATTATAAAGGAAAGGGTTTGTCAGAGTTAGGAGAGAGAACGCTGGGATGTCAGAGTTAGGAGAGAGAACGCTGGGATGTCAGTGTTAGGAGAGAGAACGCTGGGATGTCAGTGTTAGGAGAGAGAACGCTGGGATGTCAGTGTTAGGAGAGAGAATGCTGGGATGTCAGCGTTGGAACTCATGAAGAGGATGGAGGACTGTGAAATTAACCAAGCAAGTTTCTGCTCTGGGAGGAAGAGGTAATGTAAATCAGGGTGGTTGGGAGAAGGGAAGAGGGAGAGGAGATGAGCAAGGAGAAACTTGGGGGGGGAGCAGGGCTATGGGAAGGGGGAAGGGAGAGGGGGCTAGATAAACAAGAAGTTTATCTATAGTGTTTTGAACCTATAGAAGTCAAGTGTGCTTCAAGGTAACCTTTCTGACAGTGTAGAGAGAAACGTACAAGCAGACGCTGGGGTCGGCACTGACTGGGAAGCAAGGTGAAGAGAAGCGAGACAGGAACTGACTCCATCAGATTGTTTTCAGTTCAATAAAACAGCAGTTATCACAACCTAGTAATCCTGGAAGTAGTCATCAAACTGCTGTGTTCTCAGGACTTAAACAACATTTTTATATTTTCTTTATGTGTAAGGGTATGTGTGTCTGTATGCATATGTGTGCCTGTACGTATGTCTGTATATCACTTGTGTGTTTGGTCCCACAGAGACCAAGAGAGGGGATCAGGTCCCCTGGAACTGCAGTTACAGAGGGTTGTGAGCTGCCATGCGGGTGCTGGGAATCGAACCCATGCTCTGGAAGAGCTTTTAACTGCTGAGCCATCTCTCCAGCTCCACTCAGGACTTTTCTAAGACTGCAGGTGAGAGGCTCTGACCATCCTGAGTAGAATCATTATACAATGCCTAGATAGTAATCCACAGATTTAATCATGGGAGTAACGCTTCAACCCCCACCCCTTGTGTGTGTTGCCTGTGTCTGGAAGCCAGAGAACCACCTTGGTTGTTAGCCTCGGAAGGGTCTTCCATCTTTTTCCAGACAGGATCTCTCCTTGGCCCGGAGCTCACCAATCAAGCTAGAGTAGCTGGCCAGTGAGCTCCAAGGATCCTCCTGTCTCAACCTCCCCAGGGCTGGGATTTAGAAGCGTGCACTAAGACACCTACCATTTTTACATGGGTTCTAGGAATTGGAGTTTGCTAACTGAGCCATCCCTCCAGCACTAAAGTAATATTTTTGCCACTGCTCACATTGCATTTTTAAAAATGTGATTAGGTTTACAATGTTTAGTTTGAGCGAGTACTCTCTAGTCCACATTCTGCACGGCATACTCCTGACCAGCTTTATTCACTGTTCATCCAGCCACTGAAGAGAAACCATGAAGCCCCCAAAGTTTGAAACTTCGGAGTAGAGGCTGCTAATTTTTCCAGAATGAAAGCTGTCAAGCTAAGGGCCACTTGTTTATAACCACCTTAATAATGTCAGCAGGTCACCCATCTGACCTTTTATCCTCATTTGCCGGGTAACAGTTCCCCACCCAAAGATCTCGTGAATTTTATTGCCACAGATTATAGGGTCAGACCGTTCGTTTTCTGTTTTGTTCTGCGTCGTCGGCTCTCCCAGAGGTTGGAGGAAATGTTGGTGACTACCGGACGGGTGAGAGCAGGACAGCCTCCCTGTGGATGTAGGCTCTGTGGCAGAGAAGGTGGTTTGGATCAAGGCTCACCAGGGGCTGAGTAGACTCAGGATCAATGTCATATCAGATGATTCTGCCCCAAATAATCACATATCAGAGCTAGCAGAGAGCTTAGAGCCCTCATTCATTTAATAAATATTTTCCGAGGGCTGGCATTTTGCTAGGTGCTTTTGAAACAAATCTCTAATGCCGTATCTCACCGAACGATGTAAATGTAGTTCAGCACCTTTTATCTGGAATTAAGGAAACCAGGGTCTGGTTATCACATACCGCCTGCAAATGACAAAAGCAAGGCTGGAATGAGGGCGGACACAGATTCCCAGGCTTTTCCTGCCTCTGTCCTAGTCACCTCTTCTCACTGCTGTCTGAAGGGTTCGCCTTCCACAGTGGTCCATCAGAGGCCACCACTCTCCAGAAGCTCACGCCATCCCACAATCCCGCTTTATCCCTCGAGAACCATCTTCTGAGCTTTGCTATCTACCGACTCTTCTGTTTTCAAGGGTGGATGGTTTGCCAACTGCTGCCTCTAGGCCTCGGTTTATAAAGCACTGCTCTTGCCCTGGAGGGTGACTCACACAGGGTCTCTACAGGGGTGTGCACAGATGGATGTTTATCCTACTTTGTGGCTAATCTAAAGACTTTTTAAACACGATCTTTGTTATATTTGATTTTCACGGTACGAACTGAATTTAAAACTGAACGATCCCATGGAAATCCATTCTATTTGTTTTCAGCATGATTAGGGATTGAAGCACAGAGTCTGAATAGTCTAATTTCCGTATGGGGGAGTTGATAGGGCATTTTCCTGGTATCTTGACTCAGCTATCAGCATGGATATACTGATGCTCCACTCCACGGAGGGTAACACATGTGTGTTCATGTGTGTGTACGTGGGGGTGTTTACAGTTGGTGGCAGTACATGTGTGTTTGCACATGTGTGTGTGTATGGTGTTTACAGCTGGTGGCAGCACATGTGTGTTTGCACGTGTGTGTGTATGTGTATGGTGTTTACAGCTGGTGGCAGCACATGTGTGTTTGCATGTGTGTGTGTATGTATGTGTGTGGTGTTTACAGTTAATGGCAGCACATGTGTGTTCACATGTGTGTTCACATGTGTGTATGTGTGTGGTGTTTACAGTTGGTGGCAGCACATGTGTGTTCACATGTGTGTTCACATGTGTGTTCACATGTGTGTTCACGTGTGTGTTCATGTGTGTGTATGTGTGTGGTGTTTACAGCTGGTGGCAGCATATGTGTGTTTGCATGTGTGTGTGTATGTATGTGTGTGGTGTTTACAGTTGGTGGCAGCACATGTGTGTTCACG
The DNA here is from genome assembly GCA_026225945.1 of Cricetomys ansorgei. Lineage (NCBI taxonomy): Eukaryota > Metazoa > Chordata > Mammalia > Rodentia > Nesomyidae > Cricetomys > Cricetomys ansorgei. The sequence goes on from JAMJFZ010001258.1 coordinate 16,360,212, forward strand.
TGTGTGTATGTGTGTAGTGTTTACAGTTGGTGGCAGCACATGTGTTTTTGCACGTGTGTGTGTGTGTGTGTGTGTGTGTGTGTGTGTGTGGTGTTTACAGTTGGTGGCCTCATCCTCGCATCTATTCACTTAGAAGCATTTCAAACTTCAGAAGACAAGGAGCTATGCTCATTTTTACAGTAGTGCATATGAAACAGTCCCTGTGGTTGCCTGATAAACGCTTATGGGCCGTTTATTTCCTTCTCCTTTCCTGACCTCAAATTACAATCGCAGTATCACATCTAAGAGGCTTCACTTGCACACGGTGTCCAAAACCAGTCTCCCCACAGAAGCACCACAGAGCTGGCAGGATCATCCTGGTGTGGGGGGGCAAGCAATAACCAGTTCAACAAAGTTACTCAGTTTTTCTTCAGCCTCACCCCAGCCTTGGGGTGACGGACATTCCATTCGGGGGAATGAATCACATGGAACTTAATCCTAATAATACCTTAGATTTGCTGGGCACTTTATGCATTTCATGGTACTTTCACACGAATTATCCTCATAACCACCTGAGAAGTGTATTGGACAGATGTTAACCCTGCTTTATTGATGAAAAACCCAGGCTCAGAGAAGACATGAGATTTGCCAAAGGTCGTGCGATGCGTCAGCAACAGAAGTGGGAAAAAGACCAACAGCCGTGGATGATTAACCAGACAAGGATAGAAGAGAAATCCTTTAAAACAACCACAGAAGAACTAATCAGGCAACTATATGAGCAGGCAGCCACAGTTTATTGAGTACCTACTGTGTGCCAAGCATTCTAAGAGACACTTCACGTATACTATCATACTCAAGATCATGAAACTGTAGGATCATGATTATATGGGAAGAATAAGTTTTTAAAATGATGCCTTTTAAAGATTATAACATGATTATACCATTTCCCTCTTCCTCCAAACCCTCCTATGTATCCCTCCTCGTTCTTTAAATTCATGGCCTCTGTTCTGTACTGTTGCGGCCTCTTGGGCTTCCCCCGTCCACGTTAGCATGTCTGTTGTTGTGCCCTTGTTCTGCTCAAGTTCAGGCAGCCATGTTGGAGAGAGTGTATGGTTGTAGCTTCTGACATCCCTAGAGACACAATCTCACAGCAAACTACTGTTCCTCTGACTTTTCCAGTTTTTCTACTCCCTGTTTCCCAATGATCCCTGAGCCCTAGGTCTGGAAGTTGTATTTTACGTGATAAATGATTTTTTATCAGCATATTTACAAGGAAGAAACTAAGAATCCCAAAAGACAAGTAACTTTCTCTAAGTACCAGATGGAAAACTGTTCACCACCCTTTGTATTTTGTTCTTGTTTATTTATTTGACCAAAAGAACAAATGTTTATGACATACAGCGTCATGTTTTGATAAACGCACACAATGCGGAATGGTTAAATGGAGCTAACTAAGGTATCCACTTCCTCAGATACTTATTTTTAGAACATTTTTATTATTGTAATTATCAACACACACTAAGTGTACAGATTAATGGGCTTCGCTGTGATAGTCCTATAATGCATATATCATTCTTTGATCATTTCCATCCTTTCTTGTGTAAACCCACTCTTTTCCTTCCCTTGGTGACCTTTTTTGTTGTTGTTGTTGTTCTTCAAGACAGGGTTTCTCTGTTGTAACTCTGGCTGTGCTGGAACTCACTCTGTAGATCAGGCTGGCCTCGAACTCACAGAGATCCGCCTGCCTCTGCCTCCCGAGTGCTGGGATTAAAGGCGTGTGCCACCACCACCCAGCTCTTGGTCCCCTTTTTAGAAAATAGAAGTCATCTTATACTTTCAGATCTTTTTTTGCTTTATTTATCCAATTAATTAATTAAATAATTAATTTAGAGATAAGGTCTCATGTAGCCCAGTCTGGCTTTGAACTCACTTGATAGCTGAGGTTGATCTTGAACTCTCCATCCTCTTGCCTTCACCTTCTAAGTGCTGAGACTGCAGATGTGTGACACCGTGCTTGTCTTCTTTGGCTTTGTATTTTAGTTTCTACCCACGAGAGAGAATGCGTGACACTCGCCTTTCTGCGCCTGGCTCAGTTTGCTTAGCACAAATCCCGACAGTTCCATCCAGTGTCCTGCAGCTGGCAGGATTCCGTTCTCGTCTACGGCTGAATTATACGCCATTGTGCGGAGACAACATATTGTCTTTATCCATCCGCCTGTTGATGGTATCTAGGCTGATTTCATATCTTAGCTGCTCATTGTGAACAGGGCTCAATAAACATGGCTACGCAAGTGTCTGTTTTGTATGCCGAGTCTGTTACCTTTGGTATGTGCCCAGGAGTGGGGTAGCTGGTGGTTTTATTCTTAGTTTTTGAGGAACTTCCAAATAATTCTCCACTGATGTATCTCACCAATGGCACACAGGGGTTCCTTCTCCCCACATGTCTGCCAGTATGTGTCATTTTTGTTTTCTTTTTAGCTTTTCTTAAAAGTAATTGTTCTAACTGGAGTTAGATAGTATCTGATTGTAGTTTTGCACTTCCCTGATAGCTAAAAATATTGAATATTTTCTATATATTTATTGGCTATTTCCATTTCTTCTTTTGAGAATTATTTATTCAGAATTACTTAAAAGAATTTGCCTACATTTTTTTTATTGGATTTGCTTATGTTTGCAGGAGAATATTTACTGAGGGTTAGCTACAGTCACCATAATGCAACGTGTCTTTTGTTTCTCCTACCTAACGGGCTTATTTCACTTAGCACAATGACCTCCAGACTCGTTCATGTTGTCACCGATGACAAGATTCTCTATTTTGATTCTTCTAGTTTTTATTCTATTGTTTCCTGAATACAGTTTTGAAAAAGTTTATTTATCCATGTTTATTTGTGTGTATGTGTATATATGCCTACAGGAGTTTATATGTATTATGTGCATCCAGAGCTTGAAGAGGCCAGAGGGTGTGGATCCCCTAGAGCTGGAGTTACAAGCAGTTGTGAGGTGTCACGTAGGTGTTGGGAACTGAACCCAAGTCCTCTGGAAGAGCAGCAAGTGCTCTTAACCCACTGAGCCATCTCTCCTATATTATGTATTTTTAAAATATCCACCTGTTTGTTGATGGACACTTAGGGTGAACTCACATTAAAAATGTTTACATTTATTTATTTTACCTTATGGTTATGACTTTTTTTGCCTACATGTGTGTATGTACAGAGTATTTGTGTCTGGTTTCCTTGGAGGCAAAAGAAAGTGTTGGATCCTCTGGAACTGGAGTCAAAGATGGTTATGAGCCACCATGTGGGTGCTGGGAACTGAACTACCCCACTGAGCCATCCCTCCAGCCCCAATGAACCCTATATCTTACCTCTTTGATGCGCCAATTTTATTTCCTGTAGACATATACGGAAATGTGAGATTGCCAGAACAGCTAGATCAATTTTTAATTTCCTTCCTTCCTTCCTTTCTTTTTTAGGTTTTGTTTTTCAAGACAGGGTTTCTCTGTTGTAACTCTGGCTGCCCTGGAACTCATTTTGTAGACCAGGCTGGCCTTGAACTCACAGAGATCTATCTACCTCTGCCTCCCGAGTGCTGGGATTAAAGGCGTGTGCCACCATGGCCTGGCCTTTAATTAGTTTTCAGTTTGAAGGATGTTGTACTGTTTTCGGATTAGCGAGACTAGCTCGCATGCTCTCCGACAGTGTCCGAGAGTGCCTTCTCCTTCACACCCTCAGCAACAGTTCGCGGTTGTTGTTTTGATAAGGCACCGTGACAGGCACGAGGTACGTCTTCACTGTGATCCGAATGCACATTTCCCTGACATTTAATCATGTTACACGTTTCCACATGCCGTTTACACATCTTCCATTGGAAAATGTCTTGTCTATTTTTATTTTCTCCCTTCTTTTTGCTGTTCGGTTGTCGCTGTTATCGTTCTTTACGCATTTTGGGTCCTAACCCTTAGCTGTCTCCTTTGTGATTATCCGCACTCTACCTGCTACCCGTTCACTCTGTTATTGTTCTTTTTAATGAAAGCATCCCAGAATGCTTGGATAACGGAGCCCTAGTTTTGGCTTTGGCTCCAGCCTCTGCCATCTTCTCAGGCTCCACCACCATCACTACCCTGCACTCCCCTTTTGCCTTTCACTTCCTTCTCAATTTCAGCTTCCCGTGTGGTCCTCATCGTCTGCACGTGACCAGAAAGAACCAGTCTCCGAGAGAGTATTTCATGATGAGGATTCGTGTTTCCTGAGTAAGCAACCCCACCCATTCTCCAACGTAACAGCGCGAATTTGGACACACCATCTTTCTCCTGTCAGTATGCGAATTGCTTTAAAATATTTCTGTTGAATCGACTTGTGTGTTATTTTCTGTGTTAATTTGTAAGCTCCTCTGGGTAAGGATTATTTATACTCTATTCTCTAGGTTAGAAAGCTGGTGTTGCTGTCTTTGTGCTCTGGAGAGTTAGTCTACACTTGTTCCTGGTGATGATTTAATTACACTCACAGAGGATTTCTGCCCTCGTCATTTTCATTCCCTTTGTGATTCGGATCTGCAGGTTTATCACCTGTTCTTGTCTTCAAGATTTCTCTTGCTGTGACCATTGCAATTCACCAATGAAGTCACTTCCTGACCCAACACACGCTTGTCTTGTTGGTATCAAGAATGCAGCGGGAACAAACTACAACCCCAGATTCAAGTCTAGTGGCGCCAACTAACGTTTTCTCTTTTGAATGTGTTTTCCTTTGGCTGTGTTTTGCAAATGGTAATTTGACCACTTGCAATAGAATTGTAATAGAAGAATAACCATAATTTTGATTAAAGTTATGAAAGATACAGGGGAGACATGAGCGCTTGAGGGCCTAAGTCTTTCTTCTCAAATGGTCTTTTAACCACAATATGGCCTAAGTCACTCTTCAGCACATGCTCTTCATACTTCACTATTCAGCCAGACATTCCTACTTCCTTTTATTAGGAGGAAGCTTAGGTTAAATAAAAGCCCCTTTACCCCAAAGAAGAAAGATTAAGAACAGCTATATAGAAAGAAAGAGAAAAGGAGAACCTTCACGATTCATGGTACCTGCTCTCTAACCTAATTTACTACCTTGGAACACCTCAGTGGTGGATAGTTGCAAGATGTACGAGATCTGGGAATGTGACAGACAGGATTCGTGGAGTTCTAACCAGATCAGATCTTGATGAAGAACTCTATAGATATGCACGCTGTCCTTCCTTTTCAGCGTGCTCATTTAGAATTGGAAAATACTGGTGTGTGAAAGAAGAGGGATTCTCTTTTCTAGAACCTTCTCATTAGGGAGATGCCTTATTGTGTCTCTTAGAAGTATAACTGCACAAACAGCATTTGATTCTGGGTGTGTGAGTGAATCCCATGCTCCCTCTCTGCCTATCAGCAAGTCCATGTCACGGATAACCTGATTCTCGCAGCCATTTCCTTTCCATTGCTTCACAGTTCATCGTGGCATTTTGACAGTGTAGACTGGAGTTGTTTTATATTTAAGAAAATGAGGGCATTGCACATGCTCTGTGGTACAGAGCAGAATCAGAAGTTGGCATATGGGCCTTTGACATGGCTCAGTAGGTGAAAGGTGCTTGCCACCAAGCCTGACAACCTGAACTCGATTCCTGGGATCCACTTGGTGGAAGACGACCAACTCCTGAAAGTTGACTTTTGACCTCCACCTGTGCGCTGTGGCACACACATCCTTCACTCCCTAAATTAATTCATGTAATAAGAAGTGCATACTTTTTAAAGCTGGTATATCCTTTACCCAGTATCATTACCTGTCTCAACATCTTCATTTCTTTAGCTCCTTCATGACTGGGGGCTGGCTCTCTTATCTCCCTATACTTTCCACCATATGGTTCCTCCATCAAAAAAACCCCTGCACAGGTTAGGTCAAGTTCCCTTACTTTCGTCCCTCCCCCACAGGATGCAAATCCCCCTCAGCTCCCTTTGGGAGGAACGCCTTTTTGCCTTTCCCAATCCTTTCCTTCCTCCAAGGTCTGCTTTAGACCAGCCTCTTCCATCAAACCCTCCCTGACAGCTCCTGCCCGGTTCCTTCTCCCACCTCCTAGTACACAATGGAGTGTGATAATAATAGCCCTCACTGGCCCAGTGGTTGACCAGCGCTAGCCTTGCAATCTCCCGAGATTGGCCAGGGAGACGAAAATCCAGACCAAGGCAACCTTGCGAGTCAATAGTGAAACTCGGACGTCAGTGCGGACTCTGGAAGTGTAGTTTTCCCACCACGGTCTTCTGCTTCCATCTTACAGCTTTGTGCCTCAGCCTGGCCAAGAGCTGGGCAAACCCAGATGCTTAGTCCCTAGCCGTGGGTTGGGCATTGACCCGTCTGTCTTCCTGCATGGAACCCACTCCCAACGTAATATAACCGATGATTCTCTAGCTGTGAACTATCAGCACGTAGGGGCGAGAGTCTGAAACACAGAGGGGAAAGGGCTGCTTCTCCAAGGACTTGGGTCCTTTGTTCGCGGAGTCTGTCTGTGAGGACCATGCTTTCCCTAAAGGGCCCAACAGGAGGCCTCTTTCTAAAGCATGGCGGAGTGAGGACATGATTTCACTTGTTTGTTATATGAGGAGGTTTTTTTTCATTTTTTTCTTTTCCAAAAAAGGTTTTTTTTAAAGAAAGCACCGGTAGAGAAAATCTCTCTCCTTTGGCTGAGTGACATTTCGTGTCTGTTCACATCAGTATGTCAGTCTTTGAAGGGAAGGACTAAAGCAGCCTGCTTTCTCACCAGACAAAAGGAAGGGCTGGGTGTTTCCCTGGTAGAAGACCCAGATGTGATGAGTGAAGAGTGAGGACTGAAGCTGACTCACTGACACTGGGGGCTGGAGGTGGGTCAGAGCCAGCAAATGTATTTGGGGCTCTAGTTACACACCTGCCGGCTGCGCGGTGCTGGCGCTGTCAGGAGAGAGCTTCTGCTAAGTTCAATTCTTTCAGAATGGATCTTCTCCGTATCATGTAGGCCAGGATTTATTTTTAAATAACTGAAACATTCAGAGTTCACTTGCACGTATACATGCACAAATATGCCATACAATACATGCATATGGAACACAGTCAGAATTCACAACAACCTGGGAAATCATGAAGAGAATTCCTATAGTTTATCTAATGAAAGGTTTCCCCTACCATCCAGTGTGACATTCAAAAAGCAATACTTTTTTTTTTTAATGAATCTCTTACGGTTCTGGGCAATAATGGACTCCCTTGGGGCCGTTTCACATGGGGACCCCCAGCTACCTCAGGTACTGTGAACTGGCAGCAGAGGCTGTAGCCACCTGATGGTTCTTTCTCTTATAAGAAGCTGCCCTGGCCGGGAGTCTTTTTCTAAGTGGCCTCTCCAAGTGCGTGTCTGGAGCTTCCAGACAGCAGGGCAGCCTCAAGAGCAAACTGATTCAAAATTCACCAGCCAAAGCTTCAGGTTTCTTATAATCTAGTCTTAAAAGTGCCAGAATATCTGCCACACACTATTGGCTAAACCAAGTCACTAAAGGTCAGGTAGATCCAAAGAAAGAGTAATTAGACTCCATAGCAAAACAGGAGAAGAAACAAAAAATTGCTGCCTGCAGTCTGCCACTGCTGCTCCGACACTAGTCGCTCACCAAGTGAATGAACGAACATGCAAAAGGAGAGGCCTTTAGAAGTATGGTTGACACTGGTGGTAGGGTTGGTTCTGTGAACACACCCAGCCATGCTGTCACAAAACCAGAAGTCAGTATATGTTCTGTGTCACACGCGACCATTGGACACCCCGTCAGCCTCTATGTAGTAGGTGGTAATAGCATCTATAGTATCTATAGCATCAATAGTATCTATAGCATCTATGGCATCTATGGCATCTATGGCATCTATAGTATCTATAGCACCTATAGCATCTATATCATCTATAGCATCTATAGCATCTTTAGCATCTATAGCATCCATAGCATCCATAGCATCTATAGCATCTATAGCATCCATAGCATCCATAACATCTATAGCATCTATAGCACCTATAGCATCTATAGTATCTATAGCATCTATAGCACCTATGGCATCTATAGCATCTTTAGCATCTATAGCATCCATAGCATCTATAGCATCCATAGCATCTATAGCATCCATAGCATCTATAGCATCTATAGCATCTATAGCATCTCTATGGGTAAACCTTGCCATTGGCCTGGCACACCTACAGCCCCCATTCTCCAATAGGCTGGAATGTGTCATGCATTTATTTTTGTATTTATGTCCGGGACAAGCAATCAGCCTGTATAAATAAGGCACAGTCTACAATGGCAAACCCGGTGTAGGTTTTACTCTCAGGATCAGGGATGGCAGTTCCTCCTCACCTTCCTGCTACGTGATTGTTCTCCAGAATAAATATTAAGCAAAACTGGAAGTATGGAGCAACCCTAGGAGGTAAAGGGAAGCAGTAGGAGGTAAAGACCACGCACACTGTGGTCTGAAGTCCGTGGTTATTCCGTGAAGGAAGCAGTGTTTGCTCCTGAGCAGATGCCAGAATGGGACATTGTTCAGGAAAACCTGATTCTCAGGTGAGCGCTTGCCAGATGCTAGCCACTACCACCCCGAAATCACCCTCTGTGTGTCCAGATGCCAAGCAGTCTGGAGGGCTCTTCGCTGACAGGCAGGAGCTATCTAACCCGTGGTGGGTGGAATTGGGGCAGTTTGCAATGCAGGAACGCAGTGAACTTCTGAACGAGGCCAGCAGAGAACTACCAACCAGCCCCTGGCTGCTGGAACGTCAGACAGCCCATCTGATCCGATTTGTACGTTGAACATGCTGTCTGCGATCCTCTTCCCCAGATTAGAGATGATTTAACTTGCAGTCCTGAGGAGTGTCGGGAGGGAACTGAGTGAGGAGGAAGGGAAATGCAAGTGGGCGTGCCTGGCAGCAGCGAAAGAATCGAATGCTAGGGCGCCACCTCGAGGCCTCCCCGAGAAGTTGCAGGCGGGATCCAGATGTGTCTGCGCAGTGGTCCGGGTTCAGGGGTTCAGGGCGAAGAGAACCTACTTATTTTGCCCTTGATCTCTCACAGCACCACTTTCTAGCTTTCAGTGTACAGTTCTTCCACAGGTTTCATTGGGTTTGCACCCAAACATTTCTTCTGATATTTTAAATAATACTGCTTACTTAAAATCGGCCTCATAAAGTATGTTGCCATCATAAAACACTGTTTTCTTTTTAAAAGACAGCGTCTCACTATGTGACTCCGGAAGACTTTGAACCCCTGACCCTCTTGCCTCTGCTTACCTCCATGAGTTCTGGGGTTACAGGAGCTCACCTACGGCTGACATAGTGAGCCTGTGTGGCACAATCTTACCCAACTCGCGATTAGTCCTAGGGGTCTGTTTCGTAGATTCTCTAAGGTTTTCTACCTAAAGGCTGTTGCTGTGAATAAAGATTTTTTTCTTTCATCCTTTAAAATTTAGGTGGTTTAGCCGGGTGGTGGTGGTACATGCTTTTAATCTCAGCAGTGGGGAGGCAGAGGCAGGCGGATCTCTGTGAGTTCGAGGCCAGCCTGGTCTACAGAGTGAGTTTCAGGACAGCCAAAGTTACAGCAGAAAAACCCTGTCTTGAAAAACCAAAAATAAATAAATAAAATTTAAAAAAATTTGGTGTTTCTCCCCTGTTATTAAGTGCGTTCCGGGTCCTCTGTGCAGGGTTAGGTAGAAGTGGTAAGAGGGTGTATCCTCTTGCTTCCTGACCCCTGACCCCTGACCCAAGGGAGAGAGCATGGCTTTCATCATTAGTATAATGTGAGCTGGAGAGTTGTCAGACATGGCTCAGTTGGTAAAGTTGGTAAAACACCAGCACCTGAGTTCTAATCATCCCCAGAATCAGTGTGGAAAGCCAGGCACAGAGACAGTTCTGTGAACCCAGCACTGAGGATGAGGTCAGAGACAGGTGAATCTCTGGAGTCCACTGGCCAGCTGTTCTGGTTGATGGATGAATTCCAGGTTTAGTGAGAGATCCTATCTCAAAATACTGGGAAGCAACAGAGGAAGATGCTCAGGTTGTCTTCTGGCACGCCCTCCCCGCCACAAGTGCGCATGCTCACACACACTCGCATGGATGCGCGCACGCATGTACACACACACAAGTATATACATGTAACATATAATACACAGGAAACTAACATTCAAATTTGTTAAATGATTCTCTGAAGTGATGAATTTTCTCTTTGCTATGCTGAATTACTTGAACGTTTTATTGGAGACCCACCTTGTTTTCCTAGATTGACTCTTACTCATTAATGAGGTATTACTCGTTTAATGTAGTTGGGGTTTTGTTTTTGAGACAGGGTCTCATTCTGTATCTCAGCTCAGCCCGGAACTTATGTGGCCTAGGCTGGCTTAGAACCTGTGAGAATCCCTTTGACTCAGCCTTTAGAGCGCCAGGATAAGCTGCTCTCCACCACACGTCTCTGAAAGTTTCGTTTCGATTAAATGCGGTTTAGAATGTTTATGTGTCCGCTCCTAAGGGATACGGGTCTACACATGTTTGCCGCTGTCCTATCCTCTTTCCGTACTGGGGATGGAAGAGCTTGATGCCTGCGAGGCACGATGCTGGGGCTGAGCCGGGCTCCACAGCTCACCTACCATGTCTTTATCTGGTTTTGCTACCAGGGCAATGTCAGCCTCCTAGGATGAATTTGGAAGTCCTACTTTTTCTTTCTGGAAGCGTTACTATAGAATTGGCATTATTTACTCCTTAGGTGTCTGATAAATACACCAGCGAGGCCACATGAGCCTGGAATTTTTCTCATGGAAAAGCCAGCTACAAATTCGACTTCCGTTTCGAAAATGAGCACACACCAGTCATGCAGAGGCAGGGATTCCGTCATGACATTTCCACACATGCACACACATGCCTGATTGTATTCATCCTGTCTGTCCTCTGTGTTATCCTAACCCGTCTACACCACAGCATCTCTCCGTGTAGGTCCAATGCCTTTCCCTCCTATCCCCTAGCTTCACACATACGAGAAAAACATTTGCTATTTGTCAGGTATTTCTGTAGTAGTCCGGCTTTGATTCTTTTGAACACGTACCAGGAGGGGCTATGAGAGAATCATGTGGAGGTAATTGTTTGAGGGTTTCCATACTGATTTCCACAGTGACCGGGCTAGTTTAGGCTCCCCCCAGCAGTGAATAAGAATCCCTCTCTCCCACATCCCCGGGGACATTTGTCGTTTGTTTTTTTAACAACAATAAATTCGGCTTATGAAATGTTATTCAAATTATTATCTATTTCTTCCTGAGTGCGTTTTGGTAGTTCATGGCGTTTAAGGAATTTGTCTATTTTATATGTTATTAAATTTATTGGTTTAACTTTTCACAGTATTCCCTCAGTTTTTCAGTGTATGCTGGGGTTTGTAGTAATGTCACCTGTTTAGTTACTTATGTTGCTAATTTTTATCTTCTCTTTATCCTGAGCAGCCTGGTTAGAATTTGTTAATTTTATCAATCTCTTCAAAGGACTAAGCTTTTAGTTTCCTTGATTTATATATTTTTATTACTTTAAAAATCTACTCCTGGCAGGGCAGTGGTGGCACATGCCTTTAATCCCAGCACTTGGGAGGCAGAGGGAGAAGAATCCCTGTGAGTTTGAGGCCAGCCTGGTCTACAGAGTGAGTTCCAGGACAGCCAGAGCTACAACAGAGAAACCCTGTCTCAAAAACAAAACAAAACAAAAATCTATTCCTACTGCATTATTATCTCATAATTTCAACTTATTTAAATTTTGTTTTCTTTGTCCTCCTGCCTCTAGTTTTCCAAGATGAAGGATAAGAGTCATGGGTAATTTCCCTCATCGCCTTGAGTCTCCTTTGTTTTTTAAAAATTTAATTAATTAATTATTATTGTGTGTACATGATGTATTTAGGAGGGGCATCATGAGGTCAGAGGACAAGTGTGTGGAGTCAGTTCTTCTCCTCTGGAAGCATTCGTGTGGGTCCCAGGGATCCCAGGAGGCAGCCGCCGCCGTTCCCTGCTGAGTCGCTTGGCGGCTCTTTCCCTTCTTTTCCAAGCGGTGCTTTGTGTTATTAGTTTACCCTGAGAACTGCTTCAGCACTACCCCAACACTAACAATGCACTTTCATTTCCTTCCAGTTGAGAGTGTTTTCTAGTTTCCCCTTCGATTCTTATTTGACCCGTGGGTTATTTAGACGTCGTTATTTAATTCACACATGCTTGGGGTTTTTCCGAAATTATTTTGTTTGTGTGCTTCTGTTTTCATTCTATTGAGGTCAGAGAACACACTTTCTACAAGAATTCCTTTAAATTGATCTAGACTGGTTGTACTGGTGGGCGAACGTGGCGAGTATCCCACGTCCCCATGACAAGAATGTAGATTCCGCTACGTCTTTCATGTTCTATAAATGCTAGTTCTAGCATCCTGACAGTGCAGCTCTTCTACACCCTGATTTTCTTTCCATGTAGTATGTGTGAGTAAATGCCTGTTTTGTTTTTAGATCTCCCTGAAAGCTAGACAAAATAAGAGCAGTATAATATGAGGTTGCTAACATGTGCAAGTACGATGTGTAATAACAGCGTGGAGGTTGGACAGGAGACGTGGAAGGGGACCTGTAAAGGCTCTTACGTAGTCCTTGGAGTGGTGTAGCGTTGGTGATGGCCAGCTGCACTGTTGTATGCATTTTACTTGGGCATGCTATAAGCGCATTATTATATTTGTTTAGTCAACTAGCTTTCAGGGAGATGCAAAAAAACAAAACAAACATGTATTTTCCCACATAGTTGGCAATTCCAGCTTTCTTTATTCTGTTCTGCAGATCAGTGTTTTAATTTGTGGTCGTTTTTCCTCTGAAGGACCTTTTTCCCAGTGTGGTTTAATCCCAGCAGATGAGTTCTTCGAACTTTTGCTTTTGAAAGGTATTTTCACAAGGTTTGAGACTCTCGGTTGATACTTCGCCACTGATATTTTAATGACACTGTTTCACTGTTTGTTCATTTCCAAAAAGAACAGTGCCACCAAGCTGGGCGTGATGGCGAGCACCTGTAATTCATTCCAGCGCTTGGGAGACGGAGGCAGGAGGAGAGGCTGCTCAGGCAGCTTCCCCTGCATATGCAGTTTGAGTTTTCTATTAGAAATAGAAGCTGCATAGGCTGCCTTGCTTACCTCACAGTAACCAGATCATTTAGCAAGGGTTACATTTTGTTGCTATTTCTCTGAACTTAGGTCAGAGGTTGAAATCTTTCTGATCTGTGTTAGCTCAGCTACTACTGTTGAACACTGGATGGTTTTGCTTTTGCTGGAGACCTGTAATACTTGACAGTAATTATGAAGTGATGTTAATGAGTTCTTAGGACAGCTAGGAAAAACAGTGCTTACGCATATAGACACGGTAGTTAGGTTAACTTAACAGCAGATGTTTCTTGGATCACAAGGACTGTCACCTTGCTTGAGTAGACTTTATGTACGCTGACTGCTATCAGAAAGGAAAGCAAGAGTATCTTCATTAACACTTAGATTTGAAATGGGTGTATTTTCTAAGCCCAAGCTGTCTTTGTCCGACCTGGCTGCAAGAGCAAAGAAAATTTCAACAGACACCCTGTATGGTTTTCTCTCCACAACCAAATTTAAAAAGAGAGATCCTCGCACACCCACTGCAGTGAGTGCTGTAAGGACAAGCAAATAATAGTTAGCCTCAGTGACATCTCTGTTCTGTCAGGGATGTAGTGGGAGGCAATCCAGGCACTCCTCAGAAAATTTCAGATAGAATTACCACATGATATAGAAAGCCCATTTCAAGGTATGTATCTGACAGAAGCAAGATGAGGACTGGAGAGATGCTTCATTGGGTAAGAGCCTGTGCTGCTTTTGCAGAGGACCCAAGTTCATTTCCCCCCACTCACGTTAGGCAGTTCACAACTGCCTGTAATTTCAGCTTCAGGGGATTAGCCTCCCTCTCTCCTCTGGCCTCCAAGGGCACCTCCATTCACATGTGCATACCTTCCCCCCTCCACACATGCGTGCACACGCACACACACACACACACACACACACACACACACACACACAATTTAAAAAAAACATTAGAAAAAAAAAAAAACCACTAAACTAAAAAGATGATCTTGGCAGTGCGTAGTGGTACTTACTGGTAATCCCAGCAGAGGGAGGTGGATCTTTTTGAGTTTTGAGGCCAGACTAGTTTGTGAATACTAAGTTAGGGCTACACAGTGAGACCTGGTCCCAAAAAAGAGGAGGATCTGAAAGAGAAATGTGCACACCCGTGCTCGTAGCAGCACTGGTTGCAAGAGCCAAAAGGTGGAAACAACTCCTGTCCACTGAGCGGCGAACGGGCAGGGTGTGGCGATGCATGCTTACACTGGGCTATTGCTCAGGTTATGAGAGGAAGGACCTCTGACATACGTGGCAACATGGGGGACCCTGAGGATATTCTGTACTCTGTGAATATGGAATATCTAGAACAGTCAATTCACAGAGACAGAAAGTGGCTCTCAGAGACTGGGGTGGACAGAAGACCGAGAGCGTTCTCACGACTGTGGAGTTTCAGTTTTGTAAGGTGAAAAAGTTCCGAAGACAGTTTCTTAGTTGGGATATTGTCACAATGCTGAATTACATATTTAGAAGTGGTCAAAACAGTAAGTTTTTTTTGGTATGCATTCTACAGTAAAACTATAACAAAGCGCAAAATATATCAAAAGCAAAGTGATAATAAATAAGAAATCTATTCATGTAGTAACATTACAATTAAAAAAATAAGAATATTTTTGCTAGAATATTTTTGGAAAAAGAGATGCTGAGAATTTATCTAGAAGGTCTAGTTTCAAATAGATTCTTTTTTCTTATTGGGAGAGGAGGGGAAGTCTGGCTATGTAGCCCTGGCTAGCTTAGAACTTGCTCTGTAGCCCAGGGTGGCCTCACACTGTGTTCCTCTTGCCTCCTGAGTACTGCGATACCCAGCTCAAACGTATTCTTTTGAACCATATAACTAGAAATAGAATGACTGTTATTAAAAAAATATTTCCCATGCCTGCTTACAACCTGAACTACGTAATAGATATAACAACTATTTTAAGCTTTTCTTTATGGAACCCAACATCTGGATCAGGTCTGTGTTCATTTCGGTGGGTGACTTGATTCCTGAGTATGGAGTCTACTTTTCTGCATCTTCTGTGTCCGGTAACTTGTTACTCAGTTCCAGAGGTTTGAGTGTATTTTGTTTGGTGCTAGGATTTCTGTAATTCTCATAAAATACTCCGGATCTTTGTTCCAAATGAAGTCATTTGGAACAAGTCATTTGGAAACCTTATTTTTAAGATTTGTTAGGCAGGACCAGAATCACTTTCAACTTAGAAGTAACGAGTCCTTATTACTGGGTCCACAACCCTGCCGTGCTACCCTTCGTGAACCTTGAAGGTGGGAACAGACACATTCATAGCCTGCGTGTGCACTGGCTTCTAACCACACCTGAGTTTCTATATCCTGCCCCTGCTTCCTTTGATGTAAGGCTGACCAGTGTGCAGTTCCACAGTCAAGTGGGAACTCTCTGCCCCTGTCAGGGCTCTCCCTCCCCGTATCCGTTCTGAGTGGTTAGCAGCCTTGGTCTCTCCAGCTCTATATCCTCAACCCCGAGAACTTGCCCAGCTCTCTCTGGGTCTCTTTCTTTGCACTGTGGCTTAGAAACTCTCTCAAGGCTGTGAGTGGGGAACGGTAGCGCACGCTGTCCTTCTCAGGGATCGTGGTTCTTCTGATAGCCTGTGTTTTCCAAACTGTTGTTTCATATGTTTTGTTTTCTTTCTAGTTGCCTTTAGGTGGGAGTGGAAACTTGCCCTCATTGGTTGCTCCACGTCGGCCAGAGGTAAAAGCCTGTAATTAAAGGCATACGTCTACCCTGGTAGTGATTTGTATATTTTATAGAATTAAAATAATTATGTATTAGTTGAGTGAAACAATAGGTGTGTTCATCTGAGAACTGCTCTTGACCAAGTGACCGCCCTTTGCTTCGGTAGCAGCGCCATTGCTCGCGCTACCCTGGTAGAGCAGAGCGACTACTGAGTCCAGACCGAAGCCGCACTAAATCACCGTGTGTGTACTTCGCGGTGACTGCTAAACACAACTGGAGCTCTAGGCACAGCCACTTGAGCTGGAGCAGCGGCATTAAATCTTGGCCTCGCTCAAGTATGGCCCATTCTGTGGTTTGCTTTAGAGCTGACACGTCAGTGACATTATGAGGAAGGAGACGAAACTCAAAGGTAAGATTTATAAACACGTGCTCCCTGCTCTTAGATTAAGTGTCCCTGAAGACTTCAACATAAAGTGGATCTCTCTAAGACAAAATCCTGATCATGCGCGTGAGCTGATGCCTTCTGCTTGAACCATTAAGTGACTATGTAAATCTGACGACAGCAAACACAAACGGCTCAGAGCGTTAGTCCGGGGCAGGGGTCGGGGAGGAGCACAAAATGCAAAGAGGTAAGAAACTTCTGGTAGGAGTCGAGGAATGATGGGAGTTTTTCAGACATGACTGAGTCATTAATTGTGCGTGTTCTCTCTAGAGCCTGGATTTGGCAATTACAGCTGTGTCATCTCGGGGAAGTCATTGCATCTTCTTGTATCCCCATACTCTCCAGCAGTGCTGGAAACATGCAACAGACTGTTGTGTGCAAACACACTTAACAGTGAGCCGGAGAGACATGCTGTTTGCATGGAGAACTTCATGTGCGAGGGCGGAAGGGATGCAGAGTGCACGGGGCGCCCTCAGGAAAGGCCTCCTTGAGAAGGTGGAGGCTGAGTTTGGCTTTGAAACAGGGGAAAATTTTCAAATAATGGGATATGCAGGGATTCCAGGGTGGAGATGGTCAGGGAGAGTATGAGTTCGTTCAAAGAAAAAAAGGGCATTGCTTTCAAAGACCAGAAAAGAGGTATCCTGGTGTCTGGACCTCAACCGGGGCAACTGCATCACCTCTGGGGTTGGCTTTGTGCTCTGACATTGCTGAGAACTCTCCAAATAAATCCATGGGTAGCAAAGGTTGAGAATTATTGTTCTAGAGGTAAACACGGTGTTTAATGTTTGCTTTGAGGTGTGGTAACGGCACAGTGAGAGAGTTGTCAGGGGGGAAGAATTGAGTTTATGGATTCAAAGACTAGAAATTCCAAAACATTCTCATTTTGTTGAAGAACCCAAGGCTCAAAGAGATTAATCCATTTTGTACCTTAAGTAAGACATTCAGTGGTTTCCCAACTTCTATTTAAGTCTCACCTGTTGTCGTCAGCACAAAACCATCGGTTTTATGTTTTCTGTTGCTCACAACACAACACCAACAGACCGGGGGAGCTACATAACGACAAGAAAAAGTTTCTTCTGGCTCATGGTTCTGGTCCAAGGTCACGAGCCGCAACTGGCGATAGCTTTGCTGATGGAGCCCTGTGACGTAGAGCATCACACGGCGAGGGACAGGGAGCATGTGCATGTGTGTATCCCAGTGTCTTCCTGTTCTCATACGGCCACAGGGCCACAGTGTTAAATCATGGGACTCCACCCTGATGACCTTACCTTACCCCCGTCACCTCCAAAGGCTTCATTTGATTGAATGCACCCCTTCTCCAAGACCCGCAGCGGAGATTAAACTCCAGCATGAGTTTCAGGGAGACAAACCACACTGAAATCATAGAACCTCTCTCTCTTTTTCTCACACCGCTCCTCTAGGGTGCCTCTAGAAGAGGACACACGCCGTATTTTGAGGTGCTCGAGGTGCCGAAGCTCTGACTGACCGCACAGCCTCCCTTGCTCTCTCTTTACAAAGTGACTTCGAAGTCTGGCCCGAGGTGGTGAGTCCTGCCGGAGCTGGTGGGGACACAGCATTTGTGGGAATTCTGTGACTCAAGAGGCAAAAGGTCAGCCGCTTTTCATCGACAGTGTGCTTGCTGCCCCAGGGTTTATCTCTGGAAATCTTGACTTGTTTCCAGGCCCTGCTTCACCTCCATTGTTATCTGGAAACACAGGAACAGCCATTTTGTCGTGCCAGACCGGGTTAGACGCTGGACTCCATGCTCCACGCCCTTCCCCCATGAGGAAAATCCTACATACTTCCAAAGTAGTTGGAAGAGGATTCTTTTTTTAAAAAAAAAAAACATTCATTCCTTTCTTTCTTTCTTCCTTTCTTTCGTCTCTGTTGTAGCCCTGGCTGTCCTGGAACTCACTCTGTAGACCAGGCTGGCCTTGAACTTACAGAGAACCCACTGCCTCTGCCTCCCGAGTGCTGGGATTAAAGGAGTGTGCCACCACTGCCCAGCTGGAAGAGGGTTTTTAAAAACACAACCTGCTCATCCTCCTCCTGTATGCACACATCTCTGTTAATTCTTTCTTCTTCATCTTCTCTCTGGTGCAACAAAATCACCCTGAAGATGACCTGACATTGAAAAGCAGCCCGCAGCTGGGGGACATGCCTGGAATCCCTAGGGACACTTGTCTTTCACTCTTGTACACATCAAAGGCATGCACGTACAGGTAAGCTCTAAAACGACTCCAGTCCACCGCTGTAAACATGGTTCAAGTTGCACATGTGTTGCTCACACATCAGCTCCCACGATCCTACCTGGAGCTGTGAACATGACTTGTTTGCTCCCAGCAGAGCCAGCATCTGTACTCACAAACCACCCTTTGGTTCCTAAGAAACACATGGAAACACAGAGGGGAGGCAGGGTAGCTCGAGAATGGACCCGTTTCTTTTGTTCTAAAGACAGATAACCAGGATCTTTAAGTTGGTGTGCTGAGTTCTAGCACACTCTTACATCAGACATCGACTTGGCTCCAGGGCCAAGAACAGCAATCTTCCATCCAGCAGTGTTTGCTGGGCTTCTCCAGCTGTCTCCAGGGCAGTTTTCTCTAAATGCAAACGATTAGTATTTCCTGTTAAAACATTTCTAATAAATAAACGAATACATCATCTCCCCAACCCTAAGCAGGTCTGCAAGCAGACTAGGAGCTACTTACTGGGAGCTAAGGACAGACTTGGACCACCCAGCACCAGCCCACTGGCCTGGGGCCAAGGCTGCTTTTGTTTGAATTCCTGTATGAGTAACCGCTCAAGCTGACGCCAGACAAACTCAGTGAAATATTATTTTTAATATTAAATAAATAGATGGTGGGATGTGTTGATCTTTTTTTTCCCCTTTTAGTAAATTGCAGCATCATGACCCAGAAGGCAGCGCTTGTCTCCAGAGTTCTGCGGAAAGCAGAAGGAAGGATGACATTTTCTTTGACCTTCCTCATGGAGTACTTATTCCCCAAGAGACAGAGAAGTCCCGGTGGGGTTACCAGGATCTTCTCTGGAATAGCTGGGACTCCAAAGGCTAACAAAGCTTGTAAAAGATCACCAACCATTTCTCATCATTCTTCTGTTTTCTTTGCAGTATACAAAAGCGTTGTATATAAAAATTAGAGAGCACAGGTAAACAGCTAAGTGACGTGAACTGCCCGATGGGAGACGCTCACTGACATCTATTGCTGAACGCTCACTAAGTGAAGATTTCATACTCAGCATGTGTGGGCTTTGATGGACAGGGCCACAGTGTATGTATATTCCTTACGGGGAGTTAATCTTGCATCAATTTTATGACAGTAAGCGCGCTTTCCTTAAGTTCTCTTAAAGGGCGGTGTAACTCCCTGCCTTTTGGGAGCCATGGTGGATGCCACCAGTCTCTTCTTGCCCTCAAGTTTTATTACTATTATTAATTATTATTATTATTATTATTATTATTATTATTATTATAATAAATACAACTCCAGTTTAGAAACAAACAAACATTGAACAGGAGATGTGGACCACATAGAGTTTTGCAAGGTGTGGTCGGTGAAGAGCTCCGAACAACAAGGACCCTGGGATGTGATGGCGTCAGGAAGGCTCGGGGACGACGAGACCTTTTAGCACTGGGCTGGATGGGTGAAGTAACTACACAGAAGCCCAAGGGTGAGCCAAGCAGAATATATGGGGTTTCCCCAAACAAAACCTCAGTGATATTTAATCAGAAGGAAAATACATTAAAGTCAAGAATGTTTTGGGACCCTGGGATAAACCATTTTGGAATGGTTTCTTGGATGTACAATTTTTCTCTACTGGTGTCAGGGTAATGTGCATACCAGAGTTCCAGGAGAGACACCATCTGCAATGTCTCTGGAGCTTACTAAGTATACACCCAGCCCCTCCCCCACCTACTTCATTTTCTACTGAGCATCTCAGGGGCCTAATGCTTGGAGAGAATCACTTTGAGAAACCCAATAACACAGGGATTCAACCTGTGGGTTGAACGATCCTTTCACAGCGGTCACTAAGGTCATCTGCATATCAGATATTTACATTATGATTCATAACGATAGAAAATTACAGTTATGAAGTAGCAATGAAAATATTTTAAGGTTTGGGGTCACCACAACATGAAAAACTGTATTAAAGGGTCACAGCATTGGGAAGGTTGAGAACCTAACCCTAACCCCAACCTAATGTAATAATGTCACAGAGAGACTGAGAATGGAAGGAAGTCAGGACTCTTCAGTAGTTGCCATTTGACGTGTAATAATATTGATTACAAGGGAAGGCAGGAACAGAGAAATAAATGGTAGGCCTGAAAGAAACTCCAGGAAAACAAGATATCAGGTGAGAAATTCTAAAACATTTAATCACTAGGTCTTTTATTGTTGTTTTATGCGGAGGTGCAACAGGATGTGGTCAGAATGAAACAGTGCCCCCACACATGCAGGAAGCCTCACCTAGGAACAGGCAGGGCAGTCCACCTAGGGTCTGGTTTTCAGCACCGGGAGACTCAAACGTGGCAGAACAAATTCCTAAAAGTCTTAACGTCCGGCATTCCACAATGCTTCAGGAAGCCTCTGGAATTTCACAACGAAGAGGACAATTATTTAATAAAGCTTTCTGTTACTTTTAAGAACTCTCAAAGTAACTCATGTTAAAACTGAAGGAGGAGTTTTGAACTCGGATCTAAAAGCCTCTAGAATTTTTTAAAGTGTGGATAGGATCTGAGTAGTTCTTCTAGGATTGCCATCACGTTTCATTAGACCAGTGATTCCCAGCCACCTCTTGCCGGGTTCTTTTTCAAGTGTGTTTTTGCAGTCAGTCACATATCCTGGGTTGCCGCTCTCTGGTCCTGTTTTACAGGTCTCAATTCAACGGGCTTGCTGGATGGTCAGGCTGACCAATAATATCTCAGGAATTTCTGTGATGTCAGCAAATGTAAATCATAATGGCTGGTCCGATACACTCAGGGTCGCTGAATGGAGCTGATACTATTCTGTTCAGAAGGAAAGAGACTTGACTCAATTCAGTTAACCCAGGCCACTTAATCACAGATAGGGAGCTGGGCCTTCATGCTATCAAAAATAAGACACAAACCATTATTTACTGATTGTGTAATTGCCTCAGGGGTCCAAGACCCTGAGGAAACAAACGTCAATATTTGAGATTTTTCTGAAAACCTTCCAGCTTTTGATGAACACTGGAACTTTTAGAAGCAACTAATCTTGGATCTCTGATCCGCACAGCCAGCAGTAGCACACGAGCTTCTGCCCCAACTCCCGTGCCTGTGGCAGCCATCTCCAACCCATCACCGCATGCTTCTCCGTTGAGCAGTGTTTACCTCTTAATACAGCATTCCAAGCAGCCAATGAATCAGATGCTAAAAACAAGATCAACTTCCCTTTCCTGCTTGGCCCTACTTTGTAGGTGACTTGCCTCGTGTGGGTTCACAAGGCAAGTATGAGGGAAAGGCTCAAAGTCCCCTGAGCAGACAAACTCTCCATTAATGAAGATGGCAGATGTAGACATTCAGAGAACTAAGAAATACCTGGGAGTAAAAAACTGACCTCTTGCCAGGCAGTGGTCTGCACACCTTTAATTTCAGCGCTTGTGAGGCAGAGGCAGGTGGAGCTCTGTGAGTTCCAGGCCAGCCTGGTCTACAGAGCGAGATCCAGGACAGCCAGGACTACACAGAGAAACCCTGTCTTGAAGGGAAAAAAATCTGACATCTCCAGGCTAGTGGTTAAGCAAATAGACCCAAGTTGGCTCCCCAGCACCCCTGTCACAAGCACCTGTACATAAGGGCACATACGCAGACACTTGCGTGTACATAAAATTCTTTAAGATAAGAAAAGCAAATCTTTAAAAATGTGACTTCTCTTCCTCGACGACATGACAGTAGATTGTCAATACAAATCTTCGTTTTGCCTCCTGTGACCTTTGTCAAGCTCAGGTACAAGGACTAGAATAAAAGGGCTCAAGGAGAGTGCAGAGCTCAGGGTGACTAGGAGAGTGCAGAGCTCAGGGTGACTAGGAGAGTGCAGAACAAGAACAAGTCCCGACTGGGAAATATCCAAAGTGATCTTGGGATAACATGGATGTCACCCCTACACGACCACAGGGCTGGGGCATCCTTGGAGCTTAACAGAGCTGTGAAGAAGGTAGAGGAGGCACTCTCGGGTATTCAAGGCCAAGGCAAAGTTAAATAGGAGGCAAGGGAGCAGAAGGTGGTGTGAGCCCGCAATCCTGGCCCTCAGGCAGCAGTGTAAGGCCAGCAAATTGTTTCAAATATCTGGGATAAAATGGCCCTTCCTAATGATTTTTAAAGGGACGTTTTTATTTAAAGAATAATGACATATTATGAAATAGAGTGCATAATTTACCAGACATGCAAGATTTCAAAGACACTGACACCAGTGGCTCCTCTGGCTTCCATTCTGTGCTCTGTTGAGCTGCACTGTTTCCATAGATACGGGTAGGAGGTGCCATTTCTTCAACAGGATTCCCCTTCTCCTCTCTTCCTTCCCCCTTCCTCCTTCTTGTCATTTTACCATTGTCCTTTGAGGGGGTGATGCCACCAGTGTCCCAGCACCCAAAGACAGCTTGCTTGTGAGATCATAGAGGCATGAGGCTTCAGTCAGGGCTGCAACTATGGGAGAAGCCAACCTTTCCAGGATGATGTAGAGAAGGGTGGGGAGAGACTGAGTCACACTTTGTGTACCATCATCCCCACTGGGTAAGGGTGGACTGGAAGTCGAACTACTCTGCTCAAGCATGTATCCCAAGATAATCATATAGCTGTATTGGTTAGCTCAGGCTGCTGTAACAAAATGCCATAGACTGGGTAGCTTAAACAATGGAAATTGTTCAATTTTTCTGCTTCAGAGGCTAGAAGTTGGGATCACTTAAGGGGCCAGCATGGCCAGGTTCTGGTGAGAGCTTTCTTCCTACTCTCAGGAAGAGACTGCTACCTTCTTGCTGTATCCTTACAAGGCAGAGAAGGGGTTTCTACTGTCTCTTCTTATAAGGATACGAACCCTGTCGTGAGAGTCCCACCCTCACAACCTCATCTAAACCTAAATGTTCCCAAAGGCTCAGTCTCCAAATAATACACTGGGGCGTAGACTTCAGCAAAAGAGTTGGGGTGGGGGTGGGGAGATAGACTTTAGCACAGAGCAGACAGTCAATTAGAGGTATGAGCAACAGAAGAATCAGTTCAATGGGATTTAAGCAACAAAGGGATTCTTTTGACCCAGATAGCTGCAGGCAAGCTAGGGTGGGCCTCAGGAATAGCTGATCCTGAATAGGGTCAGGAACAGCTTGTGCCATGCCACCAAAGACTCTTGACATTCCTAGCATGCGTTTCAATCAAAGACTGACTATTCTGGTTTTTTTTTTTAATTAAATTTTTTATTTTTTGCAAATTTCATATTCGAGTATACTGTATTTATATTCTTTTTGCCAGTTCCCTTCACCTCCAACTCCTTCCACCTCCCCCACAACTCTCTGTCTGGTATTATCTCTTTTATATTGTTAGTGTTACTCACACACACACACACACACACACACACACACACACACACACACACACCATTGTATCCATTTAGTGTTGCTCAAGTGTTTAGGGCTGACCACTTGGATAACCTGTCCGGATGACTCATCCTGGAGAGAACTGATCCTCCCCTCCCCCTCAGCAGTCACCAGCTGCCTGTAGTTCTTCATCTAAGGCAGTGGTTCTCAACCTTCCTGACACTGCGACCCTTTAATACAGCTCCTGCTGTGGTGACCTCCTAACCATAAAATTATTTCTGTTGCAACTTCATAGCTGTAATTTTGCTATTGTTTTGAATCGTAATGCAAATATCTGATATGCAGACGGTCTTAGGTGACCCCTATGAAAGTGTCATTCAATTCCCAAAGGGGTCGCGACCCACAGGTTGAGAACCACTGTTCTAGTGGTTGGGCCTCGTGAGATTTCCCTATGCACTTTGGTGTACTGACTGGTGTGCTCACTAAGTAGGTCTTGTTTAGGCAACCGATTGTTGAGATTTCACGAGTGCAGAATGCCTGTCTGTCTAGAAGCTGCTGGTGCTCTGATTTTCTGCGTTTTAAAACCTTTCCACCTCTTCTCCCTCGATGTTTCCTGAGATCTGCACGTCAGGTCTGTGCTGTAGCTGTACCAGTCAGGGCCGGGCACCCCGAGTCACTTACTCTCTGGGTTTTGACCCATTGTGGGTTACTCTAGTAGCCTCTGTCCGCTCTAAAAAGAAGCTTCTCTGATGAGGGGTGGTTACATTGATCTGTGGAGAATAAGGAGAGATGTTTAGAACACAGCTAGAAACTACATTGGTTTAGGAAAATGTCAATAAGAATGCTTAGTCTGTAGAATGTTTGAGAACTTTTGCCTCCTGGTTCAACACATGACACATCTCATCTGTTGGAATTACGTCATGAGCTCATTACCAAATCAGCCACTCAGGCTAGGATGATGGGCTACACCAATTTACTTAAATCTTGAGAGCTCAAAGAGCAAGCATCCAAATTATATAACTGCTTCACAACCTGGAAAAGGAGAGAACAGAGGTTACGGGAGGTAACTTTGTTGTTCACTACAATTTTCTCCTTAAAACTGTTCACTTTACCTGTTGGCCTTGCCTGGAACACAGCAAGGTCTCCCTAAGTATGAGGTGTCTAACTGCCATGTCTGCTCACGCATCAAAGCCCCGGTGAACCTCTGGGAAGGGTAATGACGGGGCAGGAGCCACAGAAAGCACAAATGGAAACGCTGTCAATCTTTAGGTCAACTCCTCTCGGAACTCTTGCTGTGGCAAACACAGAGGGATCTCAAGACAGGGAAGAAGTCCCCAGTCCAAAGTCGCACAGGGAGCTAATGGGATTACATCTCACCTGCACTGCGCCTTCTCAGATCTGGGAGAAGCTGCCTCTTTTCTTCCATATGGAAATTGGGTTCTTACTTTAAACGTTCACCGTGATATATGCCTAAGTCGTTTGGCAAACGGCTTCAGAATAGATCCAGTTTTAAAATTCGGGAGTTCTCATCCTGAGCAAAATGTCATCACAAAAAGGCAAAGGCTGTGTGGCTGCTGTGGGTGACTTCCCAGGATAGTCATGTTCATAGAGAGAGAAAGCAGCCCCGAGGCTGTGGGGGGCTGGAGGGCGAGGTGCAGGAGGAGCTGATGTCCAATGGATCCAGAGTTTCAGTTCTAGAAGAGGAGAGGCCTCGACATGGGTGGTGGTGATGGGTGTGGGTCAGTGTGAATGGCTTCAGTGCTGGCACGTTGTGTTCTTAAAAGTCAGCAAGATGGAGATTTTTATGTTCTGTTCATTTCTCCACACAAGAACTAGGAGTCATGTGCAGTTTCTTTCTCTCTTTTAAACCTGAGGTAAAGTCACAAGTAGGCATTTAGCAAACGTTGGCTGGCATCCCAGGAACCGGAGGCCTGGTTCATGGGTGCAGTTCCCCTAGAGGAGGAATGGTGTGAACGGAGCCGTTCACCAGACTCCTGGGCAACAACGAGTGTGTCCAGCTCAGCATCAGGGAGGGCTTCCTGGAAGAGGCCTCACAGCCTCTGCCTGCTGTGCCTGCCTCCTGGGGTCTCTGTTTTCCATAACTGTTTGTGCTGTTCCTGGTGGCTCTTCCTAGGCCGAGGCCCCAGGGCTTTGTAGTATTGATCAGGAGAAGCAGGCATTAGGGGTGCTCACGTGCCCCAGCTCTGTGCCATACCACCCTTAGCACCTAACTCCGGTATGTAAAGTCAAACTTGATGAGTTTTTAGCCAGAAAGGGGTGTCTGGTGATCCCTGAACCCCATCCCCATCCCAGCCTTTTACTTCTCTTTTCTGCAAAACCCTTAAGCAAGTGGATGTTTCCTAGACCGAGGGCCCAGAAGTGGATGCCTTCCAGGCTCCTCTCTCTACCTAGTGCTGTATCTCCCAAGGGCGGCCTGGACAGGGCTCGGGCCACAGGGCATCAAGGACCCCAGCACCCTGGACTCCACATACCTGCAGGTCTGTTGGGACGGCGTGGTGAGCTGTGCTGCTGTCTTAGGGCGGCAACACATAGACAAACCCTTTACTTGAGGGGTGATGGACAGGAGCCACTGGAGGCCGCCCAGCTTTTCCTCCAATCAGTGACCTCGGCAGAAGCTCAAACCCATAGAAACAGCAACACCGAGAATGACCCCACATCCGCCATGAGAGCTGAGGGATAAATTATCCCGATTCTCCAGAAGTGCTGCCGGCCATGTGTCCCAGAGGCAGGTAAGTGCTAGACCGAGGCTTGTGAGAGAGCTGTGTGAGACAGATACACATCCCTGACACATCACTGGCCTCCGACCTGCTCCTCAGATTGCAACTCAACAGAGATCTCAGAGAGGCAGAGACTGGCCACACTGGCTCGCGAGAGAGTGGACAGTCCTCTCTTTTGCATGACTCCTGGGCATCTCTGTCGAGTACCACCAGACCACGTGTGGGTTCTTTTTAACCTAACTTCTGCCATCATATTCTTCGGAGCTCTTTCCTGTTCCTTCTTCAAACATCTCTCTTTTGACAATCAGCAAACGAGATGACTTTTTTTTTTTTTTTTCGAGACAGGTTTCTCTGCTGTAACTCTGACTGACCTGGAACTCACTCTGCAGACCAGGCTGGCCTCGAACTCACAGAGATCCGCCTGCCTCTGCCTTCCGAGTGCTGCTGGGATTAAAGGCCTGCACCACTACCACCTGGCAGAGGTTCTCTATATTCTATGCTAGATTTACTGTGCGCTGTTCCCTGAAACACTCCTTTCCATTTGTACCTGTGGTAGGACACCTACTGCAGAGGCATATTCATAGATGCAAACTCTGCCAGACCTCAGCAGAGGGAACCACCATCCTGGCCAGCGCCATACTGAACAGTGGAGCCCTGAACGTCTGAGCTCAGGTGTTTTATTGATCCAGAACTCCTCGGGTGTTCTACTGACAGCACATGTAGATCATGAACAATCAAACATCCCCCACATAGATCCAACACCTGCAGACAATACAAAATGCCAAGGCCTAGGCAACCCCTCACCCAACAGTGCACAAAACAATTATTTTATACATGACTAAAGGTAAACTTCTACAACATGTACCTGCTCTGCTGAGGGAAATACTTTTTGCAACTATATTTTCTCTCCCCAAACAGACCGATCTTAGTGCATTTCCCGCTCCTGTTATTGTAATATTTCCCTTGGAAGATCAGAGCATTGCAGCCAACTTTGGGTAGGAGTCAGCTATCTAAATTCTAATGCTTACTGGGGCTGCGGCCTGTGTGATACCCCCTTCCCCAGGTGTTCAAGTCACTTACTCTTCCAGGCCCTTTATGAACACACTCTCATCGATGGCCACGGTTTCCCCTTGAGTACTGCATCTCCGGCACACATAGGGTACCCAGAGAAATTAAGTACATGTTCCCACATTAGAGGAGCTGGTTTCCTCTTCTCTCAAAGCTTGAAACATCTACCTACTCTGCCCTGTCTGCACCCAGGGTGTTCTAAGACATTGGGTAATTCCATCTCTGACCTCTTGGGGTCTGGGCTACCTTTAGCGGGAGCCAAAGCCTGCTGGGAAGAGCAGGGGGCGGGCCTTCTGTGGGAAAGGATGAGTCCTGCCTCATCTTCCCCTCTCCACCATGCTAGCTTCTCTGCTTGCTTCCCAGTTCTCCAGCTGACATCACCACATCTAATCCAGAGGACACGTGGATTCTCTTGAGCCAAATCCCTTTCCTCTGTTCAGCAGAAACAAGGATTGCATCTTTCAAAAATAAAGGAATGTTTACTACAAGCGTAAGATAAAGCCGAACTTCTACCAAAAACAGACAGACAACAGACAAACAGAAAAACCGAAGATGTGGTAAACCGGTTGTTTACCCTCAAGGTTACCCCATAAAGCTCTCCAAGGAGCTGAGAATGTGTTCAAATGTTAGAATGCCCACCACTGGCTGTGAGATCTCAGGGTGGGCAGGGGAGACTCGAGTCAGAGAACGCAGTGATCCACGAGGCACTTCAGTCTGTCGTTACTGTGCCCAGAGTACTGTGGCAGTGCCTCTATTTTACCCACGAGGAGGGCTTTGAACCTATGTCTGTCAAGGTCCTCTGCAGCCCTCGCTTGAGTGAGTGTTCTTCTGTACCAGGTACCAGACGGTGCTTTTGTGAAGCCCTCATGGCCGTAAGTAAACAACTGTTCGAACTGAATGCCGACTTCAGTGAAAGGAAAGGAAATGATCTGCATTGCAAGACAGCAAAAGGACAATACCAGAGGCAATTAGATTAATTCATTTAGCCGCTCAGCTAATATTTACCAAGTATTCATAGAGTATCTGCCCCTGTTAATGCCGAGTTTACCATTTTGTACATGAGGGAGAGGGGAAGGCAGGGAGAGCAGGGAGAAGTATGGGAAAATTGTTTGAAATGTCAGAATTATAATTTTTTAATATTTAGTTCATTCTTTTCAGGTGCTTTTAACCCTCAAACCAGGGTAAAAATAGTTAAAGTAAAAAATGGTAATGTACTGTGGTTTTAATAGTTGTAATATTATGTGAGAAAAAGATTTCCTCTTTTATCCCCAGATCCTTGTTACCTAGAAATGCTGCACAATCTCTCAAAGCTGGTAACTTTTAAAGTCCTGGTGGAGAGACCAAGTGAACGTTCACATCGGGGTTGTTGCTGCAGGCAGAAAGGTGTTCGTAAGAAGATGCCTGCGACTGTTGGGAGAGACTGCAGAGATTTTGTCTGGAAGGTTTACGTGCCTTGGCTGGTCATTCACTTGGATTAAGAAGAGACAAGGAGCAAAGGTAGAAAACACAAGCAGCTTGTGCGGCTCCTTGTAGGGGACTGATGCCGCCATTGTAGGGAAGGCCTGACGCAGTCAGGGCTGTGGATAAATGAGTGGGAGAGGGGGGAAGGAGGGGAGGATCCCAGGGCAAGAATCCCTCAGTGTGGGCATCTGCAGGTCGAGGCAGGTAAGAGAACAGACAGGTTAAAGCAGGCTGGCTCAGATGACACAGGTGAGGAAGGTCACACTGGAACGGCTCCTGCAGGGAGTCTTCAAAATCAGTGTTAGAGTCCAGGTGAGATGGAGCTGGGGACCTTACGTGTGGGCTTTTGTGGGTGCAGGGGGTATCCCGGAGGTGGTGAGTGGCGAGGAGTCACTAAGCAAGAAGCTCAGACTCCCGGGAAGTGCCTCTGAAAGAAGCAGGGCTTTTGTAGAGGAAGGAGGGGGTGGCGTAAGGGAGCGGTCCAACCGCTTTGATCCAAGCTTTCTAGACACTTCAATCAGCCTCTCTAGAGTTTGTCGTAGCAGAGGAGGATGGGTAAGGTTGGGAAATCCAACCATCTTTAGGCATGGGCTTTCCCAATCTTGGGGCTCAACTGGTGTGCCAGGATCTGCCATTTTAAGGGCCACACAATGTACTGCAGGCCAGAGGTGCTGGCCTACCTCGGGTGCTGATGCCCACCTCTCTCTTGCCATTGGGATCCAGGTGTCACCAACACTTACACCTGGTAGAGTCAACCTTGAGTCATTCAATGGATTCCGTTCGATGCAGAGGGCACCCATGAAAGCAGTTAGTACAGTACCTCCCTGCACGTTTGACTCCCAGGCTGTCACAGGCTGAGTGATTTTGGTAAAGTGAGTTCTACGCCTCATCTGTAAATCAAGGATAACAGTGACAACGCTTGTCTCACTGGGATGTTCTGGGGATGACTTTACATGCTTCCTGTGGATACAGCACCCAGGTGGTGCCGAGCACAGGCAGGAGTGGTCATCACTCCACACGCACACAGGATCCAGAGCTGCCCCGTTTGGTTTGTGAGCTCAAGGCCGGCTTCTTCTGCTCTGACTTTAAGGATTCATTAAATTACTCATCAATCATCATTCACTGTTGTTAATAAGATCATGCTCAGCTATTTGGAAATAGAACCTCTGCTTGCAGTGGTGACTAATATCTGATGCCAAACAGCCTCTTTGGAGGTTGGACCTGGAACCAACTTTTCCAGACTTTTTTCACCAGCAAAGAGATGGCTCAGCTTGTGTTAACGTTGCCTGAACTTCAGATCTTAGTCAGTAAGGGAGACAGCAAAGGGAGCAAGGGAAAGAATTCTATAGGAAGTGCAGAACTGTTAGGTCAGAAGGCTGGAAGGGGCCTTAAAGATTTTCTACCACCCCCACCCACACTCCTCCTGCCAACCTGGACAGTAAGAGCAAAAACAGCCACATGAAGAAGGGCATGGAGAGAAGAGAAGGAGGAAGGAGGGACCAGCGCCGCCGGAAGAGGTGGGGTAAAAACCCCTCTGCGGTTCAGCAGCAGCTTTGTCTGTGATTAGGCGCCAGTGTGTTCTCCAGGCTTGCCGTGAGCTCAGTGAATAGCCAAGGATGGCCTTGATCCTCCCGCCTCCAACTTGCCTCTCACCACGCAAATGCGGGGAGTACAGGCATGCGCCATCACATCTAATTAGCTGTTCTTTAATTTTGATGGCCACGGTCCCTAGGGAAGAAGAGAATCTCTTCCCCAGATACGAAGTCTCTGACTGAAACTCTTTTTTCCTTCCTTCCTTCCTTCCTTCCTTCCTTCCTTCCTTCCTTCCTTCCTGCCTGCTTTCCTTCCTTTCTTTCTTTATTTATTTTTTATTTTGCAAAAAGGCAGCAGTCGGGTCTTGTGGATCTTTTCATCACATGACTGGTTGATTTTAATAACTATTTTTCCCCTAGTTAGTCTTTTGCTTATTTCTTACTGCTCCACGGAAGCTGCCATGTTTCTTTCTTTGCGGACCATTCCACTACTTTAATGCTGTCTTTCTACATCTTTGTTGTACTCAGAGTATAATTTTTTTCTTGAAATCTCTTGTTTTCCTATTTTCATTGTTTATCTTCTGCATTTTTTCTCTCTGTTCAAAGGCAGAAACTCAGAAAATCCTTCTGGTTTCTTCTTCCCTTATTTGTGTGAACCTGTTCTTCCCTTAATACCGTCAGCTCTGAGACTCAGAGTCGAAGAGAGAAGGAATCAAGACGTTTGCCTCATAACACACTCCAGGCGTCACCTTTCCACTGGAGGCTTAGAAGACACAGCGTCACCATTCGTGGTGCAAGGTCCAGGCTGAAATGACCCCACCGACGTGGCAGGTGGATATGATGTTCTGACAGATCTGCATGACCTGGCCACAGCCTACTCTCTACTATTCTATTGTCCACAGACCTTGGAACACTTTGTGGTGGTGGGTAGTATTTCCTTTGGAATCAGAGACTTCAAGAGAAGATGCTTTCATGTCATAAAGCCCATCTAGCCATCTGATGTCTGAAACCCCCAAATCCAGGGAGGGGAAACTAGCTACTTGGAAAGACAGTCCATTCCATTTCATGGCCAAATAACAAACTAAACTGTCAAATGAAGATTCATGACAGCTGCTTGCTTAGCAAACTCTCCTTCGCTAAGTGGTAGTTATTTTCCATTGCAGGAGCCAGAGCTTATTTCTTTTCTATCAGGGTCTTAAAAGAAAGACTTTAAAGTTATCTGAATGCTGGATTCTTCCTAGTGTTCTGTATCCTAGTATTTCACACGTGTGTGTGTATGTGAATGTGTGTGTGGTACATGAGTGTGTGTACCTGTGTGTGTATCTGGGCAGGTGTGTGCATCCATGTGCATGTGCAGAGACCAGAGGAGGATATTGAAAGCCTTCCTCCATCCCTCTTTGCCTTACTCCCTTGAGACAGGGGGGATAGGATCAGGACCTGTAGCTTGGTATTTGGGAGGAGAACAGGAGGCTAATCAGCAAGCTCCAGAGACATACCTGTCTCTACCTCTTCCTCACCAGAGCCAGGGCTATGCCTGCTTTTTATGTGGGTGTTGGTGATCCAAACTGAGGTTCTCATGCTTATGCAGCAAGCATTCTTACCCATTAAGCCATCTCTCCAGTCCTGAATCAATCCTTCCTTCCTTTCTTATTTTGTCGGGGGGGCAAGGGGAGGGTGGGTTGAGACAGGGTTCCTCTGCTCTCACTCTGGCTGTCTTGGAACTCACTCTGTAGACCAGGCTGGCCTCGAACTCACAGAGATCCGCCTGCTTTTGTTTCCCGAGTGCTGGGACTAAAGGCGTGCGCCACCTCTGCCGCTGAAGTGCTTCCTAAGAAAACTTTTTAAAATCCTTATTTATTCTTATTTCATGTGTGCTGCTCATCTGCATGTGCGTCTGTGTGAGGGCGTCGGGCCCCCTGGACCTGGAGTTACAGGCAGGTGTGAGCTGCCATGTGGGTGCTGGGAATTGAACCCGGATCCTCTGGAAGAGCAGCCGGTGCTCTTAACCACTGAACCATCTCTCCAGCCCAGTGAATTGTTCCTTATAAGATTTCCAGAGGAAAAATGTAGTATGTGAATTTCTCGAGAACAGGAGTAGCTTATACTATATATATATATATTGTGTATACAATGTGCTAGGTATTATTCTAAATATTTTGTGCACATTAAATGAAGAAAAATGTCGAACAACTAAGTTGTCTGTTTCTAAACAGTCTCAGTTGTCCTATGTGCTATGTGCCTGTCTGTAAGGGCACAGAGTATGATGAATAAGCTAGCCACTCATGGCCAGTATCAAACAAAATATTTTTGGAACCCAGAATTCATTTTGCAGTAGTGAGGACCACCACATGTGCCCTATAAACTTTCATGCAAAAAAAAAAAAAAACAAATTGAATCAAATCAAATCAAAACAAAACAAACAAACAAACAAACAAACAAAAAAGCCTTCCTACTACAATGAATGTTTCTTTGAAGTAAGACATACTTTCTGGGTTGACACTAAGATGGACACTTAAACTCCTCTGCCATCAATGCGTTGTCAGAACAACTGACAGAAGGCTTAGCTGAGGACTGCTGGCTTGACTCCGCTGCGGCCTGTGAGAAACCGGAGGGTAAGTCCCGGGGACGGGGACCCAGGGAGGCCCCAGCTGTAGATGGCTGCTTGGCTGGCCGGAGGATGAAAGAACATTCCTAGCACAGAGCAGATCTGTTCCCTGACTGTCATCTACGGACACCCACTCTCTTGAATTCTACTCCCTAAACAGCTCAGGAACACCATATGGAAACTCCCTGCCCAGTTTGGTTCTGAGCATTTCTTCTCAAGAGCCTCTGCATTCTGGCCACACAAATGGAGAAATGAGATCTTAGAACCCGTGAATAGTCTAAGTCGGGGAAGCTTTACAACATGGCTTTTGTGGATCAGTGTGAACTACATAGTACACTTGAAAAATCATATTTGTTTCCAGTGGCGACAGATTTTTAAACAGTATAGATGTGGACAAATGAGTCACATTTATTTAAAACTAACACTAACAACACAGCAAGAACTATTTTGTTGTATAAAATACTATTTGGAATTTGTTTACTGCATTTGAGGGCTTTCAAATTTTATGAAGAAATTATTATATTTGTTGGAGGGGGATACACAGAAATTGATTGATTGAATTTAGATTTGGGCAAAAGTCTATTTTCTCTAACCGTCCAAATGTTTCCTCATGTTAGCAACTAGAAGATAGGATTGCATGTGTTTTAAAATCATAGACACACACAGCAGGGCTCAGCCTTCCGTCTACCACGAGCGGTTGTTTATACCGCTTCACTCTCCGAGTCTCTGCTTCCATACATGAGGTACTTACCTCACAAGCCCGGGTGGGCTTCTAGTAAGATACTACATGTGGAGTCAGTTCTTGTAGTGCTACAGATGATCAGCAAATAGTTATCAGGTATGCATATGAGTGTGTGTGTATGTGTGTGTGTACATGTGTGTACATATTAAAAACCAAAACACAAAACCAGAAAAGAATTGGTGTGGCGGTGCATGCTTAAGCATTCAGGAGGGCGAGGCAGGAATATTGGGAGTTGGAGAAGCCAGCTAGGGCTACACAGTAAGACACTGTCCAGTCGCCCCCTCCTCCAATAAACCACTGCTACCACCAACACACAACCACCACTAACAATAACAACAAAATCGGAAAACAAACAAAAACAATCAGAATGGAATCGAGAAAGTGACATCACTAAGAAGTACGTACAATGTAAACCTATGCATTTGGGACCCTCTGCCAGGGAACCCTTCCTGAAAAAGCCTATAATACACCAGAGGAGACAGGACCTTTCCATTTGTAAATCAGGCAATTAGGATGCAAAGACATTGGTACTTCTGTAATTGGTGAATGAGGGATAGGTTCTGTCTGTTTTTTTTTACTTTGGAGACTAGACAGAGGTTCAGAGCTGTGGTGGGTAGGAGGAAAGAGCAGGTGGGAACGTTGTGAAATTGAGATCACCAGCATCTGAGCTTGAAGAACAAGATTTGTGAATGTCTACACAAAGGGGAGAGTCTTGACTTTGTTAAAGTGATAGTACTGAAAACATATTATCTTAACATTCTCTCGGAAACACCAAAAAGTCCCACAACACTACATGGGACCAGCCTTTCTATGTACTCTGTGCAGGCCAGGAGGAGAGAATAATGGGGTAGAGAACAAGCTGAAGCCCTCGGGCACCAACTCCTGGTTCCTTATCGGGTCTGAGAGACACTCATACCCTTCATGAAATCACTTAAGTCAGGTCCTCTGTAGAGTCTCCTCTCTTCCCTCAGCAGATCTCCAGAGAGATGACCTTTCACCCTCCATCCCAGGCTGAATGCCTGTAGGATCCCAGCAGAAGCATCCATCTGACTGCGGAGCTTACTCAGAACAGCCTACGAGAAGGCCCGGCCCGGTTGGCAGAAAGAATTCCAGGCAGTTCTTTCAGGTTGGAGGAGACGACAGCCCGTCTCAGAGGTATTCCTAAGACAAAGCAGAGCCACTATCCTGCTTGGGGTTAATATCCTCTCTACTCTGCCCCCCAACTTGCTGCCAGAGATCAGCTAATCTGATAATTACAACAACAAACACAGTTTAGACAAACAAGACCTGACCCTGAGGGTTTGGAATGAAAACATTTACTCTCTCTCTCCCCAGAGAGATGGTGCCTGGAGCTTACACACAGCGAGGCACTGGGGAAATTACCCTTGTGCTAGAGCAGCCGGGCGAAAACATCTGTGTGCCTACACTATGCAGAAAGACAGTTAACAGAGAAGGGGAGAGGCGGGAGGGGCCGGAATGGTGCGGCCCAAGGGTGTGCACATTTGGGCCAGATGGAAAATGTATCAATCCCTGGAGATGTAAGCACATTGTGATTGATTTTTGCAACAAACGGAGTAAAAGGAAAGGTGAGTAGGGTGCAGGTCTCAGGGAAGGGTCTAGAGGGATCTGGTGGAGGAACGCTAGCCAGAGAGAGCGCTTGGGGGAAGCTAGTCACAATTCCAGAGAACTTGTTATCCGCCCCAAGGGCAGCCCTGCATTCTAATACAAGTGGCTAGGTCATCTTTTCTGATCCCATTTTTGCTACTAAACAGAACAATAGTCTCTTTGCCTCCTTACTTGCTTCAAATTTGGCCACCCCACCCCCCTTTGTTTTTAGTTCTGAAATGTGGCTTTCCGGTAAATAAATCTTTACAGATTACTTCTATAGAAAGTTCCAACTTCGGTCTCCTTCAACCTAGAATTTGGTAATCCTTCCATTTCCAACTAGACCTTCAAATTTTGCCCCGTGATCCAAGCCTAGTTCCAAACATTCCCTTTTGCACAGGTAGTTGATGCTGTGTCAGTTGGTGGACATTCCTCCGTTAGAACTTACCAGTTTCCTCTAGCTACTCAAAGCCTTAGGGCATTTGCAGATCATCTGTCAGAATAGGCAGCACCAGCCGCTGTGATTAATGATAGCATCAAGGTTTAAAGTGAACTGTATAAACTGAAAAATGGTCTCAAA
The DNA here is from genome assembly GCA_026225945.1 of Cricetomys ansorgei. NCBI lineage: Eukaryota > Metazoa > Chordata > Mammalia > Rodentia > Nesomyidae > Cricetomys > Cricetomys ansorgei. Next base: position 16,396,392 of record JAMJFZ010001258.1, read on the forward strand.
TCAATAAGAAGACACACTGGGAATTAACATAAGACACTGCGCTTTGTGTTGTAATCATCAGTTACATGGGTAAAGGATGGAAAACCTACGAGTTTATGGAAGAGGAAAAAGTTGGGACTGGCTGTTAATTAATGACGCAGAAACGACTCTATGAGCTTAAACAGTGAATACAATTACAGTAGGCACCAATAAAAGTGACAGTCACAGTAATGCTGTTAACAAGGGACAGTAGAGTAGGCAGAACGAATCTAATTATTTCTCCTTCCTTGTTTTCTCTCCCGCCCTCCATCCTTCTTCCTTCCTTCCTTCCTTCCTTCCTTCCTTCCTTCCTTCTTTCTTTCTTTCTTTCTTTCTTTCTTTCTTTCTTTCTTTCTTTCTTTCTTTCTTTCTTTCTTTCCTCTCTCTCTCTCTCTCTCTCTTTCTCTTTCTTTCTTTCTTGACTGATGACCAGGTATACAGTTCAGAAGACTGTGTGGAATAATTTTGCCTTGTCTGTGGTTTGGTTGATTTCAGCCTAAGATCTCTACTGCAGTTTATACAGACCAGCTTTGCATGGGTAGGTCTCTTATCCTGTTTGGCTAGTTCCAGGTCTCTTAAGTTTTGAATTTTCTTGGTTCACTTGGTTGTACCTCAAGTGGTCTGTTGGAGATATCACACCAACAGAGAGGGACATACTGTAACATGGTTATTTGCTCGTTCGTTTGTCTAGTTCCATCTATCCATCCATCCATCCACCCACCCACCCACCCACCCAACCACTCACCTACCCACACACTGACACACACATCCATTGGATATCAACTCTACATGAGGCGTTGTTGCAGGAACTAGACATTCATTAGTGAACAAACACCATAGGGTCTCTGCACTCATCAGGTTTACCTTAGGCAGGCTCTAAACAGAAACTTAAAATGTCAGCTAATAAAAAGACATGAATCCTCTCCTGGTTACCAGGGACTTGAAAAGCCTCTTACCTTCTGCCTAAGCTTTTCAGAACATCATCAAACCTAACTCAAGATCCACTTTTGCCCTGGAGACCAAGCTACTGTGAGTCTGGGCTTCTCCTCTCTATTACCCAGGGACTTGTAGCTCCTAATAGGGCAGCCAACTGCTCTCTAATTGCTTCCATAATGCTAATGTTGCCTCCTTAACAGACTTACGTGAAGCATCAGCTCTTTGAGGCTATAGGATAGAGCTTCAGCTTAAATATCATCAGCCAGTCTCTAGTTAGAATGCTCTTTAAAGGGGACTGAAAAGCACAACTCAAACACGACTTAGAGTTTTGAGCTGATCCCTAAATAACAAGAGACCTTCTTCAGTGCCTCCTAAATCCTCCAGAATAAGGATGTAACATTAGGACAATAGTTTGTTTGTTGAACCTGTATCCTCCAGAGTCCTAGACTCTGTCGGGAAAGCATTAAAACAACAAACATCCTTTACCCCAGTAGTAGCAGATTAGAGGGAGAGGCAGGGAGGGAAACACCCAACAGGCTCACAGAGAGAGGGAAGGAAGGGAAGGACAAACCATGGCACATTCGTAGTCTGAAATTTAGCAAAATCACAGTCTTGTGGCCTCCTCACCCTCTGCAGAACTAAAGGAGTCCAGTGACTCCCGGAACGATTCACAGGGCCTCCGCAGAGGATGCTGGACCGTGAAGGGCTTTGCTACCCCATAGACTGCAGGCAAGGGCAAGCAGATGGAGCTGTCCACCCTGACGGATCAGCCATCGCACAGCTTCAGAAGCAAGTCTCAGGCTGGGGTGTAGTGCCTTCACGGGGTGTGCAAAGCCCCATGTTCAGCTTTAGCACCCCACTCCAAGTGACGAAAGGACACGGTATAATGACACATGTATGAAAATGTCATAATGAAACCCATAACTTTCAATCCTAGGTTCTTAAAAAAGTAATTTAAAATATTTCCAGGCTAAAACAGTTTCAGAATGATATAGGCAATTTGTCTCTTTTTATCTAAAAACATGTTTAGATTTGCACATATGTGTGGAAAAATACATATAAGGATATATGACAAATTGTTAACAATGGTTAATTCTGGAATGAGGTCAATGAAGTTACAGGTAATGAGTGGGGTGGGGGAGGCAGGTGGAAGGGGAAGTTAAAGCTTTAATAATTTTTATACTATCTATCATCTATCTATCTATCTATCTATCTATCTATCTATCTATCTATCTATCTATCTATCTATAATCTATCTCTATACACACACATGTTTAAGACCGGGAATGTCTCCCTTTAATAAAACAATAAACAAGCATTGGCGTTCATTAATCTTCCTTTTGAAGAAGACATATATGTTGGCATAGGAAACAAGATCACTGCTAACATTTAGTTTGCTCCTTGGAGAATTGTGGCTACCCAGAGTGACTCCTGGATGTGTGTAGATGCCCTGGTGCCATATGGGAGGACTTCTGAGGAAAACCCTGAGTCTCTGTTAATGGACTGCATCCCCTAAGGAGCACACTGAGGTAGAGCATAAAGCATAGCCCAGTGGAAGGCATAGCAGCCGAGCAGGAAGAGAGGAGGCAGCCAGAGGCCCGGGATTTGCTTCCTCAGCAGAACTCAGGGATGCTCTCAATAATTACACAACAGATTTGTTGTTTTGTTGTATAAATGAACTCCTGAAAAAATGCAAGTATTTTTATCCCTGCTATCATTTTAGATACTAAGGAAGAATTATGTGTGAGATACTGAGTTAAGATTAGAGACAGCTTGAATTCTAACCTCTGTGGTTGCCACTTACGGCCTGTGGGGCCCCTTATGTCACCTGTCTTGTTTCCTACGGGTCTTGTCCGGGTCTCCTTCGAGGGCTTCTCTTTCTCTTTCTGCCTCACTTGGCAGCTGTCTCAGGCTCTCCCTTCTCTCTGTTTTTGTGATCTCCCCAATGTTCAGGCGCCACTGCGTGCTCACGACATGTGTGTCTTGTCTTCAGATCAGGCCAACAGTCTTCCCCAGCTCCAAGCTTTGCCCACTACTTTAATAGTGCAATTACCCATGCTGTTTTTGTTCTTCACATGGTCCTTTGAAATCAGGACTCAGTATCTTTCCAAGCTCATTCCCTGCTTCCCCCATTCTGGCTCAGTCGTACCATACAATTATGAGGTGTTGTTTTTTTCTCTCACATGCTTTATATTCTCTTAATTCAGGCCTTTTAAACAGCGCTCTTGATTCTCTAGTTCTCTTAGATGATCCACACCTCTCTTCAGATCTCAGCTCAGACCTCAGTTTCTCTGAGATGCCTTCCTTGACTAGGCTATGTCCTCCCTCTGCAGCTAACAGCAAGCTTGTACTTCTCGAGGATTGCTCCCTGCACTGTGGATCCCAAAGGCGGAGGGGGGGCAATGCAGTCTGCTTTGTCTCAGTGTATTTGGGGCACTGTCCCTGTTACAGGCCCAGCGTCTCAGAATAGATATCTGATGTACTGACGAGAGCAAGATAAGAATGGCTAAGACGTGGCTCTGGGTTCAGATCTGAACTCCACCGTTTAGCACTTAACCTCGGCAAGTCATGTTCCCTGTGCTTTGGCTTCCTCATCTGCTAAACTGTGGAAAGTACTTACAACAGCACCTGGCTAATAAAGAAGCTATATCACACAAACAACAGAACACAGACTCAACAGATTGTATTTATGTATTCGTGCTACGCATACACACATATACACAAAAGTGTATTTGACAATAATAATCAAAGAAAGGAGGATATCCATTTGAGAGTGGGGGGAGCATGGGAAGGATTGGAGAGGAAACGGAGAGGGAAAGTGATATAATTCTATTTTAACTAACATTGCAATTAAATAGCCTAATAAATATTCATTACTATAATTTTTGTAATGGTAAGAATAGCCTCTAATTAGTGTGCAAAGTTCTAGTTTTTGTTGAGTGTGCTAGTGCACTTCTATAATCCCATTGCTGGAAGTGAGACAGGGGGATTGTGGTGAGCTTGCGGCTACAGTGGAAGAACCTATCTCAAAACAATAACAACTTAAAATTTGAGCATAGATCTCTTGTTACATCAGGTCTTCTTGTAGCTTTTACCTCGAGGGAAGTACATGAATGCTTTGATGGAGAATTTTGAGCAAATGAGACAGACAAGCCATTATATTTTGTGGGAATGATGTTTAAGAGTTCTGTATCTGCAATACACGGTTGGACTTTGAAAATAGTATTGTGAAGCTGGGTGTGGTGGCATGTGCCTTTAATACCAGCACTTGAGAAGGCTGAGCTCCATGAATTTGAAGCCAGGCTGATCTACATCCCGAGTCCTGTCAAGGTTAACCAGGGCTGTGTAGGTGAGAAAAAAAAAAGGTATCATTACGTCTTCCTCAGAAACGTAGCCTCTGAAAGGCTCCCCGTCCTCCAGGAGATGCTGACACACCTAGCATACATAGGTAGCACTAAGTGGACTTAGTCTTGGGAGGAAAAGATGAAGCTGGGAGGGAGATGTGGCTAGAGGGATGGAGAGGAGCTGGAGGGGAGAGAACAGAGAATGGATTTTATTAAAACGCATCACATACATGCAAAAATACATTATAAGTAGTATTATTATATTTATAAATAGTATAAATAGTATTGTTTCTATGATTTTGCTTTCGTTTTAGGTGGCGGTTCTTAAACATTGGCTTGTGTGAGTCTTCCCGGCCGGTTTAGTAAACTACTAAGTAGCTTCTGTCTCAAGGTGGCTCCGGGATAGGGCCTGGGTCTGTGGACTTTAACCACAAACCTGGTAATTCTGATGCATGCCAAGGTCTGAGGACCTGGGAGCTACTTTTAAAAAATTGGTTAAAATTGGCAGCCACCATGGTAAAACCACACAGCAGCACTGGGCTCAGCAGAAAGTTCACCTTCTTGGGGGAGCATCCAGAGATAGCACATAGCAGCCTCTGCTGCTGTGCCGTCTCCAGAGACTGTTACCTTAGGGTGCTTGTTTTCAGATGATTAACTGGCCTCTTCTTAAGTGAGGACAGCCATTGAGAACCAGCTCCAGGCTTAGTAGGCAAGGGAAAGGGACTCTTACCAAGAGGCCTGGTTGGAAATGCCATTAGGAGCCTTGCCAAAAGTACCACCCGAGGTACCAGAGGTGTAAAAAATGCTTCTGGAAGGGCCTAGGATCGCCTTTTTCCAGAATCAGCTAGAGCTAGAGCTCAGTTGGTGGCATGCTTGCCTTGCAAACACAAAGCCCCGTGTTTGAGCCTCAATATTACACAAACCAGGCGTGGTGATGCGTGCAGGCTTGTAATCCCAGCACTCAGGAGGAGGCAGGAGGACCAGGATGCAAGGACTTGTTCAGCGAGTTTGAGGCCAGCCCAGGCTACAACAAGACCCTGTTATTTATAAGAAACAAATGCACAGAATTTGCTAATGGGCTCACCAGAATGCAGATTCCCTGGCCCCCACCCTCTCCTCTGAACCAGGCCCTGCATGTTAAATGGGTTTCTCCATTATTTCTGAGCCGTGTTGAAAATCAGAGAACGAGGGCCATCCTAAGAAGACTTGGCGATGCTGGTCAGTCCTGCTGCTGTGCGGGCGTGGACAGGCTTTTTTTTGTTCCTTTACACTCCTCTTCTGGGTAAGGTGGCAAAATGGACTCCCCATCATGGAAACTTGTGCTGATCTCTCAGCACTCAAAAATGACCACCAGCCCTCAAAGACCAGCCGGAGGGGCTTGGCTGATGGAGAAAAGGGCTGAAGAGATCAAAGCCTGGCTTGTTCGTGTTCTTTGGCACCACAGGTGGGTTTCTGGGGAAAACTAAACTGAGCACTGTGTTTTCAGGTACTGTCTGCTTAAAAATAAGTTTATTTCTCCAGAAATCTGAATTGCCATAGATGAGCCTTGGTCTGGTATCTTCCCATGGGGTCCTTTGAGGGTGACAGGGCTGTCCTGGTGTGCTTGCTTCAGGTGAGAGAAGTGTTTTGTAGGTGACATCTACTCTCGACTGTCGGAGAGAGATGAGCAGGACTCTCCTCCCTCGGGGGCTGTCACTACCTTAGTTTTCCTGTCAAGCTCTGTCAGGCTCTGTAACTTGAACTAAAAGGGAGCTGGAGAGGGTGAAGGACAGCTTCTAATGAGCTGTCCACTGGGCCCCTCTGGGGGCTGGAAGCTTCTCTCTGTAAGCCTGCCTTGGCTCTGATTTTGTTCACTGATGTTAGGGTGATATCCTCATTTCTCTCAGAGCCATGGAGAGGTGGCTTGGGGCAGAGAGGAGCTGACTCTTAAGTGGCTTCCCTCATTATGCTCTTTCAGGGTGCTGTTTTACAGACTGAGAGCTATCAACACTGGCAGACCAGACAGGACTGAGACCCCTCCCACCTCAGCTTAGCCCAGTTCTTGCCTCAACATCCTAAATGGAGGAGACCTACTGAGGCAGGCAGGTAGCCTTCTGCCCCCCGAGAATTTACAAAGTGTGATGTAGAAGTTCTTCTAGAACCGAGCTGCTTGAATAGGTGAATTATCTGGAGAACCAGAGAGAGCCAGCATCTGTGCAAATCTAATGCTGCCTGGGAGGAGAGCCCGCGAAGCCAGCGTGACCCCATTCCAGCTCTTTCCCAGACAAGAAGCAGCGGAATTAATGACAAAAGTCAGAGGTGCCCTGGCAGGTTTTACTTTGAATTTATATTATAGATTTATTTTATTTCTATCAGCCCACTATCAGCCCACAATCCTGCATTTAATATAACACTAAAATAATAATTACTTTAAATGCTTTTTTAAAAAAAAAATCCAGGTCTACAGATGGTATGAGAAACAACAGTCCTGGAACGTGTTCTGAAGTTACACAAGCGGTGTGTGGAAATGTTCTTGTAAAATATTTAGAAGTTTGCACAGCAAAATGTCCCTTACCCTCCCATTTCTACTCCCAGAGATAACCACTGTCAACAATTTGGTGAATATCCTTCAGTGGTCTGTTTAAACATTTACTTACTCATGTATGCACAAACTTTTTTTTCTAGAAATGAGATGTATGCGCTGCATGTTGTTCTGTAACTGTGCTTTGTTTTGCTTGAATATTATGTATCTTGGCGAAGTTTCCTGGATTGTGCGTAGTTCTGCCTCATTCATTTAACATTAGCGCAGCATTGCCCCCTATGAAGTAGCCTACTGCGTAATTCTCTGATAGGTAGACACTAACATTGTTTCCAAAATGTTTGCCACTGCACACAATGTTACAAAGAGCCTTCGTGCACGGATGTCTTTGTACACATTTTGGTAGGGTAGAATCCAAGGGGTAGAATTGCAGGGTCAGAGGTCATTTTAATCCAGGTGTTAGTTCACTATCTGTCTACATTTGTCTAGTACACATTGTGTCTTAGAATACTCATCTTCTGATTCACTCTTCAAATCTATTTAATTATAATTGTGTATGTGCCATGCCACAAGTGTGAAGGTCGGAGGACAACTCTGTGGAGCTGGCTTTTTCATTCTACCTTTGTGTAAGTCCTGGGAATCAAATTCAGGCCATCAGTCTTGATCAGCAAATGCCTTTCCTACCAAGCCATCTCACCAGATCCATACTCCCCCCGTCCCCGTCTCTGAGACAGGGTTTCTCTTTGTAGTCCTGGAACTCACGATGTAGACCAGAATGGCCTTGAACTCAGAGGGATCTGCTTGCCTCTGCCTCCAGAGTGCTGGGATTAAAGGTGTGCACCACTACACCTGGCTCTGTCATACTCCTCTCTTGATGGTCAATCCTGGAAGTATATTAGATTTACCTGAAGAATGTCAAAATTATTACTACTATTATTGCTGCTGTTGTTGTTATTGGTTGTTTGTGTATGTATGATGTGTGTGTGTGTGTGTGTGTGTGTGTGTGTGTGTATTTAATAAAAACTGAGATCTTAAAATTCAGACTTTCTGACTTAGCGAGCCTAAGATTCTGCATTTCTGACGAGCACCTAGCTGGCCTTGTGCTGCTGAGCTACGGACCACACTGTCAGCCTATCACTAGATAAAACGCAGTAAGCTCAGGACAACAGGAAACCATATTCCGGATTCCAGGTGTCACGGAGATAATAAACATTTTATAACACAAGAGTGAAGGAGAAAGGAATGGAGCTAGGAGGAGGATGGAGAACAAAGAGGCCCTTCCTCCTCACCAGCAGCTGCAGATGCTGTGCATCCTCGATGCCCTAAGCAAGGGCATGTCACGAAAGGGCACCGGGAGCATCCCAAACTGTTGGCTGTCAGTCCACCGATCTATAACGCTGGAGCTTTTCCGACATTGTTTCTTGCTCTGACTCTGACCTCCCTTCCTGGGGGATCCCGATAGAAGCCTCTGGACCAGCCTTCTTAGCCTCAGTCACAGCCAGCCCTTCCCTGGGAAATCAGAGATGCCAACTGTGAACCTGACTTGTCTCTGCCACCGTCTACTCTTTTAGATGCAATGATCTTCCAGAGAAGATTCTGCAGCCCCGCTTGGCTCCCATGCCCTTACTGGGCAGTGCCAGTCATTAATGATCAACTACTTTAGTGAATCTATGTAGAATAAAAATAATTAACACAAATACATATTCTCCTCCTCTTTTCTTTTTGCGTATATGTATGAATGTATGTATGTATGTATGAATGTATGTATGCATGTATGAATGTATGTATGTATGTATGTATGAATGTATGTATGAATGTATGTATGTATGTATGTATGAATGTATGTATGTATGAATGTATGTATGTATGTATGAATGTATGTATGAATGTATGTATGTATGTATGAATGTATGTATGTATGTATGAATGTATGTATGTATGAATGTATGAATGTATGTATGTATGAATGTATGTATGTATGTATGTATGAATGTATGTATGTATGTATGTATGAATGTATGTATGTATGTATGAATGTATGTATTATGTATGTATGAATGTATGTATGTATGTATGAATGTATGTATGAATGTATGTATGTATGAATGTATGTATGTATGAATGTATGTATGTATGTATGAATGTATGAATGTATGTATGTATGTATGAATGTATGTATGTATGTATGTATGAATGTATGTATGTATGTATGAATGTATGAATGTATGTATGAATGTATGTATGTATGTATGAATGTATGAGTGTATGTATGTATGAATGTATGTATGTATGTATGAATGTACGTATGTATGTATGAATGTATGTATGTATGTATGTATGAATGTATGTATGTATGTATGTATGAATGTATGTATGTATGTATGTATGAATGTATGTATGTATGTATGAATGTATGAATGTATGTATGTATGTATGAATGTATGAATGTATGTATGAATGTATGTATGTATGTATATATGTATGAATGTATGAATGTATGTATGTATGAATGTATGTATGTATGTATGAATGTATGTATGTATGATGTATGTATGTATATATGTATGTATGTATGTAATGTATGAATGTATGAATGTAGGTATGTATGTATGAATGTATGTATGTATGTATGTATGAATGTATGTATGTATGTATGTATGAATGTATGAATGTATGTATGTATGAATGTATGTATGTATGTATGTATGAATGTATGTATGTATGAATGTATGTATGTATGTATGTATGAATGTATGTATGTATGAATGTATGTATGCATGTATGAATGTATGTATGTATGAATGTATGTATGTATGTATGAATGTATGTATGTATGAATGTATGTATGTATGTATGAATGAATGTATGTATGAATGTATGTATGTATGTATGAATGAATGTATGTATGTATGTATATAAGCGTTTTATGTGGGTATGTGCATGTATGGAGGCCAAAGATTGATGTTTGTTGTTTTCCTCAACTTCTCCCCACCTTATTTTTTGACAGTGTGTTTGTGTGAATTTCCATGTAACTAAAACAAAGGGGTCTCCAGTAATCTGGTAACTTCTGAGAGTTTGCTTTCCTTTTTTTCAAGTTTCGTTTCATTTTCATCTTACTCTTAGTTTAAGTTCATCCCATAACCCAATATCGGTGCTTCTTTATTTGCATGACTTATTCATTCTGTCTGCACACACACACACACACACACACAAACACACGCGTACATACACGTGAATGCACATCTTACTCCTCTAAATAGTTCTGACACTCATGTAATGCCTCTCATGCTTCTTCCATTTCTACAGCAGTTTTTTTTTCTGTTCAGAAATTGGAGCTGTTGCCACAGAAATTAATGTGATGTCAGAAAGCAGATACAGTGACGTCACATGGAAATAGAAGCTCCCTCTTTCTTTGTAAACGCAATATCAGGGTATGGTAGCATTTGCTTCTGATCTTGGCATCTGAGAGACTGAAGCAGGAGGAACCTGAGCTTGAGGTTAGCCTGTGCTACAAAGAATTTTGGTTCAGAAAACCAAAACACAACACCCATCCTTACCCAAATCCACAAATGATGACTTGATCATACAGTACAATATGTTTTCAATTTTTTTTTCTCCCTCAAAGGGAGGTATGGTTTCCAGGTATGACAATATACAATATTCTGAGATCATCTGACAAAAGCACAGTATGATTTTACAATCCGGTAATGCATGCCTTCTATAAATTTTATTACGTGGAAAGCAGTCTGGCGAAGTGGAACGGAGGACTCTGGAAGCAGACTGCATGTGTTCATATCCTTACGATTTTGACTAGCTGTGCCAACTTGGATGAATTGCTTGACTGCTTTTTGCATTAATTACTTTATCTGTTAGATGGAATAAGACCACCTACTCCAGTTGTTATGCAATTAGAATGAATTAGTGTTTGGAAAGCACTTAGCTAGTACCTGGAAGACAGTAAGCACTATATAAATGTTGTTAAATAAATAAAGCCCTACAATGTGTGAGGCAGTTAGAAGCACCAATAGATCCAGGAAAATACGGAGCTATTGCTACCTACTGAACACTTCTGTTTGACAGGCAGTTATCACTAAGAGAATTGGCATAAAATCTTGTAAAAACTCTGATAGTACAGCAGTACTGACTTATTTTTACAACTACTATTTCTTGACTGGCTATTAGATATCAGGAGCTATCTAAATTGTAGGATGGAGCACGTTGGGATATATTTATTTTTATTTATTGATTTACACCACCACAACCAGCTAGCAACTGCTTTTTAATACTTCTACATTTCCAAACCAGCCTCAAACTGTAACACAGCTATTAACTTGACTGAGAAATACTTTCTGAACTTTAAAGTATCACATGTGTGGCAGAACTGCTCCACTTTCCCCTCTTTTCTACCCAATTTTCATTGCTAGAATCGACATTAACTTGTTGATATTTGACATTTGATAAGAATATGATTTGAGAGTTTATACAAATGCCATTATTTACTATGTTTTCTGCTAAAGCAGTTCCACAGGGCACAGCGTCTATGTACCTACCTGTCTTTGCAGACTCGCGCACATCCCACAGGGCAGAGTGGAAACGTGCGCATGCTTTACTTTGTTTGATGTTGCTGAGACGCTCTGTGAGGCACCACTGACCCCGACAGCAATGCCAATGCTGTTTCTCCCCAACACTATTTAATCAATATTTTACATTTGTGTCAGCCTGGTGGGTAATCATTGACAAATTAGTATGACTCTGTGTGTCTTACAAAGAGGCTCTGCGCATACAGCACGTGGGTGACTGATAAGCACGTGGTAGTAATTTCTCCGTCTCATCATATTTGTCTGACATCTACCACCACAATTAATTACTTTCCTTATGATTTCTAAAACTGAGTTATGATTAGGAAGTCTCTTCTACTTTAGTACTAACCTTTTTAAAAACAAACCTTCATTGTTATCCATATTTTGATTATGACTGAGAATATTTAAATCTTCTAACCATCTAGAGATTACTTTTGGGTTTGCTATAAAGGAAAAAACACATTTTGTAAAAATCCCAAATGAATTTCTACAACAGTAGATCAAGTCTGTGCTTGAAAATATCCCTTCTTTTACAGTAAAACAAAACAAAATTAAAAATAATGCACCAAAAAACAGAGCCTTGTTTGGTGGGGTGGTGGTGGTGGTGGTGGCGGCATATGCCTCTAATACCAGCTGGGAGGCAGAGGCAGGTGGATCTCTCTGAGTTTGAGACCAGCCTGGTCTACATAGTGGGTTCCAGGACAGCCAGGGCTATGTAGAGAGACCCTTTCTCAACAAACAAATACTTTTCCTTGCAAGAAAAAAGAAAGGATTCTTAAAACCAGTTATTGAGAGATGACCTCACACTGCTTTGAAGGAGTTCCAGAAGCACACATGTTTGGAGCCAAAACAGGTTATTTTCTGGGACAGATTCCCTCTTCCATCCAGTCCTCAAATATACCAGCTAACTAAAAATATTTCCATGGTAGCATTTTTTAAAAATTCATTTTTTGTTTGTTTTTGTTTTAATTTTGTCTGGAGAGATCTTTCAGTGGTTAGGAGCCCACTTATGTGGTCTCAATTCCCAGCACCCACATTATGGCTAAAAACTGTAAGTCCAGTTCCAGGGGATCCAACGTTCTTTCCTGGCCTCTGAGGGCATTGCCCACAGACGGTGCACAGACAGACATGCAGGCAAAACACTCATACACATTAAAAAACTCATTGTTTTTAGAAGTTACAATATTCAGCTATCCTGAATATCAAATAATTATGAGAGCGAGTTTTTATTTTTACCCTGATAGTTCTCTTCTCATGAGTGTTCAGTTATGTCCTAGACATAAACAGTTCATGAAAGTACTTTCTAGTGGCACCTTCTCTGGCATCTCTGCCCGGGGCCTATAGCCTGTGGCTAATCCACAGCTTACAGAGACTATCACAGACTGTCACTAGGGAAGGAAAACTGAATGAGCACGAAGCAGGATGGAAGTCTTGGGGGACCACGTCCATGTCTCCCCCATCACACGGAGAAACTCCTGTATTCTTTTCTTCTTTTGCTCAATAAATGAAGAAACTTCTTGGAACTAGGACTAGCATGAACAGGGACATGAACAGATCATTCTGGATAGAAAGGTCTAGAGGTCTGTTGCACAACGTGAACATGACTAACACCATTGTATAGTGTACTTACAAATGGTCAAGACAGTAAATAGTGTCTTACATGGTTTTTTTTTTAAACCACAGTAAAAGAGCTAATTTTGTATTGTAGCTTGTCTTTAATCAATCAACAAATATTTATGTTCCAATTATGCACCAAATACTTTTCTGTCATGGAAAATACAAAGAGTTAGCTTTGGTGGTTTAGGGACTTAAGAAGCTAGCAATCATGTTAGGGAGATAGTTAAGCATACGTGACAATTAACTAACAACCCTAGGCAATGTGAAGCCTCCAGATGAGAAGAGACTAAGTCTTATGCAACAGTTATTAATCTCTTCAGGTTACAATGATAGAAATACTCGTTAAGGTCTTAGATGGCTTTTAAAGCAATTAAAAAATTATTCATTTATTTTTACGTGTATGAGTGTTTTGTCTGCATGTATGTCTGTGCACCACGTATGTGCTTAGAATCCACAGAGGCCAGAAGAAGGCACTGATTCCTCTGGGACTGGAGTTACAGACAATTGTGCCCTGCCACGTGGGTGCTGGGAATTGAACCAGTTTCCTGTGGAAGAGCAGACAGTGCTCTTAGCCATTGAGCCACGTCTCCAGCCTTTTCAAGGAATTTTCATATGCACTTTCTAAATTGGTCCTTTTAATGAATCCAGGAGGTATCTCTTCTACTTAAGAGTGGAGGAAGCAGGCTCAGAGGTTATAATTCACCCAGTTCACAAGGCAGAGCCAGGACTAGACTTAATGTCTGCTGCCACTTACTCCTTGGGAGGTTTGTTTAAGTTGGGGTTGAAGATTTGCTGCCAAAAATCTTTTCAGGATCAGGACAGAACCCAAATATGCTAAGAATATTTTGGTTACATATTTGCTAAAATTAGGATTAGTCCCTCCTCTATGTCCTCTTGAGTTGCATTTAGTAAAAAAGTCACAGATTTTTTTTTATTGGTTAGGAAAATTCAAATCATAGTATAATAGAATAAGGCTAGCATACAAGACTAATTCAGCAACTTTCAGTCAACTGCAGCTTCAGTAAAGAAGTTCCTTATCCACCCTGGGGAACATTGTTCCTTAAACCACAGTGTGTGTGTTACATCTGCGATTGCGCTGATCCGACCCAAGTGTGCTAGAAACGAACACCGACACAGCAAAATCAAATCAGTGAGTAAGAGTTTAGAAGCCATCATCAGGGTTTGACCATATGATTTACACTTATTAACACACACACACACACACACACACACACACACACACACACACACACACACCACGTTCTGCTGTTTCAGGAGGACTTCTATCTAGAGAGTTCAGAAGCATTTACTCTGTTCGTACAAAAGCACTACCTGGTTACCGAAGGTCAAGTCACTGTTTACCTTTGTCAGACAGAACCCCAGCGGGACACCTGAACCCTCTGTTTTTCACCAATTGCTTCCAGTGTTAAGCAATCGACGATCTGGAATTCTTCCTATAAAATCACCTAAGCAATAAGAAAGAAGTGAAATTTAAGAGATCAATGTGTATGGTTAAAGTAAAATTAAAAACAAAAATCGCAACCGTGGCTCGCTTCCCCCCCCCCCAATTCCCTTGACGTGCAGTGTTTTTTAAAAGGAAAAAAATGGCAGTGCTGCCCTCTACTGCCTAATGTCGAAATGCTAGAAACACTTCTCTGCTAGCTTTCAAGGAGAGTAAAGCCATCTATCACAGTGCCTTTAAGATATTCCTTTAGGAGTTAAGAGACCCTGTGTTCCTGGCAACGACACTGAATGTGCGCTTGTTTATCTTTTCGTTCGCATCCACCTTGTACCAAAGAGCAAGATTTGAGGTCATGATCCAACTAAATAGAGGGAGAAGGGACGTCACAGCTCAGGGAGACAGAAAGTAGGGCTCGCGGCTGCAGAGCCGGCTCCTCTGTTAAACCACTTCCGGATCTTCCCGCGGAGGGACAGCTGTCTGCCTGCAACTCCGACTCCAAGGAGCACGGTGCCCTCTTCTGGCCTCGTTGAGTACAAGGCACACGTGTGCTATCGAGTCACATAAACTCAATACATAAGAAATCTTCAAAAAAGTAGGCATTCCATTAGCACTGCGTTTGCAACACATCGAGGAGGAACAGGGAAAGTGAGGAGAATGTATTCGGATTTTAGGGCCTATGGCTTTCCCATTTTTCTGTCATTTTGAAGTAGTTTTCTTTTTTCTTTTCATTGTTTTTTGTTTGTTTTGCTAAGGCAATATGCTCCTTTTTGTGATTTTTGTTCTGTTTTACTTGAAGTGGAAATGAAAGTTTTCCAAGATGTTGAGAGAATTAAGGGATGGCTTCTAAAACATTTTTTTTCCTCTTGCAGAGATGGATATAAAAGGTTATTATTAATATATTTATATGTTACTTCATTTTTGAATATATTTTCTTGTTCCTTTTGAATTTTGTTAGCACTTACAGATCTTTATAAGAACTCAGACCCACTAAGAATCTCAGGCTGACCTTACACTCTACCTCAGCCTTTTAAGTGCTGGGATTGTAGACATCACCACCACACCTGGCCTCTTTTCCACTTTAAAAAATATTTCGGACTAGATACCCACAAGAGGCCAAATCAGACTTCAAAGAGAGCTCAACCACTGCCTTCCAGCTGCCTAGGGACTAAAGTGTAATCTTTATGGCAATAATGATAACTTCTACCATCCTGCTATCTGTGTGCCTCTCCCATCAGCTACAACTTAGCGGGCAAGAATAGGAACTCTCAGACGTATGAAGTAACTCAACGTCTTAAAACTGGTAAAAGGCAAAGCTGGAATTCGATTCTGAGTCCAAGCTTAGATATAATTTGCCTATGCTGCTCATCATTTAATAAAAAGCCTAAACAACTCTCAGAGCAAAGAGCTTGTGTCAGCAGTGGTGATGACAAATCTTGTTAATATCCGACGCATGCCGTTAACTCAACGCCGTTGAGTTCCTGTGAGATACAACTCGAGGAGTTTGCACATGAAACCATTCAATTGCATTAAACAAGTCAGTCTTCCTAGCAACCCCCTGTGGGAGAACTATTATCACCCTCATATTACAGGCGAGGAAACTGAGACACACAGAGGAAATCCACTTCCAGAGGTCAGGCTTTTAACCGTTGTACTATGATACTTCTTAAGTACAAAAATTATACAGTGCAACAATGTCTAAATGGTGCTGTGGGAGTTAATTACAGTCAACAAGCAGATGATAGCACGCACAGCACTCAGTCCTGTTGGCAGCTTTGGTACACAAAGGTCTTCGGAGTCTTAAATAAAACCTGCACACGTGAGTATCTAGTTCGGGAACTAAGTTTAGATCCTGTCTGCTCCAGGCCTCAGTGGGCACGCCCCTCTGTGAGATAAGACACAGCAAGGCACATCCTGGCTTGACACAAACCACAAGCTGGTGTGCGGGCAGAGGAGTTGTACACAAAGAAGGAAGGCAATCTGGGGATAAGCACAGAGTTAAGCTTCCACCAAGGCTCACCCAGGACACATGCTAGTTCATCTGAGGGAGGAGCTGAAAACCATCTGAGGGAGGAGCTGAAAACTGAGCACTGTCTTTGTCAAGAGAGTCCTGTAACCATCCTGGAACCTGAGCCTCTCGCGGGCTTTGTGCTTATTGAAGCCCCCACTTGATCTCGCAGTGATTCTTGATGACAACTTTGCTTTTTTTACAGGAACTTTTGTTCAGCACAAAACTCAGTTTCTAAATGATATCCTACCCTGTGACAGCACACACACCCAAACATAACCACCCCAAAGCATCCTGTGCTTGAGTACAAAGGAGGTGCTAAACTCTAGGCCCCCCACCCCCACCCCCACGCGTCCCTAAGCTTAGATATCTTGGGTACACGGGGCTAAGATGGAGTAAAATAAGCAGGTGTGGGCTAGCTTAGAGGTCTGGGCAGTTGCCATAGATGCTCTGCCTCTTGTGTTCTGGAACAGTATTGCTGGCCCTGAAGGCTTCAGATTTCCAAAAGAATATATTCTCAAGGAATTCATTCCAGATACAGCTGTTGCCCTGTGCCTCCCAATTCTTCTTCTACAGTTTTTTTTTTTTTTTTTTAAAGAAAAAACATGTGGGGTGGGATCCAGAAGAGAGACAGCACTCTCCCTGAGGCAACTGTACCAGCCTTTCTCTTCTGACCTCAGCTGCCCTTTCCCGGGCCACTCTGCTGTCTGTCTGTTTGTCTGCTTGGC
Organism: Cricetomys ansorgei; assembly: GCA_026225945.1. Lineage (NCBI taxonomy): Eukaryota > Metazoa > Chordata > Mammalia > Rodentia > Nesomyidae > Cricetomys > Cricetomys ansorgei. The sequence continues at coordinate 16,413,600 of JAMJFZ010001258.1, forward strand.
TCTGCTCTTCACAAGCCTTTTGCTTGAATTGTTTCTTCTGCAAGGAGGCAGTGTTGAGTTAATTCTAAGTCAAAGTGTTAAAATTAGCAACGACCTGGAAGGCATTTTGTTTATTGCAAGTTTGGTATTTTACTCAGGGGGTAGCAGAAGGCTCAACATAGAAGAGTAGTGAATGATAAAATCTCCAAGAACCTCACATTACCAAGGGAAAAAATGGAAATTTGAATACTATATAACATGTGTGTGTGTGTATGTGTTGTGTGTGTGTCATAGGTTTCCTTCCTCACCTTTCCAATCCCTAAAATCCAGGTGCTATGGGATGTGGGGGTTATTTTGGAACAGGGGAGGCCACAAAGGGATTAGGGCAACAGAATCATAAACCCGGAATACAGATCCCAGAGACCAGCTTCAGGGTGCAGATCTGAGTTTATTGTGCAGCAGCAAGGAATTATATACAACACAGGAACCAATGGGGATGCAACAGGAAGCACAGCAAGCTGATCACTTGACAGGTCACCTGACTGCATTACGGAGAAGGGGCAGAGTCAGCTTATCAGCAGGGACTTCTCGGGAGAAGGGTTAAGTGCCCACACCCTAGTCCTGAGTCCTTTTTGGGCTCTACCAATGTGCTGGGATCCACCATCATAGACCACTCGGCTAGCCGAGGGCCAGGACCTTTTGAGAAGTCTGAGGAGCCAGTGATGCCTCTCTTTTCCCCTTCCATCTCTGCTAGGCTCACTTGAACTTCTCCCACAATAGGATGGGAAGAAAAACTGCACATGATACTTTCTTTGTCCCTATCTATCTTAGTTAGGGTTACCATTGCTATGATGAAACATCATGACCAAAAGCAAGTTGGGGAGGAAAGGGTTTATTTGGCTTATACTTCCACATCACTGTTTACCAGTGGGGAACAGAGACAGGCAAATTTCTGGCGCTCACTAACCAGACACTCTAGTAGAAATCGCGAGTTCCAGGTTCAGTGGAAGACCCTGCCTCAAATAATAACGGTGGGAGAAACTGAGGAAGACGTTTGACGTTCACCATGGGCACTCACACCCGTACGCATATTCGTGCATACCTGACCACACACGTATGTGCTGCTTTGTACCTAACAGAACGAACTACAGAGAGGGAAATATTTACTTGATCTTAGCCAACCTGACCGTGTTTAGGTCACCTAGGGTTGCTTCTCTCCCTGTGAAATGACGCAGGGAGTGACCATGACATTGTTGGCCAATGCTACGAAGACCATACTTTTAAATCGAATTCTAGGAAGGCTAGGTTGCGGAACACCTCTCTGCACGGCTGCCCTCGGGCTGTGATTTTTGGAAGCACTGAAAGTACGTGACGGCGGTTGGACCTTCAGTGTTAACTTTGGGATTGTTAGAAGAAAAAAAAAGTCAGTTAAACGCTGTGGGCAGTTACCTTTAAGAAACAAGGCAATGGTTTTGAAAAGAAAAAGACAGAAGAGGTTAGCAGGTGTTGCTCAAAGTTTGTTGGCTTACACTTATCCTCTGGATGGAAAACTCATATGAAGGTTATCATGTTCCAAAGGAAGCCATGATACTGTTTTCTCAGAAATACCAAGGGAATTGGCTCCTTCCAGCATTTGTTGAATATTTAGTGGAAGACCCAGAGGGAGGTTTGCCAGATCCCAGGCAAAGCAGCATATCATTTCCAAGGGGTGTGTGGATGATGTGTAATAACAAAGCTAGTATTTAGAGAGCACTTACTGTATGCAACTAAACACTCTAAGTGTATTAACTCACATAATCCCCACAACAACCCCGAGGAAAACACTATTATTTCCATTTTACAGAGCAGGAACGGGCCTGCCCAGGTTAGTAAGTGGCAGCCAGCATCTAAACCTAACTTGCCTGGCTCCAGAGCTAGGTTCCTACTCATCAGGACATTTTCTAAAATTGTAATGTCGACAACAAAACGCCCGACTCACAGGAAAGAGAAATTTCTAATTAGACCGAGGATGAGGGGAAGAAAATTTGTGGAGAGCTGACAGATGTGAATCTTTAAGGTCAACAGGTGGAGAAGGATCTGGGTGGAGATAGTCTCAAGGGGAAGGAGCAAACTGACAAAAAGCAGCAGCAGTTTGGGTGGCAGCCAACCGATGACAGCCCGCGTGGGAGAGGGAGGCCTTGCCAGGTCCTTGAAGGTCCTTGAGGACTAGGTTCCCTCTCTAAGTCACCGGGAAGTAAAATTCTCAAACTAGCATCTGCTCATCCCTCACTTTCTGCAGGGTCTCTCCTGCCAGCGATCAAGGCAGACAGCACTCCCAGGCTTCTTTCTGGGGAAACCCTGGGTGGAGATGGGCAAGGTCACTCCCGCTCGGCACAGCGTGTAAAGGCGGACCACTGCGCACAAATGCCGGGGACTTGGCACTCAGCCGGGCCTGGCCAGCTCGGGAACGCGCGCGCCGCCAGTGCCACGCGGGGACAACCCCTTGCTCAGCCGGGACAGGAAGACCTGTCCTCTGCAGTCCTCACCGACAGGCCATCGCCCCAGGTCTCCAGGCCCCGGAAGGTCAAGGAGGATGTCCTCTGGGGACTCCGGCCACCCGCATCATCCTCATCACCCAAGGAATAAAAGCCTCAGCGATTGGAAACACGCTATGCCAATCATTCTAATCTCTGCCCACACCTCCTCCAGTGTAAATCGCATTGGTTGCATCATACGAGCCTCCGATAAGATCCTCTTTTCGAATTGGCTCAGAGAGCCTTGTCCCGCCTCATCCCTCTTTGCCGGAAAGTCGTGATTGGTTAAGCGCGTTGCCAAGCTCCGGACGCGGCTCGGCCATTGGAAGCCGGGGGCTGCCCCCGCCCGCCGCTGAAGGTGAGCGTCTCCTCCAGTCGCCGCGCCCCGCACCGCACCGAGCAGCTCTGGGCTCACGTTCGAGGTTCTCGCGGATTCTGTCGCTATGAGTCCTCCGTCTGTCTTTGCCCAGGTTCCGCAGGCTCCCCCGGTTCTGGTCTTCAAGCTCACCGCGGACTTCCGGGAGGATACAAACCCCCGCAAGGTTAACCTCGGCGTGGGAGGTAAGGATGCAGTGCCTTGGAATGGGAGCAGCATGGGGGGGACTGTGGGAGGAGCCGAGGCTTGGTTTGGCGCCTCCCTGAGAGGGGAACTCGGGCGAGAAAGCACGGACCACGAGGGCATCGTGTCCAGCAGCCTAGCAATTTTGCAGATGGTCATATGCAGTCCTTGGGAAGAGGCAGTGTGTTCAAGGTCACGCAGAACAGGTGTAGCATCTGGAACACAAACGTAGTGTTTCTTATTCTCCATCCTGTGTTCTTTACAGTACACGTTCCAAGGCAGCGATGCGGCCAGGGATTGTAAGGAGCGAGACGTCTGGGAGTTTTGGGGGTTCGGTCAGCCGGGAAGCGGGGATGCGAGAGCGATTAGCCTAATGGAGCTGTGGTCTGTGTTGAGAGAGCAGCGGGTACCAGTTGGGAAGCCTGTAAAACCACGTGGGGGACGGGGTAGGTTTGGCTATTCTCAGAGTGGAGCAGTTAATGTGACGCCCTGCTCAGGCTCCACATTTGGATCTTCATTTCCTGACTGTTTTCCTTGAGCCAGTTTAGCCTTGTGTCAAGGACGTTTATATCGGAAAGTCTCTGAAACTCCTTCTAACTCGAGCCTCCAGCTGTCACTTGGGTGTTTGAAGCTCCACAGACACTTTCTTGGTTTGCGTTTGGCCACATTCAGACGCCAGTGAGGAGAGAGAAATGAGCGAGGTGATGTGTGCGGGGAGCCTGTCTGAACCGAAAGCACCAGAAGGCTCGGAAAGAAGAGATGGAACTGTTTTGTAGCAGAGAGCGAAAGGAAGGGTATTCAGGTTCAAGGTTCTTAGAGGAAATGCGTGTACAGCGTCCTTGTTAACACACGTGCACTTCATCAAGGAACAGGGGAGAGGTGCGAGGAAATCCTAGTGATGTCTTATCGATTGTGGGTGATGGTGCATGGGCATCAATTAGATATACCACCTTTCTCAACTTTTATGTGTGTTGGAAACTTTTCACAGTAAAGCATAAAAAAGTCAGGGTCAGCTGTTTTTGCCAGTGGAAGGAAATGTGATGTTTATAGCAGCCAACAGAACAGGAGACATATACTGTCTTGAGTTATATCAGAACGGGCACCATATAAACTCCTTATTTAAATCCAGCCCAGAACCTCCAAGTGTTTATTTACAGCCAGGTGTATATAGAAGAAGCAGCAAGGTCGATTGCCTTGACCCATCCCACAGGGTTTTTGTGAAGATCAAACACAATCACAGTGCTTTGGAGGAGGCTTGGTGCACAAGCAGGAGTTATATAACTGTTAGCTATTTCTGGTGGTGTTTTGGCATTGCTTTGAGTGGGTCTCTTCAAGGAAGTTGAATAAAAAGTTTCAGCCTAAGACCTGAAAAAAATGAAATAACTTACGACATCGATTCAGAAATAAACTACTCACACACATAAAGCCCTCCCTGTGTAGCGTCCCATGCAGACAGCCCGAATCAGTCTTTAGCTCAAGTAGGAATCTTAGCTGTGATTCATCTTTTGTCGGTTTTTCCAGGAACCCAAGAACATGAGCAGATGAGGTACACGTGTGATTGTTCTTTATTCCTGCAGCCATCTTGGGAGGTTGTCCTCTTGTTCTTCTCTTGTCAAGGAAGGAAGCCCAGGGAGAAAGTATAGTTTGACCCCTAGATGGGAGAGCCGGGAATCTAGCCGGGTCTCAGGACCCTGAGTTTCTGCATTCTGTCCCTTTGGGATACTTTGGGCTGGCCTGGGGGTAACCAGTTCCCTGCAGAGAGAAGACACAGGAGACCTGTGTGCCAGGCAGCTGTGTGGTCCAATGAGGGTTACTTAATGTCTTTGAAGCTGAGGTAAAATGGGGTACCAGGACTGAATGACGATTAGACTCTATCAGAAGTCTACTCCAAGATTTCCCTGTACGCTCCATGATTCTGTGAATGGGGAACTTCTGTAGTGTGGGATAATTGTAATGACCCCACCAGTTAACTGAGGAGTAAAAAAGCAATTATGTATGGAATGTTAGGATGTAAATGGAAGAGGATGTGTAAAACCTATTTGATTATACTATACTGTGACCTGTCCCATGTGGGCGGGTGGCAGTAGCTCAGATAGTTTAATAAAACAAATCGACAACAAACAAAAAAACAGAATAGAATAAAAAGTCTCTTTCTGCATTTGTATGTCCTGTTTCACTTACATACCTCGGTATACTCTTTGTAACAGAAGGTGATTGATTACTTACTGTGAGAAGGATGACCCTCCCAAGGTCAAAGGTAATGAGTGGAAGTTCTCCCTCTCAGGTTCTAGTGATGCTGGATGGTTCTAGAATAGAATACTGCTATAATCTCAGTTAGCTGGGTCCTACTTGCAGATAGTTTGCCCAGAGATTTTTTTCCTCTCCCTGGGCCAATTTCAATAGTTTTCTTTTTGATAAACAGAGCAGCGTGTCACGTTTTTCACGCTTAGGTTCAGCGCTTCTGGAGTTGATGGGCTTAGTGTGTCTCCAAGCCTCTGACTGCAGTACCTTTAAGGACAGAGTCTGTATCTCTCCCTCGTGTGTATGTGTGTGTGTGTGTGTGTGTGTGTGTGTGTTATATATGCATTCATGTGGAGGCCAGCAAGACACTGTCTTACACAATTGCTTTCTTCCTTATCTTTTGAGACTGTGTTACTCACCAAACCTAATGCTCACTGACCGCATGTACCCGGCCGATGATCTCAGGGCTTTGCCTTTCTTCACTGCTCTGAGCTCAAGGCTTACACAGTCATGTCCGGCTCTTTATGTGGGTGCCTGGGATCTGAAGTCAGGTCTCATGCGTGTGTGGTAGGCACTCAGTAGACCGAGCCATCTTTCCAGCCTCCAGTCCTTCTTTTAAATCTGAACTTATCCTTCTTTTGGTCTAATTAGTTTAGTTTAGTAGTTTTCAGTGTGGCTTCTCACCTCTTCAGATGGAATTGTTGTTTCTCAGGGCACAAGGTCCGGGAAGGGTCTTAGAGGCATATGCACATAGGCTCTTGGGTGTGGACAGGGGAGGGAAGTGGAAACCTTAGGAGGAGGGTTGTAGGAGTACGTTGCTGTGTGGCTCACCATGGACGACACTGAGGCATTTTTCATAGGTGGAAGCCCTGCCAGACCTCAGCAGAGGGAACCAACCGTCATGGCCAGTGCCATACTCACAGTAGAACCCCAAGTGTCTGCCTTAAGGCGTTTTATTGATTCAGAACTCCTTAGGCGTTCTACTGATAGCACGTACTGATCGTAAGCAATTAAACATCCCCCACAGAAACCCAATACCTGCAGACCATACAGAATGCCCTAGACCTAGGCAGCCCCTCACCCAACAGTGCGCAAAACAATTATTTTAAACACAACTAAAACTTCCGCGACAAGGATGAAGGTGACAGTTGGACTATTTAACTCTCTGTGTTCTTCCTTTCTGCAAATCAGGACTGCTGTGCCTGTTGATAGCCGTGCGACCGCGCAGAAGCTTGCTCAGGAGGGAAGGGCATGGTTCACAGAGCCAGAGTGCAGCAGCGTGCTGATAAGAAGGCTCCTGACACAGTGCTCTGGGGCCGAGTGCTTCGGGATTTCCTTAGATATCACCTGTTAAAATAAAAAAGAAAGAAAGAAAGAAAGAAAGAAAGAAAGGAAGCTTTTGTTGGACTCAGGAGCGGTATCACAGCCTGACTCTAACTATCCTTGTGATCTTTGGCAAATAATCTCTGGCCTCAGTTTCCAGATCCCTAACACCTATCTATTTTGTGGTTTCTTAAAATAATTAAATGAGAATAAAGAAATGTACAAAGTATTTAGTAAATCCTTGTTATTACAGTGGCTTCGGCTTCCAGTAGTGCCTGTAATTACGAGATCTTTCCATCCTGGATCTCCGCTCCCGCTGCCCTTCTCTTTACTCGCCGTGATCTGTATCTTCATCGACTGCCTACCCCACTGCCCGCTCATTACCCGGACTGGATGGATACTCGGATCGCCAGCAGCCCTTTCCCTGGTTCCACCTGGATGTGTTTGGTCTTTGGGTTCTTGTTTTACTTCCCTTGTATGGCTTCCCTTGCCCCCCTTCCATTCCCCCACCCTTCCTGCCTTATTTTAGGTCTTCTGGATCATTTCAGGAGCCTTCTGACTTAGCTGCTTCTCTCAGCCCTCTGGGGTTTGTTTTCCACGATGTCCCCCAGATGATTCTGTTAAGATGCACAGCTGCAGATATCACTGCTTTTAGATGTCCCCATTAAAACAGAAGGCCCTTGAAAGGAACCCCAGGCGGGGACTCCCTGCTGTTCCTCCACAGAGCCTGTTCCTGAGCCGTGAAGATGTAGCGTCTCAAACGTCTTACGCTGTCCCATCCCCGAGGACCTTTGGCAGGTGTCGCTCAGACTGAAAAGTTCCTCTTCCCTCACCTTTCACACTTCATCCTCTCTGTAAGGTCTTCCCTGACCCACCAGGGAGAATTAAGGCTCAGCATGCTGTGTTTCCTGGAGGACCGGTATCCCGGTGTAGCTTTTTCTAGCCAGTGCCTGGTCCAGTCAGGGACTTGTTGAAGGATGAGGGAGTGACCGTAGGAATGGGAAGGAGTGACACAGGACAGGAATGAGGACTCCCCAGGAGAGGAGGGACAGTGGCTGTCCACAATGCTGCCTTGCTCCAGTCGCCCAGGGGTCTTCTGCAATCCTACCTCACTAAGACAGGCAGCACACTGGGTAAGTCTAGAACTGAACCTGGGAGAAATTGTCAATGACGTGGGAGTGGCTGGACTGGGCTCGCCTTTTCTCACAGTACAGGTAGCAATGCCCCTCTCCCAACCTCACTCTGAAGCAGTGCAGCACAGTGGCTTTTTCTTTCTCCTACATATTTTGCAACAATTTAGGAATGGCACCATAAATATCAACATACAGCATAGCTCTGTTGTATCATGTATGTACCATACATGATACAGCATAGCTCTGTTGTATCATGTATGTATCATACATGATTGGGTGTGTATTATATAATACATTGGGTATTCTACACAGTCATAGATCGGAAGTGTAATAGGACTGACTTTCCTAAAAATGCTCACATTTGGTGAGTCAAGATGGTACCCTGTCTGTGTGGTCCATGACTCCTGGAGCCCTCTTTTGAAATGGCCTTGAGTGGTATGACTCCCACAAGAGACCACGGCTTTATAATTGTCTCCATACAAACCATCTAGTTCGTTCAACTCTTCCCACCAGGACTGATGCAAGTACCACATTTCCCAACATTAAGTTGGTTTTCAGAGGATGAAGATCTGGTAGTATTGAGGACACTCACAGTAATGACATCCCCTCTAAAATCAAGTCCCTCAGAGACTTCCAGGAGTACTTTGAGAGTGAGAGCCTCCGGATCTGACTAGGCGAGCTGCACAAAGGAAAGCTCTTCCTCAGAAGTAGGTATTTTGGTTTGTCTTTAAAGAAACGCAATCAGGTTCTACCTGGTTAAGTAAGCTTTATATTCGTTGGAGGGAGTTAGACTATGTGAGTCATCCTCTGAGATGGATTTACCAACCCAGAGACCATAGGTGGATGAGCGACTGCCCCAGTTTGGAACCCAGCCCTCTCACTCCTATTACGTACTGATACACCTGTCACGTTTAGAGATGTCACGTTTCTGGAAAATATAGTTAGCTGACAGAGTAGAAAATAGACACACAACTTAAAATGGGTTATAAATTATAAGGTATTTTGCTTGTTGTATACGTTTTGGCTTATTAGTTTTTCTGTGGCTATACTCATGCTTAATGATACAGGAATGTTCAACACATTTTCTGTTTCTAATAGCAGATAATTGAAATCCTGGTTAATAATTAATGGTACATACGTAGGAAAGTATTATCTCACCCCATGGTGATGTGGTAAATGGTTCAAACTTATGAAAATTTCATCATAATAGGAATGCAAGTGGAGACTGCCTCGAGACACAAAGTACTTCATACTGGGGTTTACTGGTGAGGCCCGGGGTGCTGACACTCCTCACACCGCTGGTTCCAGTGTAAATTGATGATTGTTGAGGAGAGCAGCTCGGACAGGCTTGTGTCCAAGCACACAGGCGTCGGCACTTCCGTTTCAAGCCGGCACATGAGATGGCGTGTGTACCAGGTGGTTCGCTGAAGTATTGTCTTAATATCCTGTGACTGTAAACAGCTTGTATGTCGCACGTGAGACCGGCAAAATAAAATCTGATTTGCTCATCAGTTAAGCAGCTGCGGGAAAGAACAGAGGTGCTTTCTGTACACATATGTGAAGAGTTCGGCAAGTGGGAAAAGCGAGGGACAGGACAGTGCACAGCACACGATACGTTACTGCCAGGTGTAAGAAGCTATATTTGCTTGTGTGTCATTGGAAAATTCCAGAAGGATACTTACAAAACATACACTAGTTGTGTGTAGGTGGCTGTTTGGGAACCAGTAGATGAAAAAGACAGAATGTGGGCACAAAGATACATCACTTATCAAAATAGTTAACGATGATAAAGGGTACTCAAAAGATACGTCAAGTGGGGAAAAGGGGCATGTTGGAAACCCTCTGATAGCATGATCCATATTTCATCAAAGAATATGCACACTAGCAATAGAGATGAGAAGGTGTGCTCCTGTCAGGGATAATGCTGGGATTATGCTGTTCATTGTAATGTTTATGGTTTACTTATTGGGCTACCCTAAAAGTTTTACAGGTAATGTGTGCTGTTCAGTAAGTAAGACACCCTAACATAAGAGTTTTGGTTCTAACACCTTGGAGTAGAGAGGGAAGTGACCCATGTCGGAGGTCAGATCACTGGCGTGGGTCAAGGCAAAGCTGCTGCCTGCAAGAGCTGCAGTCCCAGCATAATTTCTGAGTAGTGTAGCGGGGAAGTGAGAAGTAGGAAAAGTCACAGAGACCCAAGGAAATGCTAAGTACGCTAGAACGTGGAAGAAATGCTTAGGGGTTTCCTATATAGCCTGACTCAGGGTCGTGCAATAGATAAAATTAGGTCATTGCTAGGCAGTGGGAGGCAGCTGCTGTGCGCGAACAGCGAAAATGGTAAACACTGGCCGATTTCAAAACACAGAGAGGACAAAGATGTGTTTAAGTGGGTCCTTGGTAACTGTGTAACCGGTTGCAGGAGACCAGGCACGAGGCATTGACTTCCTGTGTGGTGGACTTCTGCATTTGTGGACAGCTGAAAGAGGCAGACGTTCTTTGCTTTTATCCTTTCTCCGTGCTTACGTCTGATGGCGCAGAGGTTTTTGTGAAGCTGCTTCAAGCTAGACGTGTCCAACCTTTGACATTGCAGTATGACATTGTCATTGTCTACCAATCTATTGGGCCGTGTCCATAGCTATCCTGGGGCACATGCAGGCTATGGGCTGCAGTTTGCACACGCCTGACTCAGACTTTTCTGGAACTCTCTTGGAGGCATGGGGATAGATCTGCTGGGCCATTGGTTATAGAGACTTGATTGCACCCTTGGTGTCAGCAGCCTCCAGAGATGGCTTTGCACAGACACCCTCCCCTCTCTCATCTATTTATTTTTTTATTTCTTTATTTTTTGGTTTTGTGAGATAGGGTTTTTCTGTTGAAACTCACTCTGTAGACCAGGCTGGCCTTGAACTCAAGGAGACCTGCCTGCTTCTTCCTCCCGAGTGCTGGGATTAAAGGCACGCACCACAACTGCCCGACTCCCCTCTCCCATTTTAATCAGCGTCTGAGATGCTCCAATCTCATTTCAGTATTCTAATCTCAAAGATCTCGTTAAAGGCTGTGAGATCTGCAAGGGGAGAAGGCAGGGCTGTCCAGCGTGCCCAGTACTAACCCAGGACAAGGCCCAGCGAGCGAACGAGCACATTTTGTGTTTCTGTCTCTGTTCTGCTTTGGTTAGAAGATGGTGGGGTTCTCTCTGGGCATAGTCCCCGGCTCTGGCTTGGATGATGCCTGAGCCTCACGTATATCTCTTCTTTCCTACTCAGCGTACCGCACAGATGATTGCCAGCCTTGGGTTTTACCGGTGGTGAGGAAGGTGGAACAGAAGATTGCTAACGACACTAGCCTCAACCATGAGTACCTGCCCATCCTGGGCCTGTCAGAGTTCCGGAAATGTGCTTCTAGCCTCCTACTTGGGGAGAACAGCCCAGCTCTCAAGGAGGATCGGGTGAGTTTCGGGTGTGGATAGTTTCTCTTTAGATTGAAGTTTATGTCTTGAGAATTGTCAGAAAATACATTTTTGTTATTTATTTCTTTGAAGGCAAACTGACCGCTTTTAGATTTTATTTATTTATCTTATGTGTGGGTATTTTGCTCGTGTGTATGTCTTTGTATCACGTGAGTGCCTGATACCCGAGGAGACCAGAAGGCACTGGATCCCCTGGGATTGGTGTTACAGACAGCTGTGAGCCAGTGTGTGCGTGCTGGGAATCAGACTCGGTCCTCTAGAAGAGCAGCCGGTGTTCTTAGCGACTGAGCCATCTCTCCAGCCCAGCAAATACATTTTTAGTTAGCATGAGCAGGTAACGTGGGCATATCCAGAGCTCAGCTTCGCTTGCTCAGGTTTCCAGTTCATCATCAGGTGCTGGATATGAAGCCATCACTGGAGATGCCAAGCAAAGGAAGGTGAACGGAGTCCTAAGGGGCAGGGGCGTACAGACTCATCTCTGCCGTGGCTTTTGGTGATAGGCAAGTCATTTATCTACTTGGTCTCTGTATCTTCATTTTAGAAAGAAACTTATTTACAGCTCTTAGTTCCATTAGTTTTTTTTTTTTTTTCCTTTGAGACAGGGTTTCTCTGTTGTAACTCTGGCTGTCCTGGAACTCACTCTATAGACCAGGCTGGCCTCGAACTCACAGAGATCTCCCTGCCTCTGCCTCCCGAGCTCTGGGATTGAAGGTGTGCACCACCACCACCAGGCCCATTAGGAGTTCTTGCATAGGGCTTTCTCTGAAATTATATGCAGAATTTTGTTCATTTCTGGAGGAGAAAGCTTCCTTAATTTTAACCAGATTTTCCGAAGGTCAGATTCCCTGCCCTTTCTAATGTTTGGCAATTCCTTTAGCCTTTTTCTCAGTAGCTCTCCTTTAATTGCCTATGTTATAACTACAGACATATGGAAGAGTAGTGTGTTTAGAAGCAGACGCTGTGCGGTGGGGTGTATGTGGTAGGGAGTGGTGGTGTTGGGACTCAAGGGGAGAGGGGACCTTGAGGCTGCGGGTGGGGCTTGACCTGAGCTTGAAGAATGTGTGTACCCAGCCAGGACTCTGGCTCTCAGCTCTGTTTGTAGATTAGTGTAGCTTGTGAGTATGCAAACTGGACCCTGGGAACCCCGTGCCAAGCCAGTTTAGTCAGAATCTTGGAGGGGCACTACCCTCTTTTCTCACCATGATCCCAGTGGGAGTATTATTAAAAAGTCCCTCTAGTGACGCCATAGTACATCCATATTTAAGAACCAGAAAGTAGAGGCGGTAAGGAAACAGCAATACTGCTCTTGGTACAGGAGTGTGAGGGAGTGGCCCAGGGACAGAGGTGGACAGGAACGAGTCCAGACTGTGTAGACACCTCCCTGAAGTCTAGTTTGTGCAGGGGAGTTACCTAATGAAAGTGTTTGAAGAAGGTAAACCTGGCTGGCTGGCTGGGAAAGGGGAGAGCAATCGTCTGGGTAGGTGTTGTGTAATTGAAACCAGCAGCCCTTGTTACCTTCCAGGCCCTGTTGGAATGCAGGCCACAGTTCACACATCGAAGGAACCGCATCCTGCAGTAACACGAGGTGTTCCTCACCTGTTGTTTGCAGCAGGTTGTTCTCTCCAGATGCCCTGATAAGCTGAATGGCAAGGTGAAATAAAGGCTGTACACTGTGTGTTCCTACAGGTGTCCAGAAGCAAGGAGGCAGCTCTGGAACTAAGGTCACTGATTAGCAAACAATTAGTCAGAGTTTGGATTACCTTTCTGTGTAAGGCTGTAACTTAACCCAGGGAACTGAAGGTGTGGGATTTGAGTGTAAGGGGGTGGGTGGCGTGGAGAAGCTGCCCTGAAATCCAGTGTCTTCCCAGAAAGTAGACTTTTTTTTTAAAAATAGGTTTCTTAGTTCTTTGAGAATTTCATGCAATGTGTTTTGATCATATTCACCCTCACTTCTGCCTGATCCACCCCACCCCAACTTTGTGCCTTCACTTTTAAAAATATAATACACTGGGGGGAGGGGGAGGGACACTGGAGAGATTGCTCAGTGGTTAAAGGCACTGACTGCTCTTCCATAGGACCTGGGTTCAATTCCCAGTAACCACATGGAGGCCCACAACTGTCTATAATGGAATCAGATGCCCTCTTCTGGCATACAGGTGTATGTGCAGACAGAACACTCATAAATGAATGAATGAATGAATGAAGGAATGAATGAATAAATGAATGAATGAATACATAAATAAATATAATACACTGAGTCCAGTTTGTGCTTTCATATGCTTATGTAAGACTGTCCTTTGGAGCTTGGTCAACCTACCAGGGGCCACAGCCTTAAGAAAAACTGGCCGTCTCTCACCCAGAAGCCATCAACTCTCAGTAGCTCTTCTGTTAGGGGTGGTGGCTCGTGAACCCCTTTCCACTCCATGCTAGGATGTTGACTGGCTTGGTCTTATGTAGGTGACCATAGGCGACCACAACTTCTGTAAGTCCGTGGATGCAGGAGTCCCGTCACGTCCAGACGACACGTTTGCTCCAGCTCTCCCCAGTCTCTGGCTCTTAAAGTCTTTCCACCCCCCTCTTCAGTGGTCCCCCAGCCTGGTATGGGTGTGTGTGCTGTAGATGTCTCATTTGTAGCGGAGCACCCCACTGACACTTTGCACTTTGACCGGTCGTGAGTTCCTGCGTTAACCACCATCCAAAAGAGGACAGTCTTGATGAAGTTTGAAAGTGGGTAACTTGGGCAACCGGGAGTGGGGTATCTCTGCATATGATAGATTGATTAGTTGGGGCTGTTGTTGGCAATTGGGAGTAGGGTATCTCTGCATACACTATAGATTGATTAGTTGGGGCTGTTGTTGGAGAATGAGAAGAGGCCGTGTTAGGGAGATGCTTCCTCTAAGGTGGAATTCTCACACAGCTGCTTTGTTAGCAGCGTCTCTCTTTCCATAGATCTGGGTTTTGGCCTCTGAAGACTGTAAAAACCTGGGCTGGGGCTCATGGCCTTGACCCGGGAACATAGTCTTCCCTCATGGTGTAATTCCTCTGCATTGTGTTTTGATCACAGAGCAGACTTAAACGACAATCTTTATGGCATCAAATACACAGAGTTTCTGATCTGGGGCTTCCCAGCATTACCCTAGGTACTAACTACTACTGAGCGCCGAGTCCTTCTCTGGTTCCTGGATGTTCTCGCCATCCCTGGGCCACTGGCTTAGTTCAGCCTGCCATCAGCTCGTGTAGATTTCTTTCTTTCTATCTATCTATCTATCTATCTATCTATCTATCTATTTATTTTAGTTTTAGTTTTCAAGACAGGGTTTCTCTGTTGTAACTCTGGCTGTCCTGGAACTCACATTGTATAGACTAGGCTGGCCTTGAACTCACAGAGATCAGCCTGCCCCTGACTCCTGAGTTCTGGGATTAAAGATGTGTGCCACCCCCGCCCCACTAAAGAAGAAACAACTTTTAATTCCATTTGTTTGGGAAGTTCTGTGAGTGCACCGTCCACTGGGCACATTGACTCTGAAAGTTTCCTCTCTCTTCAGACCCAGGCTTCTGAGCTTCCACTGTTCCCTTGAGAAATGTCTGCTGAGGAACCAAAAGGGCTTGTGTGTTAGTGTGGCAGACTGGGGGCTCAGAGAATGCCTTCTGGAGCAGACGCAGGACCACTGTCCTGGGGGCACCTGTTGTACTCATAGGTCAGGCCTGAATTAGCTCCAACCTGCCTTCCATTGTTTACATTCTGCTGTTCCCAGGATCCAGAATTCTCTCTGATACCCCAGGTGGTTAAAGAGCTAGCTGAAGCCAGAGGAGCAGGAGTCAGGAGTCAGATGCCAGCCTGGCTATGAAAGGATGCTGGGGTCGAGAGATCCTATTCTTGCACTTTATTTGTACCTGACACCTTAATGAACGAAGATTCTTGTAACAGCCTCTAGTCTCCTTTTCATTTCAGTCCATTCTTCACACCACAGCTAGAAAGATCTTCCTCATAAAAAGCTAATCGTGCCGCCTGCTTCTTCCTCTTCGTGGTGCTCCTCTGCTGCTGCCTCCAGAGAATGGGCCAGCCTTTGAGCTTGGCATCGTTCTCCCCATTTCCACCTTGGGATCCCGCCATCCCAAGAGCCTTGGTGTTCCCGCACTCCACAGGCCCCTCGGGACTCAGCCCTTGCCTGGCCCGTTCTCTGCATAGAATGCCCTTCTTCGGTTCATCCGCTCTCGTCTCCACTTCTAAGACCTTCCAGGCTTGATCAAGGGTCACTTCTCTGCTGAATCATTCACTTCCTCGGGCGTGGCCTGCTGTTTATGCTCTCTGAGCTATGGTGGGACTCTGAAGTCTGAAGTCGTGTTTTTACTATAATGTGTAATTTAAAATATTCTTATTTTGTTTTATACGTGTGAGTATTTTGCTTACATGTGTATGTGCACCACAGCATGCCTCGTGCCCATGGAGGTCAGAAGAGTGTTCAGATCCTCTAGAACTATAATTTCAGATGGCTGTGAGCCACCATGTGGGTGCAGGGGACTAAAATCAGGTCCTCAGAATTGGTGATCCTGGCCAGAGATCATGGCTTGCTTATTCACCCTGTTCCCATTTAGCTCACAGGACTTATGAGAGTCTGGAATGTTTGAATTAGTCACTCAGTTACTTGTCAGAAGTGACCAAACACAGAGGTGGCCACACAGACAGCTCCTGCTTCGGCTTACTGTGCTAAAATTGACAAATGCTGTAGGAAGAGAGGAGGAGGCGGCGTTAGCTGTAGGGGAGGGAGAGAGGCTAGATTCAGTCGTAACCGGAGTGGTCAGGGTGGGAAGGGACTGGACGGGACTGGACGGGACGCGGAGTGAGCCGCAAGGCAAGCAGTGACGGCTTATACATTCTTTATACATTCCTTCCAGGGTTTGCCGTTACCAGCCCCTAACCTGGGATCCTTTGGAAGGAGGCCGGTTTCTAGGACCCTGACTGCTTCTTACTACTTTTCCATTTTCAGACTTTAGGACTCAGACAAGACGTCCATGTTTGTCTCCCGTAGAGCAGCGTTTCGGGCTCTGCGGTTGCCGAGCCACGCCCGAGGCAGCCAGAGGCATCGCTGACTGTCGCGACGCTGTGTAGAGTTAGCTGTGTAGTGAGATCCCATTGACCCTTGCCTACAGGAGCCGGGGATCTTGCCCTGCCTCGAGTGCTTCCCATGCTTTGTTCTTTCTTCAGTCGGTTGGGCAGGAGCGTGTGTAGCGCCGTGTATCAGATACCGTGAGGTTGCTGTGGTGTGCCCCCGGCCACACGCAGCTTCTGGTGGGCTCCCCTCTCCTCACAGTGAAGGAACACGAGCTTTCATCTCAGGCAAGCGCTAGAGTCCAGCATAGTAGGAGCTGCAGAGGCTGTCTTACCAGTTTTAACCGGTCGGCTCCTTGTTCTGGATACCCCTCCTCAGCACTTCAGGTCCAGATGACTGACTCCTTGAATTGTCTGAACTTATTTCCTTGAATATTAACAGTTTTCTTTTTTTTTTTTTTTTTTTTACCAAATACAGAACTTTCTTGGCCCAAAATTCATTCCTACAATGACCAAATTGTTATTCATTCATAACAAGCTGTTTCTGTTACTGGCTGAGATATAGAGTAACATACGTTTCACAGAAGCCAGCCAGTGGGCGTGACAGTCTGAGAATTCCGTATCTCAGGTGTACTTGTATGTTGTGAGTGCCAAGGGAGCTCATGTTAGTGAAGTGGGGTACCCGTGTTCTGACTCTGTTAGCTTCTGGAATGGGAAGGAGGGCGGGGCTCACATCAGGACCCCCTGCCCCACTGTTTTCCTTGACTGTCGTTTACATTAGTGTTAGCTTTGAGTTTTAAAACAGCTGAAGGCAGCTTTTCTCCTCTACAGGAAGGTTTTCTTCTTTTAACCTTACGATTTCAAATACCGTAATGACCCAATCCATGTCTGTGCCACGTCACTTCCAGGTCATTGTATTTGTCAGCCTTGTATAAGATCGAACCACCGTGAAAGCAAATTCAAGATAGATGAATATGTGTTTTTAAATTATGAAGTTTTACAAATAACAGTGGTCACTATCTTTTTCTCTGTTTTTAAGAAGGCTGTGCAGGGCTGAAGAGATGACTTATTGGTAAGAGTGCTTCCTGCTCTGTCAGAGGACTGCAGTTTGGATCCCGTAGCACCCACATCGCGCAGCCTACAAATGCCTGTAACTCCAGCTCCAGGTGTTCCAAAATCTGTTATTGGTGGGCGCGCGTGCGCCCCACAACACCGTAAAAAAACAACTTATAGATTGGAACAAAGTCCCTTTATTTCCACTATTCTGTCCCTAGAGTGTCCTGAGGTCCCCGCGGTCGGGAGACTGCCGTGGGCTCCTCTGTGTTAGTTACTTTTTGTTGCTGTGATAAAATGCCACGGCCAAGCACAGCTAATAGAAGAAAGTGTTTATTTTGGTTTATGGCTCCGGAGGGTTAGAGTCCTTAATGACAGGGGAGGCGTGGCAAGAAGCTGAGAGATACATCGTCATTTGTATGCAGGAACTGGAAGTGGGGTGAGGCTGCAAGCCCTCAAAGCCTGCACTCAGTGATATACTTCTTCCAGCAGAGCTGCACTTGCTAGACTGTGTAACCTCCCAACAGCGCCATCTACTGGCTCAAATACCTGAGCCTGTGGTGGACATTTCCCATTCAAACCACAACTTTCCTTCTTTTTGTTGTTTTTGTTTTTTGTTTGTTTGTTTTTTGGTGGTGGTGGTTTTTTTGAGACTGGATTTCTCTCTGTAGCCCTGGTTTTCCTGGAACTCACTGTGTAGAGCAGGTTGGTCTTGAATTCAGAGATCTGCCTGCCTCTGCCTCCCAAATACTGGGACTGAAGGTATGCACCACCCTGCCTGGAGCTTGTTCTCTCTCTAATTAAATGGTACTGGGGATTGAACCCAGAGTCCTCCACATTCTAGGCCAGTGCTCCACCACTAAACTACATCCCTTGCCGCCTCCTTTCATTCACAGACTTTTTCATGGATTTTTAATCTTGTAAACATATTAGGCGATATCGAATCTAAGTTATGTCATTTCTCTACTGGAAAACTTATGCTGAAGCCTCGCTAGAATCTGAAGGGTCCAATCAAAGGTTGGTAGATGGAGTGACGTGCAGCAGGCAGAGTGACCGGACCCGAAGTGGGAGGATCTCCTTTGTGCCCATCTCTTACCCCAGCCAGCTGTCTATCCTTTTGTGAGCCACCTATTTCTCACAATCTGTTTTCTCATTTGTCAACTGCGGACATAGAATTTACTTTGTAGGGTATGCGAGGACCAAATGGGACTCTGTGCGAAGGTGTTACTGTAAATGGCACAACAGAGGACTTTAATTTTTATTTTGCCATTAAGCTGAGAGGAAACCGAGGAGAGGAAAGAGGGGCCTGCCTGTCACCTGTGTCTTGGGACAACACATATCCGGGGATTAACAGGTTTGCATGCTGGAGACAGAGGGCTAGTTAGAAATACATTTCCAGGATCCTACTGAGAGGAAGTCTTAATCTGGGGATGAGTGCTAAACTTAGGAAACGAAGGTTTCCCTTCCAAGGCACACACCGACATGGCCTAGGTCCTTCTGCCTCTGTTCAGAATGGAAGTTCCTCCTAGAGTCAGGACTATGGGACAGAAGACCTGGCCCTCCCACTCGGTGGCTGGTGACCGAGCAAGGGCTTCCTCTCTTAGCTTCCTGCCTCTCAGTTTCCTCACCTGCCAACATGAACAGGTCACAGGATCGTCACGTAACTGTCTTAAGTTCTGACGGACGGAGCAGGTGCAGAGTAAGTCCTCGTTACTGTCTTACTCCTGTGAATATTAGCCGTGACCTGTGACCCCAAATCTTCTCTTTCAGGTAGGAGGCGTGCAGTCCCTGGGAGGAACAGGTGCACTTCGAA
The DNA here is from genome assembly GCA_026225945.1 of Cricetomys ansorgei. NCBI lineage: Eukaryota > Metazoa > Chordata > Mammalia > Rodentia > Nesomyidae > Cricetomys > Cricetomys ansorgei. The sequence continues at coordinate 16,432,730 of JAMJFZ010001258.1, forward strand.
TCGGAGCTGACTTCTTAGCACGATGGTATAATGGCATAGACAACAAGCAAACGCCCGTCTATGTATCATCGCCAACATGGGGTGAGCCTGTCCACTATGGGAGAGGAGAGCAGAGCAGCGGGGAGGGCTGTCCTCAGATGCTTGGTGACTGCATGGAGGATGTCATCTATCCCGGGAAGAGCTGGCTTTGGGGGGTGGTCCTTGAGTACTGGATTACAGAGCACCCAGAGGAAGCTGCTGCTCAGATTTCACTGGGAACACCTTTCCCCGGGATTCTCGGCAGCCTTGCGTTTTAGTCTATGCAGCAGGTTCCCGGAGGAGGTGTAAAGGTGGACGCAAGAGGTGGTATTGTTGTAGGCTGCAAGTCTGGAATTTTTATAACTGGTTGAACTTGTTCCTGGTACTCTAACCTAACTGCTAGCCTCTATGCACTGAGCCCGAGGGCCTGAAGTGAACCTATGTTCCTCCTCACTACGCCAGCTTGTGTTTGTAAAGGCACTTAGCGTTTTGCCCCTTTGCTCTGCAGAGAACCACAATGCTGTGTTTGCTGCTGCTGGTTTTAAAGACATTCGGTCCTACCGCTACTGGGATGCAGAGAAGCGAGGACTTGACATCCAGGGTTTCCTGGATGATCTGGAGGTGGGTGATACAGAACAGTAGAAAACTCTGTGGTGTCAGGAGTAGCAGGGAAAGCTTTCGGGTCAGTTGATAAGTGAGAGCCTGAGATTTTTTCCTCTAAACCAGATAGTGGATTCTGAAATGGCACGTAACAGAAGGAGCGCATTGAAAGAGAGATAGGAAGGACTCTAAGAATCTGGTTACTGTTTGCCCTTTTATTGTGACCCATGTACTGCTCACCGTCTCCTGATGTCCCTGCTGTGTCAGAGCTGACGTAGCTTTCTTCTCCTCAGAATGCTCCCGAGTTCTCCATCTTCGTCCTTCATGCCTGTGCACACAACCCCACCGGGACCGACCCGGCCCCAGAGCAGTGGGAGAAGATCGCCGTCATCATGAAGGTAACCGCTCCTCCGAGCATCTCCTCCGGAGCGTCTCTGCTAAGCGGGATGCGTGACTTAATTTTATTTAGTTACTATTCCTTAATCATTTAAAAGCACAGCCTGTTTCTTGAAGGATCTGGAGCATGGAGAGAATTCCAGAGAAGAAGAAAATAGATATATTAACTGTAAATCCTATTACTCCAGTAGGCACTAGTCGTGTTCTGGTGGATGGCGTCTTAGGGTGTATGGTTTTTAAAATGTATATGGGTTTTATAAACGTGGACTCATTTTGTTAATATTCACAGCATCCCCCTCTCTCGTTTCTTTATACCATGCCATTTACTGTTTATAGCATCAGTTTTCATAGCCATATGTTTGATCCTTTCATGGAAATGTCATCTTGGGAATTGGGTAAATCGGTTGAGGAATGTTGAGGTTTATTTCAGATTTCTTAGAGGAGACTCTCTAGCTCAAAGTGTATCTTCTCCAATATCATGCTTATGGGATGGATACTCACCAAGCAGCGGTTGAGTATTGGGTACCACCAGGATCAGGCAGCAGATGTAGCCCCAGCCCTGAAGAGCACATAGCCTGTTTGGAAAGAACAGTTTAGTATTAGAGCAGTTCCCATACTGTGAAATGCTGCGCGGGTGAGTTCTGTGGGGTAAATAGCCCAGACTTTATTGCTAGTGATAGGCTAAAGCCTTCCTGGAAGAAGTGGTCCCCATGTTGAGTCTTGGCAAGGAGGAGATGAGACAACATTGTCAGGAGGGAGCTGATGGAGAGCTGGCCGTGGGTAGAGGGGAGCGTGACCACAGCCCCCGACCACCAGCAGACAATATGCCCATTTAAGGAAGTAAAGGACATTCTCATTACTGTCTGGAGTTCTGTGGGAGTCAAAGGAGGGAGGTGATGTGTCTAGAGACTAAATAGGGCTGACCATTAATGCACTGCCTTAAGATCACCCTGATGACACAGAGTAGATCAGAGGGCAGCTAGATGTTGCCAGAGTCCACGTGGGAGTTACAAGCAATCAAACAAAGCAGGTGTCAGTGAGCAAAGGGAGGTCAGGTAGACCCTCAGGCTGCAAGGGTCGGGTGCGACTGGATGTAGAGCATCATCTGCAGGGGTTTGAGCAAAGGCACACTCAAGCTCCTGGTTTGGACTGCTCAGGAGAGGAAGAGGTTTGTTCACTCTGTCCAGAAGGCATTCAATGCGGGGGACTATTTGAAGAGCTGAGAGCTATTAGAGGAGAGAGCCTGCTTCGTCTGGAGTAGCTGGTAGGGTAGCCCTGAGATGAGGCCCTGGGGTTGCCACATCTCACTTACCATACCAGGAATTCATGCAGAAGGTTCCACAGACATACGACAGTACCCCCAAGCTTCAGAAATAAGCCCTGCGTCTTGACGCTGGAGTACAGAGCACTCTTAAGAAGGTTTACTGAGGTTGTTTGCTTCTTGGTACTCAGTGAGACAGGACTGGATGCAATATGTACAGACGGGAAATACAAGGAAGGTTCAGGGGAAGAAATTCCTTTCAGACGCCAAGTGGGAAAGGAAGGGCCGATGTCTGAGGCTGCCTCCAGAGGACGCCCTGCCCTGACTTGCTCTCCTTCCTCGCAGCGCCGTTTTCTGTTCCCCTTCTTTGACTCAGCCTATCAGGGCTTTGCATCTGGAGACCTAGAGAAAGATGCGTGGGCTATTCGCTATTTTGTGTCTGAAGGCTTCGAGCTCTTCTGTGCCCAGTCCTTCTCCAAGAACTTCGGGCTCTACAGTGAGTGCTTTCCAGAGTCGAGCCCTGCCTTCCGGCCCCTTCCACACCGCATCAGCAGCTAAGCCTCGTTCTCATCTTCCCTTTAGATGAGAGAGTGGGAAATCTGACCGTGGTTGGAAGAGAAAATGACAGCATCCAGCGGGTCCTTTCCCAGATGGAGAAGATTGTGAGAGTCACTTGGTCCAATCCCCCTGCCCAGGGAGCACGGATCGTGGCCCTCACCCTCTCTGACCCTGAGCTCTTTAAGGAGTGGTAAGGGGCTTGAATCCTGATGGGCGAGGGTGGGGATGCAGAACTGAATTGCTCTGTCACATCTGCCTGGGTTTTACCTGCCCTTTTATCTCGGGAGAGGCAGAACACGATTATCTTAACCTCTCTGAAACAGTCCCATAATGTGGGACCGATACCCACGTCACGTGTGTGTGGCAGCACAGCATCGGAGGCAGGAAGAGCCCTGCAGTGGATGTCAGCTTCCCATTCTTTCGCTGCCCAGTTTCCCTTCTGTAAAGCTGGAGGGCAGGAATTTCCGAAAGAATAGACAGTCTGACTTCAAGGCAGTAGGACCATTTTTGGGCCCTCCCTTCTCTTCCTGTGCATATAGAAGATGATGGAATTTAGCTTAGACTAGACATAGTAGAAAGGGCTAATAATAATAATAATAATAATAACAAAGGAACGGAGCCATTATAACATACTTTAACAACAGCTACTTCAGTCTTATGAAATCTTTACTTCTGGAATTTTCCACTTAATGTTTTCTGACTTTGGTTAACCAAAGATAATTGGAACTGTAGATCACGGTGAAGACCTGTATTTTATCTTATTTGAGAAGACCGCGACTTTCATATAATGGCTAAATGGACAATAAATAAACCAATTAGGCCCAGCGGAGCACATGATTGTGTCGGTGTCAGCACCCCAGTGGAGCCTGAGAGGGATGTTAGTGCATTAGAGCTGGCACGCTGCAGAGAGTGAGCACGGCCTCTTCCGGTCCCCCTCCGAGTCTGTGCTTCTGGCTGTTCATTCACCTGTCCAGTTGTCCAAGAACCATAATAAACAGGTTGTGATCTCATGTTAAGCTTTCAGTTTAAGTTGCATGGTGGTTTCGTTCTCCGGGCACCAGGTCTCTATATAGACCAGCTAGAGCCATACAGAACTTGGTGTGTAGACCAGGTTAGCCTCAAACTCACAGAGATCCTTGTGTCTCTCCCACCTGAGTGCTGGGGGTTAAAGGCTTCTAAACCTGTGTATTTCTGTGAGCCACCTCTTCTGCGTGGATGGGTTGTAATACCACCGTCTGTGCCTCAGGACAGGAAACGTGAAGACAATGGCTGACCGGATTCTGACCATGAGATCCAAACTCAGGGCACGATTAGAAGCCCTCAAGACTCCCGGGACCTGGTCTCACATCACCGAGCAGATTGGAATGTTCAGCTTCACTGGGTTGAACCGTAAGTGGCCCCACCCCGTTGTGATCATGGATACATGCGGGCTGCAGTTCTCAGGCAGCTGTTGCCAAGTGGTCAGACGTCACTTTGGACCAGAACAAGTTAGGCTTTCTCAGTCTGTCTCCTGAGCGCCTTGCGTCTCAAGGGCACTGTTGTCCCTCTGACCCATGAAAATCTGGTATTTTCATTTTTATGTGTTAGGAAGTGGCTCAGAGCTAGCTGGGAGATAACAGGATTTGTACCTTGGATCTTTCATTTATAAACAGTTTCTTACAAATTGTCGAGTGCCTTTGGTTTCACCTTCATCACTGGTATAAATACCACATACGATTCCTCAGGGCCCGGAATTCTTAGCAGACTTTCTCCAGTCTCCAGGTACCACCCTCAAGAAGATGTTGCAAAGTTCTCTCTCCTTGTCATAAATTTAAATCTGGGTAGTTGGGATTGAAAGCTGATTGGACATCCAGTGGGCATGATTTTGGCCAGCCGTCAGCAGAGGTCCCTTATGATAGAGGAGCCATTTATTTAATAAGTAATTTCTGAGTGCCTCCTAGACCCCTGCTGTCAGCCGGGTGGCTCTCGAGAGGGATGTGTGCTGGGCTCTGTTGTGGGCGGGGCACTAGAGGCTCCAGCCAAGTATCATGTCTGGGGCTGTCAGAGTGCTAGTTTAAAATGGGCTGAGAAAAAAAGAGAGAGAGATAAATAGAAAGGTGTGATTGAGATGTTATTATAGACCCCCTCAAACTACTTTGTGTTGAAATGAGCTGCCCTAGAAAGTAACGGAATGGCTCAGTTAGCCGTAGGTGTCCTTACTGTCCTGGGAGAGAATTCATTGGTTGGGACGTCATCCTTGTGCAGTTGTAAAAATAGTAGTGATGTGGAGGTAAGCGCCTGGTGTCGCCCTCTAACCGCTCGTAAGATGGGGATATGGCCCTGTAAGGTAGCCTCCGCCTCCTATTATTCAGAGTAGGAAAATGGCTTTATCAAACTTGAAAACTGGCAGGAATAGACCGAACCTGACTGTTAGCGTTTGACAGCCTCCATTGTTTTTTACCAACAGAGTTTGTTCTGTTCTTTTCTTCCCTTTATTTTATTAAGAAAACATACAGAGCCGGGTATGGTGGTGCACAGCCTTAGCCCCAGCGCTCGGGAGGCAGAGGGGAGCACTGGGCTTTTCCTGTGCCCCATCCATAGAACGGGATGATGAGGTCATCACCGAGAACACTGAAGTGCTTAGGACACCACCTAGCACGTTGGGTTTGCCCAGGGCTCAGCGGGGACCTCATTATTCTATTCCATGGCTTTAATGTGCCAGTTGAGCAAAATCTGCCAGAATTCTATCAGTTTTGCAGTAAGAAAAAAAATTCTCCACCTTTTGGTTTATTTACACGTCATTTGTCAGTACCTCCTGATGGGCTCTTGTCAAATGTCCTGTGAAATGAAGTGCTGAACGGAGGTTAGATGCTCAGGACTAAGCAGCCAGACTGGAAGACAAAGCGGGTGGGCATCGTGTAGCCGGTTTTCCGTATCGGTGAACTATGCTTGTGTCTGGTGATTATTCTCGCTCAAGAGGGGTGTCTAATGTGCCGGGTCTGGTTGGGAGGTAGTCCAAGATTCAAAGCTACCTTCCATTGGGAGTCATACTGTGAACATCCTGAAAATTAAATATTAACTACTGAGAAGTCTTTCCAGAATTTAGTGAGTAGTTTTCTATTTGTCGACTGGACAAAAGGACAAAGTAGCTCTTTTTGTTTAGCTTGTCTGTGTTAAGGAGAAGGAAGGGGGACTACAACTGTCCCGTGATCTCTGAACACCCACTGCTTAAATCAGTGTACCACTCTCCTTTTGTCTTTATAGCCAAGCAGGTTGAGTACCTGGTCAACGAAAAGCACATCTATCTGCTGCCAAGTGGTCGGATCAACATGTGCGGCTTAACCACCAAAAACCTAGAGTACGTGGCTACCTCCATCCACGAAGCCGTCACCAAAATCCAGTGAAGACTCACCGTGTGGTCCACGCCACCAAAGCGGCTCGCTGCCACATCTTCCCTGCCTGCGCAAAACCTAGTTGTACATTTCCTGGATTAGAGACAACCGTGGTGAGACAGCCACTGTCTAAGCTCGCTCCACACAAAGAAGACATTTCTTGAAATGAACCAGGGGCCTGGGATTAGAGCCTTTTGGAAGCTATATCTAATTAAAAGTTATTTAAGAATAAAAATGTACTTCTTTATGAGATGTAGACACCTTGCTTTCCTCCCTAGCCTTCTGCAGGAGTTCTGCCCATGGAGCCACGGGCTTCTGCCTGTTGCTTGATTCTGTACAAAGTCCAGTCCTGATCATGTTGTCTGAGGAATCGGTGTGACTGTGGGTGTTGGCTGGGGCATTAAAACTCATCATCTCCACCCAGAGTCTCTCGTCTCCCCGATCTTTCTGCACTGATTGTGTCTGTAGCGTGAAACATTAGTTTTTTGAGGCAATTGTAGAAAATATTTACATCATGACATACAAATGGATATACGTATTTAATGAAGTGGAAGTTTCACTAAACGGTATTTGCTCTTGTGATGCGTAGCACATTGTGATATTTTTTTAGTTTATTCTGTTGTGTTGTTTCATTCAAAAAAAATAAAAATGCTGATTAAGATATATGGAATTGAGTTTGTGATCCATTCATGAGTTGTGACCCACAATTTAGAATGAAGGGAAATAAACAAAATGTTTTTTGAAATAGAAGATTCTAGTGGGATCATGGCTTTTAAGTCCATGTAGCTTTTATGGGTTTATCATTCAGAGGCCAGCCATTTTCTTAAGAAACTGGGATAACGTAATTTAGAGAATTCTAGAATACCAGCTCTTTCCATAACAGCTGGAGAACCTCCTTGCGTATTGGAAAAAAATTACAGCTGCTTAAACACGTCACAGTTTCCAGAGAGCCCAGGGACTCTGTAAATGGTGGATGTGGAAAATCGGCTGGGTTTTGTCTTACTTTAAAAGGCAGAGTTGCTTGGGAGTTTCAAAATATTTAAAAGTGGTCTTCCCGTGTTTCCAAGGACTCCGGTGAGGTGCAGTCCTGCAGTCTTAAGGATGATTGGCTCCTGGAAGTCACCAGGTCCAGCCTCCCTCTCCCAAAGAAACGTCTGCTTCATGTCCCTGACTCACCCCCTTCCATCTGGGTGTGGCTCTTTCCAAGCTTAGGGAGGCACCCTGTTCTGTTAGTAGGGCCTTTTAGTTAAAACCAAACCAAACCCCAAAAAAACCAAACCTTTTCCCTTGAGCCAGACTTTGATCTCCTTTTGTCATTCCTCCATTCCTTTCAGTCAGTCACTGTTAGTACTGAAAGAGATGGCCTCCCCACCACACGAAAGCAGCAGTGGCTACTCCTGGACTGGCTTTCCTTCAGCGTTACTACACAGATCCTTCCCTCTGGCTGGCACTCGCCCTGTAGGTGTGTGACTGGGCTGGTGGGTGTGGATGAAGTAAGGTTACTAAAGGTCAGCTTGCCATTTCCATTCCGACAGTAAGATGTTGCCATGAAGCAGCCATTCTGGGGTGAGTTCCTGTCATTCTCTCTAGGTAAGGCTTAAGCCATCAGAAGACAATACCCGTTGGGGTCAGACTCTGTTGAGAGCAGAAGAGTCTTGATTCGGGCCGGAGAATGGCTCAGCGGTTAGGATTGCTCGTTGCTCTTGCAGAGGACTGGGGTTTGGTTCCCAGCATTCACATGGTGCCCCACCACTGCCTGCAATTCCATTTCAAGGGGATCCAATCCCCTCTTCTGGCTTCCAATGGCACCTACGTATACTAAGGCATTTACATAAATAAATCTTTAACAAAGGTCTTGATCATGCGTGGCCCCCCAAAATGTAGTTCTACTCAGTAAGCTATCACTAGTATGTATTTAATTTTTCTTATTAAGGAAAGGTAATTTTTTTCTCTAGGGAAAGTGCCAAAACCATTAAAAATAAGGAAATAGCTTTAAGTCTCAATGCCAGTACCAACGTACTAAAACTGCTTTTAGTATTAAAAAGAAATTGAGATTTGGCCTTAATTGTTTACCTTTTGGTTAGTGTGTCCTGTACCGGGTCTGGGGCTCTGGATGTTTGGGGAAAGCTCTAGGACCTCTCAGACATTGGTGCACGGTGGACACAGGTGGGGTCAGTGTCACAGATTCTGCATGTTCACAAACAGGACACTCCAACGTGCCAGTTCCTGGCAGGGCAGCCGCAAGCAAATTATCCAACTTTTCAGGCAGTATCACACCGCCTTTGTGAGGGTTTTGAGAACGGACTCACCGATCCTTATTACAACACTCGGTAAGTAAAGCCCAGAGCAAAGCGACTGTTACTGCGTTAGGGAGTGGACAGCCTCTGGTGAGGCTCCAGAGAAGAATCTTACATTGTTCTGGCACAGCCTGCTAGCACTCAGTCCTCACCTTGCCAGCTGCCTGGCTGTTCCGCCCTCCAGGGCGGCTCACAGTGCGCCTGTATCCTCTGGTCCACTCTTCTGTCCTGTCTCTCTAGCCTGTGGCTGGAAACTGCTGGAACTAAGCCATCTTGACCTTTTCCCAGAGGGTCTGCAGAAGCCAGCCAGTGTGACCAGAGGACTAGGGGCGTGTCTGGGTCTGGCCCCCAAGATCCTGAACTTTCCTCATGGTCACATGGCTTCAACAGTTGCTGGCCCGGTCCATTATCCTCTTAATCCCCCTCTGTCTCTGCTGACACCCAGGTTTGTGTTTTACTTCCCACTTCTGCCATTCAGACCTGTAAAATCTGACCCATCTGGCCTCCCAAAGTGGAGCACCCGAACTTCCCTGTAACCTTACCCCAGCCTCACACCTGCCTGGGAGGTTTGCCACAGGTGAGATGTTTACGCCTGTGTGTGTTTCACTTTGTGCATCTCAAATGAAACCCCTTTAGAACTCTGAAATTCCACAGGCAAGTAAGGTGGCCAGAGTCCAGGAAACACATTTTCATTTTATTTAAAAACTATTTACAATTTATTGAGCCTTCATAAATGCTTTATTTTAAAATCTTTTTTTTTAAAACTTATTTTAACCTGAAGAAAATTCGCGGGGTGTATGTGTGTGTGTTGGAGATAGGGAAAAGCTCCTTCAAAGTTAGCGGAGGGAGGGGTAGACCGCAACCGCAGCGGCCTGAGCCCGGCGGCCTAGGGGATAATGAAAGGGAGCTTTGTTTGCCCAGCAGGCTCCCTTGCAAGTTCTTGTTCGAAACTCATCACTGACTGGCCTTGGTACGAGACACCCAGCACTGAGTGCTGGCACCACCTATTCTGACCAGGCAGGAGCAGGCAGGGAGTGGTGTTTATGGAGTTAGCTAGAACACATGCATGGCTGAGCCTCGGGCCAGCCAGGCTAAGCAAGGGACTTGTGAAGTCAGTGACACATGCAGAAGAGGCATCTCTGGCTCCAACCTTCCCTCCCACGGGCCATGGCCCTCTTGGCAACACCTACTGTGGTTTGGTAGACAGTGGTCAAAAATTATGTGGGATGTAGGTTGTATCTTACTGTGGTGTGCCAACCATTTCTGAGGACCCCGTCTTGATGGGCGCCAACCTTCCCCCATTGACAAGACTGCTTGACCATTTATAATTAAACACCACTCTCAAAGTGTCCAGTATTCACTCTGCATTGCAGAAACATTGGGCTGAAAGTTCCACTGTTTAAAACTGTTAAAAGCCTTTGTGGGTCAGGGAACTTTGAGAATATTGAGAAAGCTTCAAGTCTCTGGAATACACACAAAACACTAAGTTCCGACAGTTTTAAGGGCTTCATAGGCCCTCTGAAGTCAATGGACTCCGCTGGGGTGATGACCCCAGGTTAACAACCCCTGAGTTAAATAAAGTTCCTGTGGGTAAGCATTTTCCTTTGAGACACAAATAGCATAGAGGAATTATCAACTGTCCCTCACCTGTGATTGAATGGGGGTGGGGGAAGGGCAGCTTGGAAATGGTTTGGAGATTCAGCAGGCAGTACTGGATCTCTGGATGCTGACTGGGGGTGTCCAAGGGGTGGGAAAAATCAGAAACTCAAATTCAAATAAAACTTGACTTAAATTTTCCCTTAGGCTGGCTGTGTTTTGCAATTCCTACATTATTTTTAGAAGTATGCATGGTCATCCTGCCATCTTGTGGCTATGCTTGGAATTACATCTGCCCCAACATCCAGGACTAAAACACCCCCAGATGGGGTAGGTTTTTGGAATATTTTGCTGACCAGCAAGGGATGTGGTAAAAGGCTGGAGGTGGGGGTATGTGGAAAAGAAAAGTGATCATTCAACATTCCTGTGTCAAGCACACTGAAGCCCGTGACAGCACGGAGCTTCCTTCCTGGCTGACCTGGGCACTCTTTGGTTTATCATGGCTAAACTCACTGTAACAACTTAGAACGTTTTTTCCTGCTTTGATATTTCACTTAAAACCTGATATTATATATGTCTGGCTCACAACTGGGTCTCTCTGATCCCTGATCCTCCTCTTCTGAAGCAGGCTTATTGAGAGATTAATTACTGGAAACCCAAACAGGCACGTCCCTGGGAGAGATGGTGACCCAAGGCTTCCTCTCTTTTTTCCCACTCCCTGGCTGCGGAGAGAAACTAGTCACTGAGTCCCACACTCTGACGTTCTGGAAAAATCCCTGTCCTTCCCTGGAACTGATCTTCACACCTGCCCCTATAGACTCCGCGATACACCTCTCTGCCCGCATCACCTTCTGAGTTATGCTAAGCATGAGCGATGGTAGAAAGGGTTATTTTGTTCTGGAAGAAAGAATGGTGAGTATCCAGAATGTGGGTCTTCTGTGGTCCAGGGACACCAAAGAACAAAGAACATGATGGGGAGCATCAGAGTGGCATTGTCAGCTTGGGGTTCACCTCCCTGCTAGCCCTGGACCCTGCTACAGACTGTTTCTAACATCTTCCATTGTAAGCATCTCCTTCAGTGTCAAAGGGAGGCAACCGAGGGGTGAAAAGGTGGAAGGCAGAATGTTCTGTCGCAGGTGGGAGGCCTTGGGGGTGGGGAGTGAAGATGGGAGGGTGGGCCCTCCCCCAAAGCTGTGGAATCTCACACCCAGCCAAGGAGGCCTTCCCCTCATCATGTGATCAGAGGTGTTAAATTGGAGTTTTCCTCAGAGGCTCTCTCTCCATCGGCTGACCTCTTCCTTTTCCGACCACCTGCAAAACAGGTTGTCAGCATCAGTCTGCAGGCCATGGAGGACATCCATGCATGCTCAGCAGTCTGAGGACACAGACATGGCTGAGGAGACAAAGCTCTGGAAGTTATGCAATGGAACATGCATGCACTGTGGTGCTGACGACAGCACACCTTCATCCCAAAAAATGAACATTGCCTAAAAACCACAACCCCAGACACTAGCCTATGACAGAGCTCATGGGAGACACTGAAGTAGGTCCCGAAATGACTTCTCATCCTTTCCTGGAAGCCCCTAGCTCAAGAGACAGCCAGGCACCCTCCAAAAGAATACTAGTCTCCCACTCTTTGATGTCCCATGGGTCAGAGTTGGTGGGCAGAGCTGGGAGCCATTCCCAGGCGCTCCAGTTTAGAATTTCTCCTGCTTACTCTGGGCCAGGTGACGGTGACTGTATAAACTCCTTCAGAGACAGAAGACACCTGATTCCAGCTCTGCGAGTTCAGGAGAGAACATTCTCATCCTGTTCTCTCTGCCCTTGACTTCTGACTAAGGAGGGTACTGCTCTTCTCTTTTAAGAGTATTTATTTTGTGTGTGTACATTTACACACGGTTGTATGTATGTGTGTGGTTGTGTGGGTCTCGTCATGTGCATGTGGAGGTGAGAAGACTGTGTGGGAGTTAATTCTCTCCTCTCACCACGTGGGTCCTGGGAATCAAACTCAGGTCCCCAGGCTTGGCAGCAAGCACCTTTACCCACTGAGCCATCTCACTGGTGCTTGCTTTCTGTGGCGTCTCCAGGACACAGAATTTTTCATTTAAAGGACTATATAATCAATATTATGGGTTTTTCAGGCTCTGAGGTCTCTGTCACAAATGCTCAACCTTGCCATTGTGGCCACATATAACGAATGGGCATATGGCCCAACGGTCTCTACCTATAAAAGTAGGTGAAGCGGGGAAGTCAGGATTTGACCCTAGGGTCCTACCACTTGGTGAGGAGCTTTGGTCTGGGAGATACTCACTCAAGGTTCTCAGCAGTTTCTTGCCCATGGTTTCCTCAGAGTCACTGCTGCAGGGGCTGGCCTCTGGGTCCAGGGGGATACTGCAGCATTCGGTATCTGCAGTGGAAAGGAGAGCAAACTCAGGTCTCCTACCTAAATGTCAGGATCAAGTGGGGAGATCTGAGTGATGCTTCCCTGTGACAGGGCCAAAGGGTGGGGCCTGTGAGTGCTAGTGTCGAACTGTGTGCGTGTGTGTGTGTGTGTGTGTGTGTGTGAGAGAGAGAGAGAGAGAGAGAGAGAGAGAGAGAGAGAGAAATATCTCCTGAGAGAGAGAGAGAGAGAGAGAGAGAGAGAGAGAGAGAGAGAGAGAGAGAGAAATATCTCCTGAAAGGTGTTGACTATTTGCAACACAGGAGCAGTAATCTAGCAGTCTACTACTGCTACTCAGAAATAATTCACTCTCCTCAAATACCATTTGGTAAGAAGGGGAGAAAACACTGTGCTCTACCTAGCAGCTGTGCCAGACAAAAAGCTTATCAGAGGCCATGGGATGCCACCTTCTTTTACCCATAAAACCCTGTAAAACCAAGGGCTCTGCAGCAACAGAGTACATGCCCCTGGCTTCTTAGAATCTCAGAACCCAGAAAGGGTCCAAGCCTCACACCCGTGCAAGAACTGACCTTGGGAGGCAGGGTGGTGTGTTAGAAACCAGCCTGCCCCAAAAGCCCTGGTGTGGGGTCTGCTTCTAACATGGTCTTGGTGTGGGTGAGCCATTTCCCTGACAGCCTCACGGGTCCTCATGATCACACTGAGAGGTGGGCTAGATGTTCTCCAAAGTCTATCCCATCTCCATCCCTGCTCCTTCGATCCATTTCTTAGATACACACTTTGGCAGAGCTACTAAATTTGGTGTGCGTAGGAGAAAAATAATCTCATTTTTTAGTCCAAGTCCTGGACTGGTGACTGTTATGTCCCAGTTTTCTGGGATCAGCTCATGTCTCACGCATCTGACAAACGTAGGAGACTTTCCAGATCTTGGCTCTGTATACCTGGTGTGGGCTGGGTCAGGTCTGAAACACTGGGTAGAGGAACTACTGGCCAAAAGCTTGGGTCTGTCTACTTCCTGAGGCAAACTGGATCTCACTGCTGCTGAGACTTGGAGCAACTCCACTGTCAAGGCAGGAATTCTCAGAGTCTCGAATGAAGGGGACGGTTCTGATCTGAGAACTCAGGGAAAGCCCCACAGACGCTGGGCCTGTCCTGTGGTCCAGAGGAAGGGAAGAGCCCTGCCAGAGAGGGTGGTGCTGATGTCAGTTTGTCTATAGGGTAGTTCTAAGAATATCAGACGCTGGTGTGCCCTATATATATATTACCTCACACTTGAAACTGCTTTATGATATAGCTACCATTATTTAGATTAATGTACTCAAGGAAACTTATCCATTAAGATAAGAAAACCAAACCTCAGATTGATAAATTTGCTTAAAATTTCACAGTTCTAAAGACCCAATGTAGTAGTATATGCTTGTAAGGAGGCAGGAGGATTGGATGTTCAAGGTCATCCTCTACTACAAAGTAGATTTGAGGCCAGCCCATTTTCAAACAAACAAACAAACAACAACAAAAAATCCAGACAATTCCTGAATTAAAGGGTGGTCTGAAAATAGGCAGAAAATAGCTTCTACCATCACCCAAGTTTTCCTGGAAAGATGAACTAGAGGGCCCGATTCATGATAGGTGCCTGGTAAATGCTAATCCCCCTGCGTGTGTATCATATAGGGGCTGGAGTCTCAGGGCTCCCCCATGCAGCTTGCTCTTGTGTCCAAGATCAGTGATCTCCCTTGCTCCTCCGGACCCGCCCCTGACCTGCTGTTGCAGGAACAGCTGCAGGGGACAGCGAGAGCTGCTGTGTCGTATGCTCCTCAAAGCTGGGCGTCTCTTCCTGGGGGAGGGCCATCTCCTCCATCCTCAGGTACACCACCTCGCCGGGGCTTCTCAGCCCATCCGAGCGGCTGCCTAGGGAGGACAGTGAGTCTATTAACTCTGTGCCTTGAGCCCTGGGGTTCTGTGGGGCACAAGATGGACGCTGGGCAGAAGTGGAGGAAGAAGGTAGGGCCGTTTTTACCCTGCAGAAGCCCAATCTATCTGCCGGACTGACTCACACGGCAAGCTGGTCCTGTTGCTCAGGAGTGTGAGGACTGGGTCATCCTTTGGAGTCTGGGGTGTGCCCCGGGTGGTGGGGGCCTTGGTGGAGTCCCCGTCAGCGAAGGCATCCATGTCTGGGGATTGGGGTGAGCTGTCCATGTGGCAGGCGGTGAGTGCGTTCTGGTACTGCTGCCGTGTGATCTGGAAGGAAGTGGACAGAGGCTCAGGAGAACTGTGTAGACACTGTCCACACAGCCAGCTTTCCTGAGCCCACAAGCAGTTCCATGGGGATGCTCTGGAATGCCTGTGGAGGCCTGAGGTCTTGAGCCAGGAGTCCTACCCATACTGCACTGAGCCCAGGAGCGGACAGGCAATGACAGGGCCTGTACTTGCCAGCCACCACTTCCCACTATTCATTTTTATTGACTTTAGACTTTGTACTATACTGCCTGAACCTGTTTTTCTGTTGCTGCAGCAAAATATCTGAGTTTTATACTTTATATAGAAAAGAGGTTTATTTGACTTAAGATCCTGGTGGCTGGAAAGCAGAACCAGCATGGAGCTGCTGCTTGGTGAGAGCCTCCCTCACTGTAGCACATGCCGGAGAAGCATGAAGGGAAGCAGCTGGATGGATCAAGGGTCTAAGCACGCAGGCCTGCTTCCTCGACAGCAACCTGATTACACGAAGACCAATCCAGTCTGAGGAGAAACAGATGACCCCTCTCTAAGGGTGGTGCTCCCCACAACCTGATCACTCCCCACTTGGTTCCACTTCTGGAAGACCCACCTTCCAGAGTGTTTTTCACTGGGGACCTTGCTAACCTTTGGGGGACACACTCAAACCATATCCAAATCAGAGGACACGGGCCATACGAAACTGCGATCCTCACACCTCAGTATCGGACCTGAAGGTGTGTTAGACTAAGGTTTCCCGAGCTCAATTCTGAAAGCTTCTGGGTCTGAAACAGAATTTGCATTTTTAGCAAGTTCCACGTAAGGCTAGTGAGGTGCTGTGGGACCGAGACCTAGCTAGTACGAGGCACAGGTCCTACTCAGCATCAGTTCCTTCCTTGCAAAGCAGTTTAAGGGACATGGTGGCACTGCGCTCGCAACCCGCTTTGATGGTTTTCAGGTGAACTACGCTCTGTGCTGTATGGCATGGAGGTCTCAACTCTCCATCCGTCCAAAGCTTCAGTGGAGTCCCACGCTCTTGTTGACAACAGCTGATGTCCTAGCCCCTGCCTTTCCTCATTGAGAAATCTGAAGTCAGGTTCCAAAAAAGACAGGAAAATGTCCCATGTGACACTTGTTAAGCCCAAGAAAGCAACTGACCTACTGTCACTGTATTCTTTAAAGAATTATCTTTTCTTATTTGTTTCTTATTTAAAATTTATGTGTTGTGTGTGTCTATGTTGTATGTGTGCTTCTGTGTGTGTGTGTGTCTGTCTGTCTGTCTGTGTGTTTCTCTGTGTGTATGTGTGTGCGTGCCTGTCTGTCTGTGTATGCTGTGTATGTGCCTGCAGAGGTCAGAAGAGGATACTGGATCTCCTGGAGCTGGAAGTACAGGTGGTTGTGAGTTATGCCTCGTGGGTGCTGGGAACGAGGTCCACAGGAAGAGCAGCGAGTGCTCTCAACTGCTGAGCCATTGCTCCAGCTCCAAGCTGTGTTCTTTAAGATATTAATTTAGATTTGTTTCCTGGTTTAATTAAATAAGGCAAAAGGATCCTTTACCCAGAAATTATAGCAGGAAACTCTCTCCCTGCTCAGCGCCTATGGTTCAAATCTTCGCTTTGCCACTTTTGAACTGGGTAACACTGGGTAGCTAGCCAGATCACTAGCCCATCTGAATTTGTAAAATATGCCCAGAGAAACAGATAATATGAGATCATATTATGCCACAGTTACACATGACTACTTAATCAATATCCACACATAGGTCTCTCGATGTGATTTTGTGATGGGAACACATTTCAAACACAGGAATCAAACTCATCATCATTCCCTCTAAATTGTTCATGACATGCCGTGAGGCACGGGAGGGGGAGGGGCAGTGGCCCTCTGCCCCAGAGTCAGTGTGTGCTGGGAAGACAAGGCTTGGTAGAGTAAAGCCTTCAGTCAGAAAAGAGAGCCAAAGAGGACAGGAGGAGGAGGCCGATGCCAGGCAGTTGCAATGGATGCTTAAGGAAGATGGACGGGAAAAGCCACAGCGAGCAGAGAAAAGCAGCAAGGTACAGAGGGGAGGGGGTGTTTGGTTTGACTCTGGAATGTATCTGCTGGTTCAGGACTCCTATCTGCCAGTTGGATAGTTGTGTCCCCCAAGCTAGAGGCCTTTGGGGAGTATTGGGAGTATGACTATTGCAAAATGCTCTATCTTCTTTGACAACTTTTTTGCATTTGTGAAGTTTCTGCCCACGCTGCACTGTAGGGAGCTACGCCTCAGACACTGCTGGGGGTGGGGAGAATGATCAAGGAATTAAAGACTATGTCTACAACCCTAAGTAAACGGTGAATCCCCATTAGTTACTGAGTTCCCTGTCTTTGGAAGTATTTACCATGTTAAACCCCTACTTGTCAGCCTTGCTGTGGTTCCTAGTTACGTCAACTTGACACAAGTTGACACTGGAGAGGAGGGAGCCTCAACGGAGAAAATGCCTCCATTAAGATCCAGCTGTAGGAAAGCCTTTAGGGCATTTTAGTGACTGATGGGGAAGGGCCCAGATGATTGTAGGTGCCATCCCTGGGCTGGCAGTCCTGGGTTCTATAAGAAAGCAGGCTGAGCAAGCCATGGGGAACAAGCCAGTCAGCAGCACCCCTCCACGGCCTCTGCATCAGCTCCAACTTCCAGCTTCCTGCTCTGTTTGAGTTCCTGTCCTGATTCCCTTCAATGCTGTGGAAGTGTAAGCCAAATAAACTCTTTTCTCTCGGAGTTTCTTTGGCCATGGTGTTTCATCACAGCAATAGAACTCCTACCCAAGATGCCTGCTGAAAGGAAGATTCAGACAGCTACTGCCAGGCCTGGACTCTAGGAAAAGCACAGAGATATGCTGGTGGAAGTGGTTGGTCCTGGGTACTGGGTAAAGGGCAGAGGTTGGGGGAGGGTATGCATGTGGGTGGTGGCTATAGAAAAGAGAAGGTGCCACTGATTGGTTAAGCCTTGATTTGCACTGGTTTAAGAAACAAAAATTTCCTAAGCCAGGTGGTGATTTTACACACTTTTAATCCCAGCACCCAGGAGGCAGAGTTTGAGGCCAGCCTGGTCTACAGAGTGAGTTCCAGGACAGTCAGGGCTACACAGAGAAACCCTGTCTCAAAAAACCCAAAAACCAAACCAAACCAACAAAAATAAAAACAAAACAAAACAAAACAAAAACCAAAGATAATTTTTTTTAAATTTAAACTACTGATGCGCTAATGTATTACCTGAAGAAAAATACCAACAACAAGTTGTTGGAGAGAGGGCTTACTGGCCAGGAGAACTTGCTCTTGCAGAGGACCTGGCACACAGACATATATGTGAGCCAACTACTCATTCACATGAAATAAAATGAATAAATCTAAAAATAAAATAAAAAGAGAAACTGTTGACATAAACTCTGTTCTGCAACATGGACTCAGGTTCAAGCTCCCCTTTTCATCATTTCTCTCCCTTTGGGCAGTTTTTGTTTCCGGAGCTGAGGAATGAACCCGGGGCCTGGTACCTGCCAGACAGATGGGGCACTGCTGAGTACCACTCTTGGTCCTGACAGCTTTCCAATTGAGCATGCTCCTGTTAAATAGAAATACTGTCTGGTAGCTAAAGAGAAACAGGCCCACCAGAGAGAGCCAAATTGTGATGCCCTGTCTCCAAAAAATACAAAAAGAGAAACATGTGAAATAACTTTATCAAAATGACCTTGATGGTCAACAGACCTTGCTGCTACCAGCCCGGAACTGGGGCAGCCAGGCCCTTTTTGGGGTCCCTTCACTGCACTGCATCTACTGGTCTTCCATACCGGTTGTGGGAGTGCCCCCACAGGCACTGCCTTAACCCCACTCTGGGTCCTTCCCAATTTTTAAAAGTCCATAAATTCTCCGGCTAATACAGTGCTTTAAAAAATGCCACATAGTGGATCAGATGCGGGGAGAGGGCTAGAGGGAGAGAATATAGGGAGAGGCTACCGGAATTGGGGGATACTTTGGTGATCTGAGGACCTAGTGTAGTGGAAACTCCCTAAAATTTACAACAGTGACCCTAGTGAAGACTCCTAGTAATGGAGGACAGGGAGCCTGAACAGGTCATCTCCAGTAACCAGGCAAGGCTTCCAGTGGTGGGACCAGGACACCAACCCAGCCACAAAACTCTCCACCTAACCTATCCTGCCTGCAGGATCTGCTGGGGGAATGGAGGGGCAGAACCCCATGCCAAGGGAGGGAGCTCATGCCTGACACTGCACGGCTGGCCAGGAACCCGAGGCTGGAGAGCCTGGAGACAATTCCTAATGATTTTCTGCTATGTTCATAGATGGGTACCTAGCCAATCACCAACAGAGAGGCTCCTGCTAGTAGCCAATGGGAGCAGATGCAGAGGCCCAGGGCCAAACATCTGGTAGAGTTCAGGGAAACCCGTGGAAGAGGCAGGCAGGAGGGACTGCAGGGACTAAAGGGGTGGAGATCACCAGGAGACAAAGCCCCACAGAGTCAACTGACCACAGGGGCTCACAGAGGCTGAAGCAACAGACAAGGAGCCTCCATGGTCTTAAGGTTGTCTGGCTTGATGCTCTTACAGAACTCCTAAGAGCTGGAGTGTGTGGGGGTTTCTGGCCCTTTTCCTCCTGCCAGGCTGCCTCATCTAGCCTTGATATGGGGGCTCATGGCCGTCTTATTTCATATTGGTTAAGCCCTGTTTGAGTCGTAACCCTGAGAGGACTGCCATTTTCCGAGGGAAAGTGGGGTGCAGGGATGGATCTGGGAGAGACAGAGATGTGGGAAATGGGAGGAATGGAGGGAGGGGAGGCTGGGGTCGGGATGTATTGTATGAGAGAAGAAAAAAATAAACAAATGCCACATAGCCTAGTGCTTTAAAAATGCCATATTTAAAAATGCACACAAATAAATGACCATTGCTCTTTAACTTCTTTTTTTCTCCTTTTAACTGCTTGTAAGGTAGGAAATATAGTTTTATAGAAAACTTTTAACATATTTATATCTTGAAATTTTTTTTTCAGATAAGCGTATTGTAACCATGTTCAAATGGTGATGGCGGAACCATAGCATAAATGGATTGGGCAGAGGAGACTAGTCGGCTACTTTGGAAGTGGCCATCAGAGTGGGCCTTTTGCCTGTATGTATGTTTGTGGAGCATGAGTATGTCTGGTGCCTGCCTACACCAGAAGAGGGTGTTAGATCCCATGGAACTGGAGTTACAGACGGTTGTGAGCTGTCAGGTGGATTCTGGGAATTAAAACCAGGTCCTCTGGAAGAGCAGCCAGTGCTCTTAACTGACGCGCCATCTCTCCAGCCCCCATGTCTGTATCTTATATTCAAATAAATTTAACATATTGCATAGTACCCATTGTTAATGATCAATAAATACCCACTTATTGGCTGATGGAGTTAAGCAAACTAATTTTCAAAAGACAACATTATCTTGAGTTCAGATGGTCTTTTCACATGTTGGCCAGTTAATAATTTAAGCATCTCTTAAATTAACTAAACTAAAAGGCAAGGCTTTCCTTTTGGGCATCTTGACTTAGGAGCCAAGGGTCCCAGGAGTTAGCCTTTAGACCAATGTACGTCTCTTGCCATTTTTATGAACTTGTGATTCGGGGATGGTTTATTAGCTAGTCAAAACACAATCCTGCAATTTAGGGATCTACCACTAGATGGTGATGGTGATCTTGGTCAAAATTACACAACCCACACTTCAAGGTATCTGCCAAACATTTTTAGCCTTACCAGATTAAAAAACAAACAAAAAACAAACAAACAAAACCCACAATTCTTTTGTGGCTTCATAATGTATTAACGTTCTAGGAACCATGGCTCTGTTTAAAATCTCTCCTAGAAAACCTCTCGATATTAATTCAAGCTTATCTTGAGATCATATTACTCTTGAAGTTAATAATTTTGGAACGTTAGTTTATTGGACAAGAAAGGTCACCAAGAACCTTTCCTGAAGCCAGCAGCTGGGGTTTGGACCTGTGAAAATACTTCTCCATGTAATATTCCCTGTAGGCCCACAGGGACCATACGGCTCAGTGTAGCACACTTGTCCATGTGTCTGAGGCCCCAGATTCAATCCTTAGCACTACAGAACAAAATGAAAAAAAGCACAAGGACTCTCTCTGGTTAAAGAGAAGGTCAGAGATGAGAGAGGAAGGTCGTGTTGCTTCAGCAAGGGTCCCAAGCATCTCCTGAATCAAGAGGAGGTGATTTTTAGCTTCAGTTCCAAGAAAGATTTTACGCTACACAGCAAAGGAGAAGACCAAACCTTAACATGTCTGTCTTGAATTTGAAAGATTGTAGGACTAAGCCTTCTGAAGCCACCGGTTTAAAGAGGGTTTGACTAGTGCTTTGTCTACCTTTCTCAATTTTAAAACTTTCAGTGGAATAAAAGGACTATGTTTGGTGTTTCCCAGCTGTTTGGACCAGAACATGATTCTTGGGTGATATAAAAAGAACATAGGGTTCTCAGTTCTCCTGAGAATTGCCACCATCTCAGATTGGGAAAGGCTTTTCCTTGTTATTTGTGGAAAGTTCCCTTTTTCTTAGCTCTAGCGCTGGGGATGTGTCCATCTGAGTTTTAGAAAAACCTTTACACATTTCTTCTCTCTGAGGTTCTCATCTCAGTACGTGTCCCTGAAGAGCTGCCAAATCCAGGTCTGACTGTTTGATCCAATCTCTTCCAGATAAAGAAAGCTCCATCAAACCCTTGTCTCCCTACAACTGCTTACTTAAACTTGACGGGTAAAGAATCTCATTTACTTTCCACTCCAAAGTAGCAAAACAAATCTGTATACTAATTTTTTTTAACTTAGGGCATAAATGAAGTCATGTGCCCCTCACACCCCAAAATCTACACACTAATGAAACCTAATAGAGGGAATTAAGTTTTAAGGGTGGTGGATACTATGACTTCTCTTCAATGAGGGTTTGCTTCCATTCTTTGCTCTCTAACATGTGAGGACACGAGGGCCATGAGGAAGTGCACCCTAACACACACTGGATCTACTGGCCGCCGGACTGTGGATTCCCCAGTCCAGAGCAGTGTAAGCTGTACTTTCTATGGTAATTTGTGACAGTAGCCTCAACTGACTTAGGTGAACAGGAGGGCCCAAGGGGAAATAACCAAACAAAAAAGATCCCCTCTTTTTTTCATCTGAACATTTTAAAATTGAAAGGAGTGGCCAATCAAAGCATTAGTCAAACTCTCTTTTAACCCGTGGGTTCAGAAAACTTTTAGTCCTACTTAACAGTTTTGTTTTCCATTGCTGGGGCAATGCACTAAAAATAGAGTCCAAATTCCATATGCTGCCCCAGGGGCCCTGCTTCTGATGCTCTATTCCCATCCCACACCAGCCCCTGCCTCTGCTCTTCACAGGCCAGTTGGCGCTCAGATCCCCGACACTCTATTCTGAGCATTCTCCCTACCTCCCTTGTCAGCTCTCGGCAAGTGTCCTTTCCTCAGCCCACTCTGATGGCCCCTTCCAAAGTAGCAGACTAGTCTCCTCTGCCCAATCCATTTATGCTATGGTTCGGCCATCACCATTTGAACATGGTTACAATGCGCTTATCTGTCACCCCCCTACCCCAACCTCGAATATTGCCATGTAAGCTCTAGAAAAGCAGCTGTCACCGTCCTCATCGATGCCAAACACAAAGCAGACATTGGTGAGATAGCTGACAAACTGTCCTGAAATTATGAGCCCAGTGCTACAATCCGGCAGAGCCAGAACAACGATCCCTCTTACCCCACGCTCCTCCCACCTCTGAGGGTGGTCTGCATCAGCACTGAGAAGTTTTCAGGCTGCAAGTCACAGGGAAGCAAGTCCTGGGCTGTGGCATTCTGAGATTAGCCTCTCTGCCCAGACTTGTTAGATGCCCAGTCATACCTGTCCCTAGTCGCTTCTCCCTGGGTTAACTCTCTAACAACGCTCCCTGAAGCCCAGTGATTGGATTCCAGAAGTAGACAGAAGTGTCAACTCTGAAGCTTGACCTTTTTTTTTTTTTTAGCCAGATGATCTCATGCTCAAACCTCAACTTCATTGTACAACAGGAATAACAGTAGCACCTACCTGAGGGTGGGCGTGAGATTTAACAGGTGATTTGGATAAAGGACTTACACAGCTCCTTGCAGAGTGCTCTCCACTCAGCCGTCCTTATCCTTCCCTACCTGCTGGTAATTTTCAGAGGTTTCTTCTTTTCATGGCTACT
Organism: Cricetomys ansorgei; assembly: GCA_026225945.1. Taxonomy (NCBI): domain Eukaryota; kingdom Metazoa; phylum Chordata; class Mammalia; order Rodentia; family Nesomyidae; genus Cricetomys; species Cricetomys ansorgei. The sequence continues at coordinate 16,455,674 of JAMJFZ010001258.1, forward strand.
TTTATTGGTTAATCATCACTCAGTGTCTGTAGAGTCCTGGCACATAAAAGCCAGCCAGCATACCCCAGAAATAATCAGTGTTCTGGGCAGAAGGAAACGGCCTTTTCCTGCTGTGTGATCTCAGCACACCCCCATCAATCCCGCAGCTGGTGGAGTTACCAGGTGGACTCACTGGATGTTTCCTTGGACTGGGATAAGCGGGGCTCTAGCTAAAGTGTCAGGGGCAAGTTTATAATGGTTTGCTGAATGGCAGAAAAAGAAATAAAATCCTGTAGAGTAAGAGAAAGGGAGGAAATTTAAGACTCCTGTGCACCGCAACCCTGAGGAATGACATTTCCTCATGAAATGAGGAATGAAAGCCTTTCTCCTTAAGTGCAGGCCGCTGAGGGTGGAGCCCCTGTCTGTGCTGTGGAGACACTATCCTCTAAGTCAATATGCTATCATATGAGATCATCGTGGGTTTCTAATAAGCTTGGCCTATTTATCCCTTGCCAACTGATCGTGAAGAAATGAATAAAATCACTCTGGTGCCAATGGCAGGGTCCAGAAGAGACGGTTCTACTAGAAACTTGTCTCCAGCAAATTCATCTCCCTTTAATTGGTGCCTTAGTTTCTCCACATGAAATAAAGGAATCAGGAGTATTATCTGTGACAAATGATTAGCAACAACAATAGCTGGGCGGTGGCGGTGCACACCTTCAGTCCCAGCACTTGGGAGGCAGAGGCAGGTGGATCTCTGTGAGTTCGAAGTCAGTCGGGTCTACAGAGTGAGTTCCAGGACAGCCAGAGTTACAACAGAGAAACCCTGTCTCAAAAAAAACCAAAAAACAAACACACAGACACACACACAAACAAAAAACCAATAACAACAATAAGCAGTAACAATCAAGCTTACTAAAAGCAGGGCTTGTACAGCCAGGTCAGGGGAATGGGATGTGTATTATGCCTAGGGCTAAGGGTCTGTCCCACTCCCCACACCAGCTGCCCTCCTGGAGGAGTTACCTTCACAAACTGCACATCACTGAGGATGTGCACTGAGTAGTCAGGTGTGTAGAGGTTGTTGCTGCTGCTGTACAGCTGCGTGTTGCTCCCGCCAAAGTCACTGCGCTCTCGGTTTGGAGACTCGGACCGATTCAACCCGCTGCAGCGAGAAGGGGACCGGTTTACTGCAGATGGTGAGGGACAGGGAGGGGAGTGAGAGAAGAGACAAGGAAGAATGGCGGGTGGGAAGGAAGAGGAAGGAGGAAGAGAGAGAAAGGTGCTGTTTACTGAGGTCCCATGGCACTACCAGGCAGTGGTAAGGACAGGGCCCACACCCCACTAGAGCCCAGGAAGGGAGCGGCTTGTTGGTGCTGCCTCCACTGAGAGTGACCTGACCCAGGGAGGAAGCTGGTGGGTAGAGGCAGGAGGCTGTCTTGGTTCTTGTCTTCTAGTTCGGTGCAGGAGGACCCCAAATACACAAGGATAGTGCTGTGTACGTGGCTCACAGTGGAGACCCCTCTACTGGGGCAAGGCACTGTGTACACTGCTCCAACAAACCCTTTTAGAAAGACCAAGATTTGTCTTCAGAATCACCTGTCACCTCACCATGGCTGTATTTTAGTGGGGCTAACTCAGGCCTGGCTTAACAGTGGCAGGCCCTGGATCAAGAGTGTAAACAGAAGTCCACATGCCAGTAAATAGTTACAAGTTGTATAGCGTGTTGATATGCAAGTGAAATGTCTGATTTTTGTCCTTCACAACTGTTGATATAAACCTGTAGGGCAAGGTTCAACTCTTCTAGTTTTGTGGTTAAAAACAGGACTATGTGGGGTGAGCCAGGCTTGGTCTGATGGCGTCTGAACTCAGCATCTTTCAGGGATGTTTGGTTGTGGAACTCTAGGAGCCTGCATGTTTGAGCTGCGTAGAAGGAAGAATGGGCTCAGGATGGGCACAGCCTCTGACTCTATAAATGCCTTGCTTCACCCAGAGAGGCAGCCCTGAGGAGAGCCATGACGGTCCTTGAAAATGCAGGTCATGGAAAGGGTCATTCTGGCATAAATGGAGCCTGGAATATCTCACTGATACTGACTTTCTGCCAAAGATATAAACATCTCCTTAGATTCTTTAAATTCAGCAAAGACTGTGCCATTTAGTTTTAAAATGAGCTATCAATAAGGATGAGGAAGGTGAAGGTGGCCCTAAGTATTGTCTAAACCACGGGACAACCCTAAGGAGAGAATGCGGAACCCTCCTCATCCAGCCGCCTTTCCTCTGCCTGATGCTGCTCTGCACGGCTTCTCAAAAAGAGGCTAATGAGGCTGTTGGCTTCTCAGAACTCAGATCTACTTCGGAGGGCTCACGTGAAGAATCAAATTCTTTAAGGTTCTTTCCAGGGCAGAACCTTAGGGGTCTAGTTCAGCCCCTTGAGATGATGCTGATGTCAATCACGATATCCGACTAGTACCTACTGGAGTGAGTCACAGAGTTTGATGATCTGTCTAGTTGCCAAGCTGTTACAGTTGGCAAACCAAAGATCAAAACAAACAGGACAAATCATTATTCTCATCAGAACCACAAGAATCACTGCTTTCATGATCACAGACCCAAGGACCCCATTTTTATCCTGGTCATCTCTGCATGTGTCATTTACCTGTATGCAGCTCTTTACTCCCAGAACCTGGGAGAGCCCGGGGTCAGTCTTGATTCCCTACTCCCTCGGGGCCACATCAAGACCTGTCACTGGTCTCTAATCCAAAGGGCCCCCTGCTTTCTCTCTCCAGCTGAGGACAGTTACCATCACCTTTGCTTGGGTCACAACCTGGTGCCCTCACTTCTAATCTCAATCAGCAGCTTCCTCTCTGGGGGGGGGGTGCAGTACAAAACCCCCAGTAGATGCCTGGAACCCCAATAGTACAAACTCATTTTATATGTGTGTGGCTGTGTTCCTCACCCTCTACATACTTATGATAAAGTTTAATTTACAAATTAGATACAATGAGAGATCGTTTATCCCTATGTATTAACTAATAGAATAGAACGACAATAACACACACGATAATAAAAGTGATGTATACATTTTGAATTCTCCATTTCTTAAATTTTCAATTTACTGTTTGTGGATCTTGACTGCCATGGGCAGCTGAAGTCACGGAAAGTGAATGTATGGATCAAAGGAGACCTCTGAGACCTGTTTCCATAACTCACTTCCAAGTCTGTGCGAATAAACCCAGACTCCTTGCTGACCACCACTCTCCTCACTGATTTCCTCTGGGTCCTCTCCTCTTGGGCTCTGGCTTCCTTGGCCTTTTCAACCATGTGTTTCTCCCTGAGAAGATGTCAGTCTCTCGGTTCTCAGCCCTTCCCTAGCTGTCACAGGAGATGCTCACTCCTCTGAACACCTCATCTGGGTACCCCGAGGAACCCCCTGCACCCCCATAGTTATTGTTTTTCTCCAGTCCTTCAAAAAGCACTTTTCACAAGAATTTATCACACACTCATTAGATCTGCATATCTCTAAATTCAGCGAGGGTAGAGACCTTACCTTTCCTGGTCATCATCAATATACACCTACAGAGTGTAGGTGGGCAGGTACTCAAATGTACAGTAGACAGATCTGAACCTACCAGCCCTTGAAGGGATTTTTAATTTAGAATCTAAATTCTGTTTAAAGAGAGGTTTTAGAGATCCCAAATGATTGTGAGGTCTGAAAACCTTTCCTCTGTAAAGTATAGCCCAACCGGGGAAACCTATTTCTCTAAGAAGCTGGTGCTGGTATTAGGATACCAGAAGTGCAGCTGGATAGAGTTAAATCCAAGAAGCCCCAGGCCTTGGCCCAGCCACTTAGGGGAGAGGACAGAAAGCACCAGGATTCTGCCTGTCTGTCCAATAACAGCACGTGAGGTCCTGGAGTCAGACCTGCGGAAGTTACTAATTCCCAGGTGTTGGAGGACCAAATCCTCCAGAGTGACAAGTGACAGAGAATACAGATAAGTACCAGTGAGTGAGCACTGTAGGCCTGGAGGACAGGGGTATGTTAGCTGTGGCCTTGGTCCCTTGAAAACACAGCAGTGACTTCTGGCTAAATCTGTGTGTGCCATTCAGGATGGCAACTGGCTAAGAAAGTCAGAGCTCCACCCTCTGGGTAGTTGCGTGAGCAGCAGGTAGCCTTACAGGAGGCAGCTTCTTTGGTATGTGACCAGGGTCTGAAAACTGAACTTAGACTCAATGGGTTCTAGCTGCAACTCAGTTTGGACATAACTCAGGAGAGAAGATGTGAATTCTAACCGTGGTTTCAGCCATCCCAAGACAGCAGCATCTTCCACTTTTCCTGAGCAGACAGGGGCTTCGCAGCCCACAGCTTCTGCCCCACACCCTTGGAAAGGAAATCATGGCAACATCTTATCTACTAAACTCTTCTGCCGGAATCACTTCCATCCCTTGCTGGGAACAGAGACGACAGCTACATCCTAATTCCTCATAAAGATCCCATCGTTCGTGAGCATCTAGAATAAGGCGGTCACCCTGCTCTCACTCAGGACTCTCGTGTTAGACACAGTTATATGTGCCTCTGATGTTTTAAAACACGGAACATGCTTTTTAATTCTTTAAAAAGTAAATACACCATTGGCTGTTTATTTAGAAAATCCTAAAGATTTTCAACACCCAAAGATACAACCGTCTCATAAAAGGAATTTTTAAGAAAAAAACAAAACAAAACAGCAACCCTCATTTAGTGACAAAGAAAGCTCCAGCGCATCTGAATGTTGTGCAAGATGGATGTTTCAGTTAGCTCCGAGAGCATCTTAACTTCCTGTAATTAGAATTACAGGACACGGTCTAATAATACCTCTATGGGCAATTCACTTGTCTGTAGCTTGGTTCCTGGTAGATTTCTAAGGAAAATACTCAGAAGCAAATCTTCTTTAATTTCTTGCCTTTTGATAGAAACTTTCCTGTGTCCTTCTTAGTTGTGACTAAGACATCTTTGGCTAATACTTTCTTTGAGCATAGACACATTTCTGTGTTTGCCTTTCATTCATTTTTTTTCCTTGAAACAATTATAACAAGCTCTTTCCCGTACAAGTCAAAAGAAATGTTCTCTAGGTGGAAAGTTTTTTTTTTTTTCAATTTTACTTAAACTTGAGAAGCATATTTGAATGTGTGATGTTTCTGGAGTGGTGCTCATAGGTTTACAGCTGTGGGAACATGGATCTTATGCTGTGACAGCTGTCTAGGGCAAGTTTTCCACTCTGCTTTGTTTATGTTCAGAACACGTTAATGTGGACATTCTCTCTCCTTCTCCAACATTAGTTACTTTTTCCCTCATTCTTTTCAGATTTTACTTTTGAAAACTATGTCATTGTACCTTTAATTTTATAGGATTACCAGCACACACTCATTTTCTTTCTGATTTGGATTTCTTTTCTAAATAGTAGTTAGTACTTTTAGTTCTTTACTGAGGACCCATGCTGACTTCCTAACTTTTTTTTTTTCCCCATTCTTAATTATGTTGCTCTTTCATGTCTATATCCTTTTCTTGACGTTATTTAACTTATTGGGGGCTGCCTGCTTTTGTAACATATTTAAATTACCTATAGGATTGCAATTATTTTTCTTACAATTGTACATTTTAATGAAGAAGCAGTATGCATCTAGGCCTACAATGCAGTACATTTCTATTAAGCCCTGATTGCATGTATTCACTGTGAAATGCTTAAGCACAAGGCAGTTTATTTCTGAACTATCTTGGTGTAGCCACCTCTTCTGATTTGATTCATATCCCACACTCCTTTTCTCTAAGGTTCAAGATTTTCTATGTGTGTATTCTGTTTCCAGAAAGCTTCCTTGTGTTCTGACACCTTGTGACAGTGGATCAGTATGTCAAGTGCAGTGGACCCATACAGTCCCAGAAGTTAAAGGTCTTTGCATTTTCATGGGTCTAATAGTCCCTTGGGAGACTTCAGCAAAAAGGAGTTAATGTATTACACTACAGGATTTTTTTTTCTGAAATATGGATAAATAATGTGTGGAGCTGTCCTAAAGCCAAAAGTTGGTCGAAGTGTTCCTTGAATCCAGGATTTTCTCACCCTGAGAGCACTAGGAGTTCAATTGCTCCCCACCTCTCTTAGCCCAGTCCAAAACCCAGCTAAATGTTAAATACTGCCTGCTTCACGGAAGGTCACTAGCAAAGAAATGTGATTTGCCTTGTACTTATCTGCACTATAGCTGGAAGCCTAGGGCTGAGCCCATTTACCAATAAGATGTCTTCTTCTTTTCCATATGGGACCTCACCTTATTCAGTAGGTGTACTTACAAGACCTTGATACTTAGATTTGAGCTCCACATGCAAATGAGGCTACTCCATTATCTTTGTCTTAACCAATGGCTCCCATCCCTGGGTACCAAAGACCCTCCCCTGCCTGTACCCTATAAATGTAACCACCCTTGCTTTAATAAATGAGAGATATGCTCCTTTGACAGCCTTTCCTGAGAGTCTGATTCATTTTTGTTTACTCTTAATCCTCCGATCTGGGACCTGCCTGGATGCATTGACCCATGCCCTGTGCTTTCCTTCCTAGGGGGTAAGCTAAGTAGACCAGCATAACCATGTGCCAGGGGGAGGGAAGCAAGACCTTTTGTGCTTGTTTGTGTTGTGATTATATTTGAGTCTTTATCCTACTTTAAAAAATACATGTATATGCTTAAGTAATAGGGTACCTACAGGCTATTTATTTATAAGGTTTAGGGGGAAAAGTAATATTTTAGGTTATAAAACTCTGAAGGAAATGTAGCAAGCATTAAAATCTCCCAAAGAATCAAATCCAAATTTTTGACACAATTTTAAATTATTCTTGAAAAAGCTTGGATTCTATAGGTAGACTGTCTTTTATACTTCTGGCACTATGGATTATTTATCTAACTGTATAGGGAATCCTAAAACACAGTAACATGTACACATGCACGAATGCACATACTCACCCTCACAGGAAATTCATGTTCTCATAAGCAATGGTTTTAACTTTCACTTTAAGACAATTTTAGACCATAGGCTATAATTAAAGTTTCATACCATCTAGTATAACAAACACTGGGATATATCTGAAGGGGTATTAAAAAGAGAATTAGATATGGTATCTGTGTCTGAAGAAACCAAGAATGAAACTAAAATTCAGTCACACACATCATTTCAGACACAATTATAGAATGATTGTTATCAGTTTTTAATAATAACTCAGTGAAGCAAAATTGGAATTCCCACTTCCCATAAAAAAGAGGCATAAGATATTATGTGAATTTACTTAAAGACACAGTGGAACAAAACCTTATTTACTATGAAAAATGCTGAGAAAGTAGTTTACCTCTCTGAGTCAAATGTCTATGCTTCATTTTTATCATATACCTGAACCACAAAGAAGACCCTCCATGTAGTAGTACTCTAGTGTTGGGGAAGCTTAGCAAGAAATATGAGGAGACATATTCATAGACTCAAACCCTGCCAGACCTCAGCAGAGGGAACCAACATCATGGCAAATGCCATACTCCCAGTGGAACCCTGAGCTTCGGAGCTCAGGTGTTTTTATTGATTCAGCACTCCTCCCGGTGTTTTACTGATAGCACGTGCAGATCATAAGCAATCAAATATCCCCCACAGAAATCCAACACCTGTGACAATAAAAAATGTCAAGACCCAGAGTAGCCTCCTCACCTAACAGTATACAAAACAATATTTTAAACATAACAACAACAACAAAAAAAAACCCTCCACTACACTTCTGTGAAGCTTTCACTAACTGTGCTGTTGGGCTCTGCTGCAGTAGTATCTCCTGTTTTATCTGTTTTGTAGACAAACTCTTTGTAATAACTTTCCCCTTTTCCTTTTATCATTATAGTTCACTGGATACTTCATTAACACAAGAAACATCAAAAAAGTTTACTGAGAAAGTTTTTGAAAGAGGAAAACTTAACCCCTGACTATTTTTAAATCAGATTTTTAAACCTTTATATATATGTGTCTGTGTGGAAGTATGTAAATGTGTGTGTGTGTGTGTGTGTGTGTGTGTGTGTGTGTGTGTCTGCAGAGGTCAGAGACATCCAGTTCAGTGAAACTGGAGTCTGAACTCAGATCCTCTACAGGAGCATTATGTGCTCTTAACATCTAAGCCATTTCTCCAGCCCTTGTCTACTTTTTAACATATAAATATATACTAGTATTGACTTCTAATGACTTTATTATTAAAATTATCTAACTTTATTAAGAGTGCATCTTAAGCAACATATTAAGCTGAATGATTCATAGTTGCAATAATAACTTGGTACTTCTAACATCTGATTAAAGCAGATCATATGGTGACTTACTTTAATCTGCTCTGTTCCCAAGTCCATGAATTCTGCCAGGGAGGGGGCAAGAGGAGCAGATGAGTAGGCATGTGTCAATCTGGGCTACATTCCTTTTCGGCAAACTTTCTCTCTTTTCTGGATGTTTAAATGAAATTAGGTTGTCTCTCTTCATCTAGACTTGACCTCAGCAGATTCAAATGACACGTTGATATGGAACTACATAAGATTTGCTTAGTTTGTCATGAAGGGGAGAGAGTTTCTCCACTCTTACACTCTCCGCTCTGCAACAGGAATGCCTCATATCATTCATTAATTTAGCTAATTTTGATACACAGTATTAAGAGAACAGGAGTTTTCCTACAAAAGCTTCTATTTCCTTTTCACCAGGATTGATAAGGTACAAACATGTTGCTTAATTTTTTTTTAAATAACTTACAAATATACATATATATATATACACAAACACACAAACATATACTTTGAAAAATAATTATATATATCAAGTAAAATTATCAGAATAAAGAAATTTAAGAAAGACAGAAAATTTTTATAATCTATGAAACAAAAAACAATTTGAATTGTAGCTAAATATATAGATAGATGATAGACAAATATCATCATAAAAGAAAGTGAGAAATGATATAGTTAAGATTTTTTTTAAATATTATCCCAATGGAGACTTTATTATATGTGATTTTAAAGAAATCAGATGATTTCTTATTTATTTCCAATTTCAACAATGCAAATGTATTAGGTGTATAGCTAGCAAAATACAAAGCAATAGAGGATGTCAAAATATCAAAAATACTTTAAATTGAGAAGCACATGGAGGGAAGTGATCAAAATTCAGACACAGAATGCTGAGATAGCTGAACATCATCTCTGCTGACTCATTTGATCATTTCCCAGTTGGATTACTTGGGAGGTGAAAGCTCAAGGCACAAAAGTGAAGTCATGGTGCCAACTGTGGACTTGATGACCTTTGTCACCATGTTCTGAGTCTCTAACTTACTCCTTCCTTTTCACTCTGTCAACATTTGGTCTACTACTAATGGCAGAAATACCTACTTTTGCAAAATGTTATTAGTTTCTTGCCTTGGAGAACATCTGTTCTGGCTCCAAATAGCATAGCAACCTTTAAAATAGTCCCTGTGCAGTCTGCTGTAATTTGTCATTTTAGTTGCATGAATCCTTGCTATGACATGAATGTATAAAAAGTAAAAACGTCTTCAAATATGCATAACTCAGGTCTAAATAATTGCCTTACACTACATAAAAAATTATGGTATGAAAAATGCTGTTTCATCTATTGAAAACGTCACACTATATAGTTCTTTACAACTGTCTGTCCTTCACTAATGATGATGCTGTTTTTGTTTTTTAACTTTGATAATTTTACAACCACTCAATTTGGAAACTGAACATAACCCCCTAGGATTTTTGCTATATCCAGACTGATGGCAAATTATATTGGGTTCAGAGTCTCTCAGTGTCAAATATCTACTACAGTGAATTATCTACTAACTGTTCAAATAGAATAAAAATAATTCCAAAATGTTTCGGGACATTTTTTATTTTAAACATTACTACTACTTGACATTAAGTGAAGTTGTTGCCTTAGTTATGTTTTTCTATTACTGTGCTGAAATATGTGAACAAAAGCAACTTGGCTGGTAGAGGGATAGTTTATTCCTGCTTACAACTCTTAGGTAACAATCCATGGCTTTGGGAAGTAGGGGCAGGACCTCAAGGCAGGAATCTAGAGGCAGGAACAAAAGTAGAGCCATGGAGGAGAGCTGCTTAGTGACTTGCTCCTCCAGCATGCTCAGCCTATTTCTTATATAACTCAGAGCCACCTGTCCAGGAGCAGCACCATCTACAATGGACTGGACCCTCCATTGTCAATTAGTAATCAAGAAAAAGCTCTAAAGTCCTACCTAATGGTGATTTGATGCGGTTTGGTTCACAAGTGGGATTTCTCTTCCCAGCTAACTTTAGCTTATATCAAATTTAAAAAATAAAAGTAAAATAAAAAAAACAAGAATAAACAAAAACTCCTGAACGACAATCAATTGCAATTAAACAAGAGTTCAACGGAATTTAATAATTTATTTCATTTGTCTGCCAACTGTATTTTCATTTCCAAATGTTCAAACTATCTTTTTATATTCTTGATTCATCTCATTTTTTCCAGTGCTGGGAAACATAATCCAGACCCTCACAAATGCTATATGAGCACTACTTCTGAGTGCTACAGTCCAGACCTCACCCTATCTGGTCCTTCATCCTGGAACATGTCTTCTAAGTTACGTAAGATGATATTGAATTCACCCTAAAGCCCTAAATTGCCTAGGTCTAGCAATTGTCCTGCATCAGCCTTCAGAGTAGATAAAATTAGAGACCTAAAGTCCAGCCCTATTATATGGCTGTTTTTCCAGTGTTAATTTTTAGTGATACTCAAATGTGATTAGGGAGTGAGTAAGTGTATCTATTAATTTTAAAATATGGGGACATCAGTCGTGTTCTCAAATATCTATGTTCTAAGATGATGTACATTTGGAAATGTTTCTATATGTACATTGCATGTAGCAATGTTTACAACCCTTTCTCTCTCTTTCATAGGTAGATGTCTTTCCATATAAAGGTATATCCATCTATCTATATATCTATATTAATTTTCATGTGAGCATTCATTATACTGCTGTAAATCCTCAAACCCTGTGACTATCTTAGTTTAAATTGTGATAGATTTTTAAACATGAATATTTCAACTTTATTAGTTTCTCAGTATATTTGATATTATATTTATGCTTTTCTATTATTACATTTTATCTTCTATGTTAGACAATCTCATTTAGTGTGTTTGTCTTTGAGGCCCACATTTTATAATATTGCTGTTATTCCTGAAGTCAGAACTTATTATCTGTTAACTATCATTTTTATTTTGTCTAATTACATAATTATTTAATTATTGTTAGTTTGAAGATCAAACATAGGGCATCAGAAATGAGAGGCAAGCAAATTAACATTTAGCCACACCCTTGCCCTAGATTTATAACTTATATTTAATATGATTATTCAGCTTTGCTCAGCCACATTTATTTGGAATCAGTGCCATAAGTCTTTCCCTCACTCTTCAAATTTTCCTGGCTCATTAATGAAACTGTATGATTATATATTTACAGAAAGCTCACATTGAATTTTGTTTTGACCTAATATAGAAATTTTTGGCTTTAATATGGAAAAACACTGTTTATTCTGCTTAGCTAATACGTTTGCAATGTTTTTTTTTCTCTTTAGTTCATTATAAGTTCCTTTGTATTTAGTATAAAATTTTAGTGCATGTTAATTCTGCCTGACATTACTTTGGTTCTCAGATTTGAACACTTAATGTATTCTTTTGATGAATTAGGTCAGTAATAGGTGCTTTTCTTTGTTCTGTAGGTTACTTTTTCTATTATTAAGATAAAAACTCTTCTTTCATTACTCATTACAATGTTTGATTTTCATTTTTATTGTACTAATACACTAAAATTACCAAGTATCTTTCTATTGTCCATACAAAAAATACATTATTATATATTTATTTTTTTTTTCTCTTTGTATATTTTTCCCTGAAAACATTTCCCTGTAATCTAGTCTCCATTAGATATATCAACAATCGATATATCTCTTTATTGATCACCTTTATTTTTCTTCATAAAGGCTTGAAAATTGGTTCATGAATTTCTGAATGCTGAAATTTTACCAGAATCTATCCAGGTAAAGGATATATATGTATTTTTATTTTCATTATTCTATAGAAATTTTTTTAAATAATTACAATAATCACTCCAATCTTCCTACTGAGAAAACATTTCTTCTTTTAATTAAATTTTTTGTTATTATTATATCTTACAATCCTCTATTATTTTTCTTCTTTGAAAAATTTTACTAACAGCATTGGTGCCATTGATTCTATCCTTGAGGGTAATAGAATGTTTTACTCTTTTGTATATAATGTTTTAGGCATTAGTTGACTTAAGGCTACTATTTAGTATTTAAATGTTCCTATCAAGATTTCTTCCAATATTTCTACTGAATTTTTACATTATAAGTATTGACTTAATTACCTCTGTATCCTGTCCTTTCCTCCGTGACAATCCTTAATATAATTTTTATTTGTAAACATGTTTAGTTGAAATAGAATTGTATCACTTTTCCCCTCCTTTTCTTCCCTGCAGCCCCTCCTAGTTACCCTCCCTCAAACCGCTCTCAAGTCCCACCACTCTCAAAGAAATGAACTTTTTAAAACTTCAGTTGTTTACATTACATTATGCATTTGTCTTCATGATTTTTATGTATATATGATTTCAAGTTGAACAACTCTGTATTGGCAACCAATAAGGGAGTTCATCCCTGGCAGACGCTAATTCTTCCAGCAGTCATTGGTCTTCTATAGTTCTTTGTGTAGAAGTGGGAATCCATAAAATATTCCAGTTCCATGTTACTGTGTTAATCAATATTGCTATTATTTCAGTCTTATGTATGCAATCATTTCTAGGAGAGATGATTTCAGACATGACTTTCTCATATGCTGACTCTTACAATCTTTCCAACTCATCTTCTATGCTTTTCCCTGTGCCATAGCTGCAGAAGTTGTAATGTTGATGTATTGTTGAGGATGGACTCCTCCTGACCCATTGATCTCTGGATTGTGTCCAGTTGTGGTTTTCTTTGATGGCCTCTACTTGTTGTAAAGAGAGCTTTATTTCAGAAGAGGGAAGAACTACATTTATCTGTGGGAAGAATGGTAAGATTTATAATGTAATAAGGAATTGTTCTGGTCTAGTAGAAAAACTAAAGCTTTAGATGGAAAATTTAACTGAGTTCTCAAGCATACAGAAATACACTTTTATAACTCCTACCAGATTAGGATTAATATACCATTAGGATTAATATACCAATAAGGATTAATATACCATTGCTTAAGAAATACATTTAGAACTGAAGAAAGTAGATTTCATGAAAAAAGAAACAAAATTTTCTACTAGATTAACTAGCAAGAATAATAAGAATTCATGCCAAACAAGGTAAACCTACCTTGTTTTCCTTTTAGTCAGAGAAAATAAAAGAAAGAAAACAATTGATTATAATACTGAGGCAATACAGAAGTTAAGATCCAGTAAATCAAAGAATAAAAATAGTGTTTTATTTTTGCCAACAAGATATTTATTGACTTTTCTCATAAGAGCTATTTATAGGGAAGAAAAAACCCCAACTGGACATTTCTTGTCACCAAATGAAGCTTCCAGTACCAGAAATGGGTCACACCTAATTGAATCATTGGCCAAAGGGGTCCTAAGGGATCTCCAAAACATCTAAGTTGTTGACAAGACTATAGATTGATCTCCAAAAACTCAAGGCAAGTTCTTATTTGCTCAAGACAACACCCACACAACTCACTGAACATGAAGAAGTTGAGCTGGTGCCTATATACAGCCTTCACCATGACATGATAATATCTTTGGTACTGGGTAGTACTCTGCATGGTACTGAAGGAAAAAATATAAATATCAACCCAGACACAATCTTTAATCTTCAACGGTCTTCTACCTGCAAGATATGCAGTGTGATAGTGGCACTGAGCTTATGGGAATAACCAACCAACAGCTGATTTGAGTTCTCTATGACATGGAACCTATGCCTGACACTGGTTGGGTGACCAAGAACCTGAGACAGGAACCTAGAATAAAACCAAATAATGTACTACTAAAAGAAGATGGCAATAAGTTGACTCCTAATGACATTATGCTATACTCATAGATCACTGCCTTGCTCAGTCATTATAGAGAAGCTTCCTCCCTCAACAGATGGGAACAAATACAAAGACCCATAGGCAGACTATATTTGGGAGTTCTCAGTCCTAAACGGGATGTATTCAACAAATTCCTCTACGCAGGGTTCAGGGAACCCTGTGGAAGAAGAGATAATGGAGGGCAGCAAGAAAGCAAGGCCTTCTAAATCAACTGAATCAATACACATGTGAACTTACAGAGATGGGGCAGCATGCACAGGGCCTGTATGGATTTGCACCAATGAGGTCCTAGAGTTGGGAGGAGAAGTGGACACATGCCCCTATTCCTAACTGAGAAGCTATTTCCAATTGATAACCAACCACTTGTAAATGAAAATTTAGTTTACTCCAAGGGAATTTCACTGGGGAAATAACTACACTTAATGGTATGCCCAGTAGTAGATAGCCAAGAGAAAATGAACTCAATGGCAATTTTGGAGCTTCCTTGCTTCATAATGTCTTGTCAGGGAATATATATATGTATATATATATATATATATGTGTGTGTGTGTGTGTGTGTGTGTGTGTGTCTGTGTGTGTCTGTGTATATGTATATGTATATATGTATGTGTGTATATATATACATATATATATGTATATATATGTGTATATGTGTATACACACACACACACACACAGACACACATACACACACACACACACACACACACACACACACACACACACACACATATATATATATATATATATATATATATATATATATTACAGATTCTTTGCATATACATCATGGCTTCCAGGTTAGATTTTTTTTCCTTCTTGTACCTGTAGGCACCCGGCCATCCCACATGATAACCAGATGCCTGAGGATTTCCTAGTTACCAGTCAGTGTGGTAACTAGGTGCCTGTGTGATGTCTAGTTTAGTGTTTTTATGGGATTCCAGAGTGGGGGAAGAAGTGTGTCTCTGTATCTATATCTGTTTCTTGTGCCTTTTCTTGGCCTCTTTTCCTCCTGTTTGTTTTGTCCTATTCCAATGTGTCAGTTTTTTCTATCTTATTATATTAGATTTTATTTTATTTTATTATTTTCCCTTAGAAGCCTGCTTGTTTTCTAATGAGAGAGAGAAAGGGGATGGATCTGGATTGAAGAGGAGTTGGGGAGGAACTGAGAGGCATAGAAGAAGAGAAAATGGTAAAAGGATATATTATGTGAAAAAAATCTATTTTTAATGAAAGCCTAGCAAAAGACCTGTTTCTACCAAGCTGTTGTACAAGACAAGCTTGTCAATGTACCCAGTAAACTATGTATGCTACAAGTCATCTGTATAGAAAAGTGTGAGACTATTTCCCATGTCTTGACTTTCTTATGCAGAGAATGCATTTACTGACAGAAGTTCTAGTGGGAAAATAGGATTCTTTTAGGGGGTAGAAAATTGGAAGAATATATGACAATTCACTCTCTCATAATTGGAAGTTCTATGTGTTCAGTATTAATTTTACTTAGATGTGTGCATGTGTGTGTGTGTATGTGTGTGTATGTGTGTATGTTTGGGGGATGAGACTGAAATCTCATTGCCATTGTCTCTGTCTTCTCTGAGCAAAGTCACATGTCTAAGGCCCTATGATACAGTGAAATGCCCTTGTTAATCTTGCTCCTGTTTTTTATTTTCATTATTTCTGAATATTTTGCCTTCCAGTTCACTAAGTCTTTCTTCTGCTTTATCTAGAATATTAATAAAACAATATAATATTTTCTTTATAAATTCATTTTTGTAATTCTAGACTGATGGTCTGATTGCTTCTCCAGAAAGCACTCACTATGGTTTTCAATGCAAATAATTTTCTCATTTCTTTTCATACATTAAGTGTAATGAATATTTTTGTTGCTAAACCATACTATCAGCATTATGTCTGGATTTGCTTTATAACCTGCTTTAACTTTTCATTACCTGTTAAGTTTTTCTGTTTCTTAATATAGCTAGAAATTTTTGAGTCATAAAGTACATTGAATGTCAAAGTTATGTTAGTTTCTTTCAAGCATGATGAATTTTGTTTATTTTTTGAATTAAGAGCATACCCATCCTTCTAACCTTGCTGAGATATGGTTTTTAAGACTTGAGCAGCATATCTTCCATTTTCTCCTCTCTTCCATTGATCTTCACATGTTAGGTATAAGGTCTCTCTCTCTCTCTCTCTCTCTCTCTCTCTCTCTCTCTCTCTCTTTCTCTCTCTCCTCTCTCTCTCTCTCCTCTCCTCTCCTCTCCTCTCCTCTCCTCTCCTCTCCTCTCCTCTCCTCTCCTCTCCCTCTGTCTTCATTTTCCTCCAGATTTCCCTTCATTTATATCTGACTATGTCCCTTTCTCTCTCAACACTCATTATCTCGACCTCCCCATTTTAATTGTCTTTGTGTTCACAAGCTCATTTTAAAAGGGCCAGATTGTGACAAAAATTTCCAGGCAGTCTGCTTTCTATCCCCTCCATTTGGCTCTTTATTTCTCCTTTTGTTTGCTGTCTTAGCATTTTTAAATAATTTTACTTCTTCTACCTAAAGAGTATCACTTTTCTAATTACAGTTTGGAAAATGACCTGAGGGAGAAGGCTGACGTAAATATCAGCATCCTTAGTGTCTTTTTATTTCCTTGAATATCAGTGCTAGGAATGATTATTGTCTAATGTCTATCTAAAGTTATTTACAACTTTTTATGTTTTTTGTTATCATTCTAATTTTTTAGTCACTTATGGCCTTCTGCTTTTCAACCCCAATATTAGGAGACTCTCAGTGATTTATCTCTTCAGAAGTGCTTATTACACAAAGGACTTGTTTCTGGGTATCTAATGGCATGCAAAACAAGAGGCTCTGATTTCAAAGATTTTATGTTGTGAAAAACTCATAAAACTAGAGAGGTACACCCCTCTTTGTCAAGTGAGGAATTTACAGGCCCATAAAGCAATGGAAAAAACACTTTTAAAAATCTTTACAACTTTTAATGTATTTTGGAAGTTTTCCTTCACAATTCTCCACAGAGTAACTTGGGCAAAAGAATAGAGTTAAGATATACGTCCTTAAAGTTTTGGCATATATTATCCATCTTTAATGTTGGTCATGAAAATATTGATGAAAAATTCAAATATAATATGCTTTCGTTCTTGAAAATTCTATACACATTTCAATGTGCTTTATGTCTTTCAATAAATATAAATTTTGTGACTTATGACTATAGAATAGTGTAGTTATTTTCAGAGATCTAAAGAAGAGAAGTTACTCAAAATATTATGGTTACATGAATATTTAATTAGAAACAGACATATTACACATTTATATGTAGGTAAAATGCTGAATAGTCACAACACTTGGCTTCCTCTAAGCAGCTGAAGTTAGTATGATATTCATCTTGTCAAGCTTGATGCTTACAATTTTCTGTACTGTCATCATATCTGTAATCTCTACCTTTAGGTAGCTAGTCAATGCCGAGTTAAATTAGGGTTACTCAGTTCTTCTTATCCATTCTAAATATTACTCTGGGAATACAGAGCCTACTCAGGGTTTCTAAGCCTCACATAACTGACAACTGTGAAATTCATCGTTTGTGACATGAGATGTGGCCATTGTCAGAACTTGGTTCCACACTTGTTGTTTATATTTCCTTATCATGGTATGATGACCCAAACTGCTTCCAGACACAGATAACTCTTGTACTGTGTGTGTGTGTGTGTGTGTGTGTGTGTGTCCCATGTCTTATGATCCCTTCTGCTAGATAACTACTGATTTCAACAAATGAGTTAGTTTATTACCTATACTTTATAGATCAGGGATGCAAATTACATAAACTTTAAGAGCTTTTTTAGTAAGTAGTTTTATTCTTGGAAGACTTTCTTCCTATGAACTTGATATTCTACTTTTAATCTACTTTTATTTGAAACCGTTACAGATTTACAGAAAATTTTCCATGATAGTAGAGCCCCACAGATCTCTTCCCACTTCTTTCTACTTTCTCGTTTTCATGTTAGTCTGGCGTGCTAACACGTTGTGATCGGCAAAGTCATTTAACTTTCTTAGTTTTTCTTAAACCTCTCTTGTCTCCAGAATGGATACAGCACACAGAGACATCTTTCTTCCTGTGGCTTCTCTAGACTGTGAAAGTTTCTCATATTTGTTATGATCACCATGTCCTGTTTGCCTTCTTGCAGCATGTCCCTCATCGCAGCTGATGACAGTTTTCTGTGCTTTGTTTTGGTGATGGGCTTCAGGCCAGGGGGCAGGGATCAGAGAGGTGAGCTGACCTCTTCAAACATGTCACAGGAACATGTGTTAGTGTGAGTCACCACTGCTGATGCTAACTCTGCCCATCTGGCTGGAATGTTTGCCAGATTTATGTAGCATTATTCTCTTAAGCCCAAAGAATCACTTCAAAAGTATTCCCGATAGATTTTTATCAGAAAGTCATATATTCAGTCCAAAATTAAAGTGTGAACTACAACTTCGCTAAAACTTTTGTGTATATATTACAAGGTATTCTTTTGAATGTGGGATGTATTTCTCTATTTGTCATTATATTAATCAATGGTTATATCAATATGGACTCATCATGATGTATTTCATATTTGTGCAATAGACCAACATTACCTTACTGATTTTATTATCTAAGTTTTTCTAACTTTAGCCATGAAGGGTGCTTTCTAATTAGATGTGAAATAACTATAACAATACTATCAACAAGTTTGCCACTAGGTATTAAGCACTACTTCTGCTCTTCTGGCATAAGCTCACCACTGGAATGAAGGCTCTCCCAGCACTTCTCTCTTCTCTGGGCACAGAGAATGTCTATTCCTTGTCTTGCACTTTCTTTCTCATGCCTAAAACATCAGTCATTTCTCCAACTATCCAGTGGTGTGTTGTCTTGTTAGAATGAGAAAGCAAAATGTGGCAGTGGACATGTTCACTGCTAACAAGGATGCTTGCTTCTAGTTTCTCTGAGTTAAGAAACTGCAAAAATATATGAGTATAAGCTCATTTAAGTGTATACACATATCTGTAAAAACCGTTATAGTTGAAATATAGTACTCTTGTTAAGCTGGTCACACAAATGTCTCCAAATTAAATCCATTACCTTATGAGTTGTTCAAGCTTTCTCCCTTGTTTCACTACATTATCTATGATAAATTTCGCTCTTACTTTCCTTTCAATTTACTTAGTTGTCCAATTGTATATAATGCATGATAGAATTGAGTTTTAGGTAGTGTTTCTGAGGAAAACAAATTAACCACCACAGTGCATTTCTCAAAGGCAGTCATTTTACCTTGTGTTTGTGTCCTCTTTAATATCCGGTTTCTTAATGAGTATCTTTTGATTTCACCACTTTTGCTTTGTAAGACAGAATCTCACTCTGTACCCTATATTTGCCTTAATGCATAGCCATCCTCCAGCTTCAGACTCCCAACCAAGTCCTGGGATCATTGCCATGAGCCACCATGCCTGATTCTTCATTGTTTTATTTTTCATACATTTCAAGAATTACTTACTTATTTGGAATGTGTGTGTGTGTGTGTGTGTGTGTGTGTGTGTGTGTGTGTGTGTATGTGTGTGTGTATGTGTGTGTGTGTGTGTATGTGTGTGTGTGTCGGGGGTTAAGGTGATAGATTATGCATGTGGACAGCTTTCAGGAGTAAGTTTTTTCCTGCCACCATGTGGGATGGTTCCTGGGATGGAACATTCACTAGATACTATTTCATACATCTTTAATACAGCAGATTTTGTTTGGTTGTTTTTGGTTTTAGCGATAATCTGTGATCTATCAGAGGCCTTGACCTTATTTAAGTTTTTAAAAATTGTTTCTATGTATTCTATATAGTGTAACACTTTATGGTTTTTCACAAATGTTTCATAATGAGCATCCTCACACAGCGTAGACAGATAGCCTCATTACACTGAAGCATCCCCTGTGTTCCAAGCATCCAGGCCCCTCTACTGCTGCCCACATCTTGACAACAGCCTCTTTATTTACTACATCTATAATTTTGTCCCTTTTAAACATGTCATAAATATGAAATCAGAAAATACATAGATTTATAGCATGATATCTTTAGTCCAGCATTATTCATGCATCCATATGTTTGCTTGAACTCATAGCTCACTCCTTCATGCATATGAGTTATATTTATTGTATAAATGGTCCATTGTGCTAATTAATTTTCCCCAAAATCACACATTTTCTCCTAAATCAATCAATGAGTTTTTCAGTTTTATGGCTAGTTGATGATCCTTTTTAAATTAATTTTTTACCAAAGTGTAATATCTTAGTGCAGAGATACTTATTAGTAGACACCAGATAGTTTCAGCATCACTGATGAAAGTCTACTATTCTTTTCCCGTTTACTCCCTTTGCATAGCAGAAAGACTGGCTGGCTTTTACTGTTGTGTCTGTTTCTGAGCATTCTAGACTGATTTATGTCCATTCTTTCACCAGTGCCCCTGTTTATAGAGCAGTGTAGTTTATTATTAAGAATTGATTTTACTTTGTAATTGTTGATTATTTGTATTATTCAGGATCCTCAGAAACAGAACTGATAAAACAAAAAATATTTTAAAGCATTTATTAAGTTGAGTCACACAATAGGGTCAAAAGTCAGAGAACATAGTAGTTGCTCAGTCCTATAAAGCTTCCTGCTTCAAAAGCCTTAACTTGACTAAAGGCCTGTGATGTTTCTGAGAAAGCCACTGCTCCTTGGTCTACACTGGAACCTAGGGAAGTAGATTCTTACACCACAGAAGGAAGCAGCTGCAGTGGCAATAGGGTAAACTAACTCACAGTAGAGAAGGGAAGGCCATGGAAGCAAAGAGTGAACAAAAGAAATAACCCAATGACCAAATCACCAATACTCAAAATTCTAGGCTCTTTTACCTCATTCATAAACTTTACAGTGTTAAACTCATTATTTTGACGTGGATATGATCTTTGTGAGTCTGAAGGAAACAGTTAAAATAGCAAATGCATACACCTGAGTTATTGTCTAAAGCAAGTAGATCAAACAGGTAAAAAACAAGTGAACAAAAATCATAGCTTTCTTTTTCAGTTCTGCTATTAGAACTGTTTTAGAATGTTTAGAATTTAGAAGGTTTCCTTTGATTAGTCTTTCCAAAGAAATTCAACAGAACTTCAGACCTGCTTTTCCTAGATAATTGTGTTAGATGCTTAGTTAAATGTAAGTATAGGAGAGAAATCTGAGCTGAGAATTAAGGTCAATGTCAAAGTGTTATATAAATTACAAATACCAATTTTATTGTTATCTTAAAAAAATGTTATTAGCAGGAGATATTCTGCAGGATTCAAATCCAAATCTGATCTCTCACATGGAATCCTTCTCTTATTTTGAAAGTGTCAGAATGGATCTCCCTGAGGGTCAGAGTTCACAACTCTGCCTAGGTAGTCAGGCGTGCCTAGGTAAGGCAGTCAGGGTTTCTTCACTAAGAAATGTGTGTGCTGTTGCTATTTAAGGGGAAGATGCAGTAGTGCCCCATCAATTTATTAAGCATTCCCATTTTCCCTTTATGGGAAACCCTTTTGTATTTCCCACAATTCCTCATTAAGGTACAGAGAATGTGCTATTTGATATATTTTGGGGAGAGTATGTTTTCATAGAATTTTTGTTTTGGAGTAAAGGCTATGCTTAAGTGAGTTGTGAAGCTAAGGAGTGAGGAAAAGGGGAAGAGGGGGGCACAGTCTGATATGGAAGACACAGCAGTTGGAGGTGTGAGTGGGAACAGCAGGACTCTTTCAGATGTAAAAGTGGAGAACTAGTTTTTGTAAATACAGTCACATGAGGAACAGTCAAGAAGTCTGCTTTGGTGAGATGGCGTTTAAAACACAGTGAACTGATAAGTAATCTATAGAACTCTTGGAAGGTTTAGGAAAACAACCAATCAGAAATGAAGTTTAAATTGCTAAAATGTTAGACAAAGGAAAACACAACCAAAACAGATGCCGAAATCTCTCTCTCTCTGTCTCTCTCTCTCTCTCTGTCTCTCTCTCTGTCTCTCTCCCTCTCTCTGTCTCTCTCTCTATATCTATATATATATATAAAATGTATATATATATATTAAAATAAATAAATGAAAACAAATAGTCAAGTAAATAGATAATGAAAACAGAGAAACATAAACCAACTATTCAATCAATAAGGCTGAAGAAGAGAAAAGAGGAAGAGGAGGAAGGAAAGGAGAAAGGAGGGAGGAGGGATGAGAAGATGGGGAGGGGGAGGGACAGGAAGATGAGGAGGGGGGAAGCATATTCCTTTCCAGTCTTCATACATAGTTTACTTTGATTTTTCTACAGTTCACTAAGAGATTCCTAGAGCTGCACCTCTGTGAGATTCAGCTACAGATGTAATTTGATGCTGATTCACAGGCCCAAGTCTGAGCAGGTTTCTCCTATGGACATCAAACTCAGCCTGGGGTTAGGTAGGCAAACATGAAGGCTCCTCTTCTGGGCAAGGAAGCTATCCTCTGTTTTTCTTAGTTTCCTTATTTGCTTTTCTGAAAACATGTTACAGATTTCAAAGCACTATTTGCATTTCTCCTTAGTGATTTCCTTCTTTTCCATCCATTATCTATCAATTTCTACAATTTAGTCTATCTATAAGCTCTCCTTTTATTTTAATTTTTATTTAATTAATTAATTTTAATTTAACTTTTTAATTTTAGAAAGTTAATTGTAACTAAATGATTAGATTAATTTTTTTTATTTCTGTTTGTTTTGTTTTCTACATGTTTATATTTGCTACTAGGTTTTTACACTTCTTTGGAATATTTATAAAGTCTTTTTTTGTATCTGTGAAATGAAGAGCTACACCTACCTAGACTGTTCTACTGTGTTCCATAGCCACTATAATAACCAGCATTTTCCAGTTTATGAGCAGAGCAGAACCCATTTCCTTTACTGTGTCCTCTACTTCTAATAAATAAATAAATCACCATGTAATATTATGATAACAGGTTTAGATAAAGATTACTGCAGTAATAGCCAGTCATGAAAGTAAATCCGCTGTTTCAAATGCTGTCAGTTAAAAAATAAGATCTGATTTCTATTTAATTGATAAAGTGAAAAAGGTATTCATGCTTCCAATGAGTATTGAGAACTATATGGTGAAGAAAGTGGCTCATGGTGGCTATATGTAAATAAATATGTACACCGCACATATTTGATGGGTAAAATCATCATTCACTGCCATTTAAAAGTAATTTTTAGGTAGTAACCTCCTTTGGCACTTGAATGAAACCTCCAATGAGCTCATCAGGTCACTGTTTCCTTTTAAGTTCTGAATGTGGTCTTTGTGGTTGCAACATAGACCTCATTTGGGAATTAAAATGTTCAATCCATCAATCAATCTTCTATTATCCACGCAGTTTGCTCCCCACTGTGGACATTTCCTTCCAGTTTCAGAGCTCACATTTTACACTTTACCATACACTCGAACTTGCCTTCACCTGCCTTAGAGTGAGAACTCACTGCTCAGTAACCACTCAGTAACCACTCCCTCCTGTGGAAAGTTTTAGTAACTCTCCCAGTCTACAGAGGCTGCCTAATCATGATCTCTTAAAGCCTACATAATAAGCATTATTTGTGTAGCCAAAGGATGCAAGATTCATTGAAATGTTTAAAACATATGGAAATTTTTGTTAAGTTATATTTTTCTTTTATATGGCATGAAAATGAAAGTGGATAAGCACTTTAACCTTTGCCCTTTAACCTTGTTACCATCTGTAGCTAATTTCAAAATGAAAAAAAAAATTGCTTAAAATTTTATTATCAAATGGCTGCTTATGTTATAATATGTCATTGAGAGAGTTGGTTAATATATCAAGTGAATCGCTCACTTAATTGTTAAGTGAGTTTATTCCCATAGGCTAATACTGGCCTCTCATCTTATAACACCATTCCTTTGATAAATGAGTGCTATTTGTGACCCACTAATGACCAAGTTATTTATATTAAATAAGAACAATTAGTCTATATAGCAGACTCATTTTCCTTTCTTTGCACAAGTTGGTCTTGGTTAGAAAAATAGTTTTAGATGTACATAATCATAGCTGTGGGATTATTTCCATTACAATGTACAAGTTAAAGGAGGATTTTGTGAGGACTTATTTTAAAATCCCTCGATAAATGAGAAATGGAATGAAGGGCACAATCTTCAATCAAAAGGTTAGAAAGCTTTGTCTTAAGTGCATTTACGACCTGTGAGAAAACCTTTTCTACATTCCTTCAGAGTAACTTCTGCTCTCCCCTAGCCCCACACTCCTTGTCATTGCACCCCTGTCTTTTCTGATTACACCTGCAGCATGCCTGAGCAGTATAGTCATGCTCACTGACACCCAGGCTTCCACCTACACCCTACACAGCTACACCAGCATCTTTGCAGGCAGGTAGGGAGAGAAAATGATGCTTAACTCCTTGGCTCAGGATCTTGAGTCAGCTTGCAGCTTTTTCTTTACCTACAATGAAACAACAAGCACAGAATTGTTTTTGCTTTTGCTTATTAATGATAAATATCAATTTTTGTTGGTGTCAATCATTTTGAAAGGCCGGTAGTCCAGTTTTCACTTATGAGAGTGTCTCCAGATTTGTATGCATTGTACTATGAATAATGGGCATCCTGACTTAGTAAAGTATCTGTAGGAAGAAATTACATAATCAATTGTCACTAGTTAATTATGTCACACCTTTATTAAAAGGCAGCTTGGGTTATGTAAACTACCTGGAAGGATAGGTGCAGAAGGAAATATGCATCTTTCCGTGTTCACTTTGGCTGTGGAGATACCCTCTTTCCCTCTGGGTTTGGCATGAGTGAAGATGGACCTGCTTACTTCAGTGTGGCTTTTACCATGCTTGCCACTTCAAGCATGCTCTTTCTCACTCTTCCAGCGTTTTCATTCATCATGATGGTCTCAAGCCTTGTCATACCTCTTGTCTTAGTCCAGGGAATGAGATGCTCCATGTGTATCATTGCTGGGCTTTCACAGCTACCATTTGGTCTAGATGTTTAACTGCCTTAGTAAATTTGAAAGCATGTTCCAGATTGAAACTTCTATCAGTCCATGTCTCTAGACACTGAAATGGAACAGGGCCTTCTTCAACACATTGGGCAGCTAGCATAAGTAAGGACTTGGCATAAGCTAACACAAATCACTAAGAGTTGGCACTGTTTGCTGCCACCACACTATCTAGATGGATGGCCCTAAATATTCAAAGACAGCATATCATTCTATGGGTAAAATGACATTTTTTGACTCTTTTCTTTTGTCCAATAAAATAGAAATTTCTGTCTCCTTCATTTAGTACCAACTGAGGTATCCATACCAAAGTCTAACAATTTTATTTCAGTAACATTAAATTGAGTGTTATTCATAACTGCACTTTAAAATATATTCATGTAAATAAATGTATTGATTTTGGAGATACATGATAAAATATAATTTGTATTAGAAGAGAAAATACATGTCAATAGAAGGAAGGTATATTCCCTTTGGAGATTTTGTTGTTGTTGTTGTTGCTGTTGAAGACTAGATTTACCTCTCTGAGTACAGGAGACTGCTTCTGAATTCAGGGAAGGTTTGGCAAGTCATTTCAGGTGGAAGTCTCTAGGATCCACTCAAAAATGTTAATACCTAGAGTTATTAAGTTAACAAGAATTTTGAAATAGGAAAATTTAAGTAAAATAAGAGATTCTACACCCCCCCCACACACACCCTTCTTCATCAACATCATCATCATTATCATGTTAACAGAGAGGAAGTTTTCTGTTTAAATTTTATAAGTAGCTGTTTATGAAGATTCAGATATTGTTACACCAGGAGAAATTGCAATTGCCTCAAATTACATTAAACAGTATTTTATATTCTCAATGACAAGCTAAATATTTTGCTCAACTAGCTTTAAAACAATCATGGTATAATTTTTAGGCTCATAAAAAGTAATTCCTCATCATGTTACTATGATATTTTGATGCTGAAAAGATGAAACAATACACATGTCTCTTTGTAGCCCACAACAATAGAATCTAGATACCCTGGAAGGATGAATAAAATGACAAGAATGAGCAAACAGTTTTTCCTAATGTAAGCCAATTCTGACGGTTTCAGGATCATCTGAAATAAATAAGGTCATTTTGGAATGTTTCTGAAGATAAAAAGAAATGCTAGGTTTCTTTCAGCTTTGATGATGGAAATGGTTATATAAAACACTCTAATTAATTCAATTCAAGAAGAAGCATATGGTGTCCTGAGTTTTCCGAGAGGAATAAAGCCCATCATTAGGGAGGGAAGAGAAAGACCACATGTAAGTCCTTGGTGGAGCTGATTGTGAGAACAAACAGGTCTTGTGACAGGCAGCATGAGGAGAAGAGAATGCAATCACAGGAAATAACAGACTGGTACTTTTGGTTCAGTGCCCAATAATTTAGTTCATAGCTCCAAGATTTTAATTGAAATACTCACGAAATGAGTTAATCTTAACATTCTTAAGGAAGAACAACAAAGTCTAAAAGAATGGTTATCCTCGAATGAAGATACCCACTATAGGTAGATAAAGATCTTTCAGAAAGCCACAAGTCATTAAATGAAAATCCCATTTCCAGAGTTGGCCAACTGCTTATGGATGGTTAGTCAGAGAAGCCCAATGCCTGAGATTCCCACAAGCAATAGAGACTATTATTACTGTTCTTGGTTGCCCACAAACTATGTAAGACCCATTGCTGCAGATATCATATGCCTTGGCTATAAAACAGAAAAGTCAAGCTGCAACTCACTGGAAGCTTCCTCTCTTCTGAACTAGCTAGTGCCAGACTGTGGTATAAGGAGAACTTTTACCAACAATCTTCTCAACTATGTACTCTGTGTGCAATGATACTGACTACCCAGGTGAGATGAAATGCTGGTGCAATATTGGCAAGTCTGTGATAGGGGTAACAGCCACTTTCTGACTGTATCTGAACCTCTCTATAAGAGTGAATCTATACCTTGTACTGTAACCCAGTGAATAGATCACACTCAGAAGCCTCTAATGTGGAAACTGTTCCTCTTGTTCTTCTAACCCAGTGGCTCTGAACCTGTGGGTCACAATTCCTTTAGGGATGGGAGACAAACAAGTCTTTTACAGGGGTCACCTAAGACCATCTGCATATCTGATATTTACATTTCAATTCATGACAGTAGCCAAATTAAATTTAATTTAATGAAGTAGCAACAAAATAATTTTATGGTTGGGGTAACCACAACATGAGAAACTCTATTAAGGGGTCTCAGCATAGGGAAGGTTACAAACCACTGTTCTAAGTAGATATAATGCTCCTGTCAAATTTCTTTATAAATATCCATAGGACTATGAGTATTTATGTTTATATGATATGATTATGTTGCTAACAGCTTTGGATGAAGAAACTTCTTATTGCAATTGACAGTGTTGAATGCAAAGATTCAAAACTTTTCGAAGATTAGAGAAAAATGAAAGTTTAATGTTCATCCATAAATAGGACTTCTATGTTATCCCTCCCAAGTTCAGAGAACATTACAGAAAAAGGGATATAAAGAATGCAAGAGCAGGAGGAATTGTGGTGAGTGGGCAAGGTGTGAACCATTGACCTCCATGCATGACATAACTGTTGCGTTCTTGAACTAAGCTCTCACTGCTTGCACAAGATCACCAAAGGATTGGGCCTTTCAGGGCCCTGCCCTGGAAGACTACTGGATCCCCACCCTATTCCTACAAATTTATAGGCAGGTAACATTACATGGGGAGAGAGAAACATTTTCTTCAATGTTGTAGCCACCAGTAATGGTGTCCATGTTTTTGTAAACAAACTCATCCACTCTGGTAAACAATCCTCATGAGACTCTTTGAGCATCAAACACACACACACACACACACACACACACACACACACACACACACATATACAAACAAATAGGAATGGAAAAGCTGGGAAGAAGGCTATTAGTAAGAGTGGGACAAGAAAGAGTACTGAGGATTGATTGTGATTTACATGCATTATGTTCATGTAGGAAAACATAATAATGAAATCCATCATATGTAGATGTAGGTTCAGGGCAAGAGGCTTTTTATTTTTTTCTGATTCAATCCCTGGTCCTAGTCCTGGAGCCCTGGAGTATTTTGATCCTCAAACAATCTAATCTTCAAGATGCTAGCTCAGACCTAGAAGACTTCAGCCTCAGCCTTAGTACAATCTATAACATTTGAGCTTCCAAGACTTACTGCTAACTGAACCACTCTGACCATCCCTTCTGAACTCAGAGCTATACTGACCAACTTCACCAGTTCTTCTGGCTCTAACTCTTCTCCAAGTTGTTGGTTCAAACTGATCTCAGATGGCTGATTGATTATGACTGAACTCCTCTGACTCTGGAAGATTCTGGCCTACTTCTTCATCTTCTCTGACTGAACTGCTCTGTTCAACTTCAAACTGAATCATTCTTCCCACCTGATATTGACTTCTGCTGAACTGCCTTTGTGTCTCTGCCTCAAGCTCCTCAAACTGCTTAAGCACCATCAAATTCTTCAAACTCTTTCTGTGTGTCTTATCCTTCAACTGCCTCTGTGTCTCTCCCCAGACTGTCTCTGATTGACTGTTTGCTTCTGAATGCCTCAGACTGCTTCTGTCTTATCCTCTGTGTCCCATACTAATTTTTTGGGTTGAGAACCGGCTTTTCTATCATGAGAGGTGGGTATGTCCACACTTTGACAACTCTGCTAACTCTCTGATTCATCACCTTGCCTGCCCTTCACTCTGACTCTCAAAAGTCACTTCCTGTCTACCATTGACTCTTTCTGAGCTCTGTTACCTGTCTCTGCTTCCTCTTCAAGATCTATTTGATTCTGTCATGGGGATTAAAGACTTGTGCTATTACTGCCTTTTGAATAGTGGGATTAAAGGTGTGTACTAATTTTCTTTTCACCCTAGAGCAGCCATGCTGCCAGATTAAAGGACTAAATGTTCCTCTACATATATTTAAAAAAAAACAACACAGAATGATTATTATTATAGCTCAGTCTTCTATCAATGAAAATATTACTTTGAAATGTCTAATACTAATAAAAATGTCAAGCCACCTTAAGACTCTTATTTTTTAAGTAAAAATATTTCTTCTGTAAAAATGTATATAACATTGTATATTTGAGTAAATGATCAATTCAGAGATCCACTAAATGAGAAACCTGTGGAAAGCTACAGGGCAATGAATAAAAAGTTGGGACTGCAATTTATTATATCAAGAAAACATTGAATGAGTCCATAAATCATCAGAATTGGAGAAATAAGACATGTGTCTATCATAATATATATTTTTATGTTATAGAAGTACAAGGAATGAGAACAGTAAAATATAACCAACGCTGATTGTAGATAAGAATTTGAGAAGGAGAAAAATCACAGTTTTCATTTAAATGATAAAATAAGAATCAAGGATAAGATGGAATGAGAATATTACCAGAAGAGAAAATGATTGGAATGAAATATGAGCAAGGACAAGTGAAAGGTTAGGTAAAGGGGAGAATGGCTGACCAAGGGTAATTCAAGAGGCAAATAAAAGAAGAATGCATGTTGGTCAGTTCTGGCCTTCTAATTGACAATGAGGCTTTTAGAGATTACAGAGACATTTGAAGGAATACATGACCCTCTTTGGTTATGTTCTGTGCTTGTCAAATGCTTCTTTTAACTTAACTCCTGTGAGCTGCCTATGAAAAGACTTCCTGCTAAGCTATACAGGCAGTTAAAAGTTATCACAAATGAGGAATACGAGCAGAATAATAGGGCTGAATATAAACACAATATATTATATACATGCATGGATTAGGCAAAACTTTCTTAAAAACTAATAAAAAATATTTTGCATTTTATATTATCAAGTAGTATGACCACTTTTGGTTTTAGAATTTTGTTCTTCAAGACAATTTCATAGTTCAGTAAATTCCAACATCAGGACCAGTGGTAGCTCACTGATAGATGTATAGGAAGAGGTTTTATCTATACTTCTTGGAAGAACGCTAATGTTTCTTTAGAATTACGGGGCGGGGGGCATAAAATGGCAAATTGACAGCCACTTAAAAAAACAACAACCCACTCAGAGCCCACTTGTGTTCACTAGAGTGTTTGGCAAAAAGTGTTCTAGAAGCAAAGAGGCACTTTACCTAGGGAGAGTAAACATGGGACATAAAAGTTACTGATCCTTACTTTGATGCTGTCCCAGAAGCAGATGTTTGAACAGTAAACACACCTAGAGAAGTCCTCTGAAAACCCATTAGACCTGTATTCAAGGTTGATTTTAAGCTCTTATACACAGATAAAAGCCCTGGATCCCCTATGATCACACAGAGCAGAGAGGTGGCCTCATGGAAAGAGCACTGTAAAGCATTTGTAAGCAAGGCCATTTTCCCATCCTATGTGTTTGCCCTGCTTTTAGGAAGGTCAGCCTACTGAGCACCATCATGTCTGGGATAGAACGCTATACTTGAAAGCCCGTTGTCTGTGTGTGTGTGTGTGGGTGAGTGAGAGAGAGAGAGAGAGAGAAAAGAGAGAGAGAGAGAGAGAGAGAGAGAGAGGAGAGGGAGAGGGAGATAGGGAGAGAAATAAGGACTCTTAATACAATTTTTTCAGAAACTACATTATCAGAGAAATTTAAAATGTCTCAAGAAACGTAAGGTAGGAGGGCACAGTTTGGGGAGAACACAACTTTCCTGCTGTGTAGGGCTGTTACGCGTGTTGCTACCCACTGTGGACAAGGATGAGAGACATGTGTGCAGGACTGCCATTGGCCACAGTGGTAAACCCTCCGTGAAGCTTGACTGGTCGTGTTGGGGTCTTTTGTCTTATAGTACTATATAACTATGTATATGTTCATCTGTTTGGTTAGATTAAAGAGAAAAAAACTTAGAGGAGGGGAGGGGATAATATACAGTTAACTAAGTGAAAAAAATAATGATTTGAAAGCATTAAATTCTAGAGACTTGTAAAAAAGCATTAGTAACGAAATGAGAGTTGAATGGCCGATTATGACTTCAGAGCTGAGAGGGCTTTTGAGAGCCTCCTGGATTAGGCCTCTTAGCTTGCAGATGAGGAACTAGGTTTCAAGCAGGTAAAGCTTGAAAGAGAAGATGCAGGAAGTGAAAGTCAATTCACTTACTAAATTTGAAGTGTGTGTAAGATTCCTAGAGGTCTAGGTTATCTAATTTTTCTGTGTGGCATTTATTCTAATAAATAAATAGATAGATAGATAGATAGATAGATAGATAGATAGATAGATAGATACTTGTCAAAGATAATTATGACCTGGAAAGTGTCATACAAGAGTCATCATGGAGGGTCATATCTTTTGGGAATAGAACTCCTCACTCACCTCTGTATCATCCCTCCTGAGGGTTATGCATAAGAGACTGCAGCAGGCCTAGCTTCTCCATGGACCAACCTGTACCCTGTGAGGCATTGCTTCCTACAAAGTCAGGACACTCATCTTTTACAGGAGCCGAGATTCTTTTCAGTGTAAGTATAGAGGAAGCTGCAAGCCTCTGTCTCCAGCAGACACATGCGCACAGGCAGGCTTATCTGGGCTTAGGGTATGAAGGATGAAAATGAATTACTATGCACGAAGAAAATTAAAACCACAGGTGTGTTTTGTTCCCTGGTGTTCAAGGAAAAGCAGTGATAGAATAAACAAATAACAAATCTTTTGAAGCATCATTTTCGTGGAATTTTTTTCTGACTCAATTCCTGCTTTGTTGTGAAAACCTCACCATCAGAAAACAGACACTCCCACACTAAGTAATCTCTGGAATCCTTTGGGAAGTGTGTGTGTGTGTGTGTGTGTGTGTGTGTGTGTGTGTGTGTTTGTGTGTGTATGTGTTTAAATTTTGTTAAATGCAAACACTTACATAGTA